>CM053580.1:256953077-256968161 GCA_028627135.1 Pseudochirops cupreus
ATTTTGAGTTGCTTTCCTTTAGAAAAGCAGATCTAAGAACCTGTGCTAGCAGCCACCCTTGTTGTGCTGGGGTGCTTGCTGATACACCCCACTTGTTTCTGTTCTTTGGAGTTGTCACCACCAAAAAGCCACAAGACTGGTCAAGCTTTGTCTATCCATCAATGTTTCAGTTGACTTAGTTACTGACTTAAAATTTTATGGATTTTATTTTCAAAGAAAAGAAACCAACATAGGGGGTTGTGATGTAGAAAGAACCATCTGCTGAGGGACTGTAGCTCCAAAGAAAGCTTGCAGATGAGTGTGGAGGATCACAGATGCTAGGATAACAGCATTTTAAATCAGATTTGCCTCCCAGAGTGGTCTTGATCACTCACTCATCAGACTGAAGTTGCTTCCAGAGGAGGTGATGAAGATGAAGAAGGACTCAATGGCAGTTTTGATTAAGAGACTATAAAAGAAAATTGATAAGTAAAATGCTTCTTCTGCCTCACTTGAATTGCTCTTCTATTCATTAATCCAAATAAGTAGGTTTTTATTCTATCTGTATCATTTATATACAATTCTCCAACATATACAAAAGAGGCTGTGACTTGCCTTGGATCACACAATGAAATCAAAGCTTAACTAAGGTTGAATTTCATTATGTTATCTGGTTTTAAGTGATTGGCATTTTTTTCTCTATGATAGCTTTGGCATGGTCCATGATGGAGAAGGAAACATGTGCAAGAAGTCTGAAGGTAACATCATGTCCCCTACGTTGGCAGGACACAATGGAGTCTTTTCCTGGTCAGCTTGCAGTCGTCAGTATCTGTACAAATTTTTAAGGTGGGTAACTCCAGAAGGAGTTTGATTCAAAATTTATTAAATTCTTTAAGTGTGTAAACTGCTGGGCAATAGGGGAAGTCACAAAATTCAGAAAAGACACTGTCATTGCTCTCATGCATATCACAGCAATACAAAAGGATAGGACAACTACAGAAATAGCCACAGTTTAAAAGAACGCATTATTACTGCTTAAAAGGGTTACAGGCAAGTACTATGTAGGCTCTAAGACAGGAAGGCCGTTCTCAGCTGGAAGGCATTAGAGAGGAAATGGAAGGGGAAGGGAATAAGCCTTTATTTCCATGCCAGACACTGTGCTAAGTGCTTTACAAATAGTACTTCATTTGATCCTCACAACCACCTTGGGATGTAGGTGGCTGTTATTACCCCCATTTTACAGTTGAAAAACTGAGACAAACATAAGTTAAGTGACTTGCTCAGGGTCACACAGCTAGTAAGCTTCTGTAGTTAAATTTGAATTCACATCTTCCTGACTCCAGACCCAGAATTTTATCTGCTGTACTACCTAGTTTACTCCAGAGATAAAGAGACAGTCAAGAATGGCTGTAAATGAAGGAAAGCTAGGAATTCCATTAGTGGAAGGAAGGTTTTGAAAGTAAGAGAAAGCATTATAAGCATAAGAGATAGTGTGATTAAATCCAAAAAGGCAGAAAAGGATGAGATGCTTATGGGGAGTTGTAATGTGGTTATAATGTAAAATAGAGAGAGGAGAGTGGTATGAGATGTCTGGAAAAGATAGAGCACTATCAGGATATGGAGGCCTTGAGTAACGAATCTTGAATGCCGGGAAAAGAAATATGGAATTGAGTTAGTAAGCAGCAAGGAAGTACAGAAGGCATTTTAGGAGAGGAGTGACATGGCCAGATCAATGAATAATTAAATTTAGCTTGGCAGCATTATGAAGGATGGAGTAGAGTTGGCAAGATGTATAATGGAGCTATTATAATATCCTAAGTATGTGGTGGCAATGGAGCTAAAGTGGAAGAAACACATTTAAAATCAATGAGACATGGTAACTGATTGGATGAGATGAGACGGGAGAGAGAGAAGGACGGGTCAAAGAGCATATGTATAAGAGACTAGAGAAAGGGTGAACAGAAATAGTGAAGGTAGAAAGATCAGGTAGGAGAGTGGGGTTAGTGATAATTAATCACTTTGGGCATATTGAGTTGGATGTGCTGGTAGATCATCCAGATGGAGGTATTGTTTGAGGAACTGAAAGCATATCCTATAAGAGGAGATAGGGGTCTGGAGTTTGGTAAGGATGCCAGGACTGGTGATATAGAGGAAGTTATTTGTTCATTCTGTTAATAATGGATTATAGGCCAATATGATCATGAGAGAGCTCTAAATGCCCTCAACTTTGATTGTGACCTGGAATAGATTGTTAAAGTCTTTCTAAAGAAAATCTCCATGGAGTTCTTGGCTAAATCAAACCATTTGACTGAGATAAGAAAGATCTGTGTGTGTGTGTGTGTGTGTGTCTGTCTGTCTGTCTGTCTGTCTCTAACTGTCTCAGTTCAGAGATCTATTGACTCATTTGAAAATCATGTAAAATTATGAATTTTCAATTCAGAGAAATCTATTGAAGTTCATTATTAAGAAGAAATTATCCCAAGATGACACATTTGTCAATTATATTTAAGAAGTAAATACTTCAGCAAGTTACCATAAGTGACCAGTTTTGTTCAATAGGTCTAGAATCTCATAGCATAATTTATATCTCAGTCTATGTTGAGTCACCAACAAAATACAATGAATGATTTTTCAAAACGCTTGACTTTTCATAAAGAAGTGCTAAGATTTTTTTTCATTTCGTTGCCTGATGTTACTTGGAAGTTTAAAATCTCTTACAGAAATGTGAATTGATGAGATAAAGAATCTAACAGTTGAATGGGATTAGAATCCTATGGAAGTATTTCCCTCCCCCAGAAAATATTTCAGTCAGTAGTGGGTTAAAACTGAACAGGCCTTAGAGCAGTGGTTCTCAACCTTCCTAATGTCTCGACCGATTAATATTTGTATGTGGGAGTATCTGCATGTGGGCGGACCCGCCTGGAGACTGATAGAGGAGTGGTGTCTCGGTTCCTAAGACCATCGGAAATAAGTGTTTTCCTATGGTCTTAGGCGACTCTTGTGACCCCTGTGAAAGGGTCGTTCGACCCCCAAAGGGGTTGCGACCCATAGGTTGAGAACCACTGCCTTAGAGGGATATTATTTAAGCCAATCCTCAAAATCTTAACAATGATGAGAAGTAGTGTTGCATAATGGAAATAACACTTCATTTGGATTCGAAGGAGCTGAGTTTGAATCCTGACTCTACTACTCTGGCCTTCTATGACCCAGTTATTTTACTTCCCTGGTACCCATTTTCCTTATCTAATTAGGGGCTTAGACTAAATAATTAAAGTCCTATCCTATTCTAGAACCTATGCGATTATGTTCAAGCAGAGGTAAGTCACATCCTTAAGAGGATAATGATAATTATAGCTAACCTTTATATAACGTCAAATATGTGTGAGATAGAATGCTCAACATTTCACAATTATTTTCTTGTTTGATCTTTTCCACAGCCCCAGAATATAGATGCTTTTATTACCCCCATTTTACAAATGAGGAAACTAAGACAAATAAAGCTTAGTGCCTTTCTGAGGGTCACACAGCCGGTAAGAGACTGGATTTGAACCCGGGCTTTCCGGACCCCAGGCCTGGCACTCTATTCCCTGCACCACCTAGCTGCCAACTAGTCAGTGGCAGTGAGTGATATAAAGGACCAAGACAAAGCCTGGACAGTTATTATACTTAATTATTGATAGTTATTCCAGATTTTTTTTTATGACCAACCCAAATGATAAAAAAAGAGAAAGAACATTCTCATTTTTAAGTAATACTTTGTCTCTTAGAAAGACAACTAGTCTGTCGTGCATCAAGTTATGATCACTACCTACCTAAAGAAGGAGTTATTGAAATAAAAGTCATTAACCTCAATATAATTATTACTGAGACATATAGGTGCTTGCATATCAAAGCTAAAAACCAAAGGTGCAGGGACAAGGTTGAGGCAGGTAGCCTATTTTTTTTTTTCCTAGGGTATAAGAGCAGAGGGAAAGATAATGTCTGCTAATGGCTAAAAGGCCATCTTTGGAGATAGGAGGACACAGGTTCTAGCATTGCCTCTAACATATATTATCTCTGTAATCATGGGAGCAAACAGTGACATTAACCTATCCAAGCCCCAAGGCAGCTCAAAAACTTTAAGTTGTAAGTGAGTGACTGATCTGCTTTGGTGAAGGGAATTTCCACACCGAAGATTCCACACACTTAGGAAATCATACCTGTCACCCATGCCCCCAAAAAATATCTGAAAAAGAATACTTTGTATTTTGACATTTTACCCCATATCCAGAATCAATCTGAATTTAATCCCCACCACCACCATCACTACTAAAGTAGTTCCATTGAGAAGAAAAGGAAAAACCCTAGCCACATTCTGTCTAACATAGTTATGTAGTTCTGTAGGATAATAAAGATGTCCTATGATGTCATCTTATAAAAATCACAGATCAATAACTGGAAGGGATATTAGAGACCATTTAGTCTCTCCTTCACTTTACAGATGAAGAAATTGAGGCCCAGAGAGGTAATTTGACTTATTTGCTCAAGATCTCACAGGTAGTAAATGGCAGATTCATATTTCAAAGGAGGCTCTCAGCTCCGGACCCAGGATCCTTGTCCACTACCCAGACACTGACTCTGAAGCTCCTCTGTGATCATTTAGTGCTATGTCTTTATCCTTTTATTTCCAACTTTACCCCTGGCCGTGTGATTAAATAGCAGGGTCATGGAGATGTTGCCACAGTCAGACCTAAGACTACAAGGCAGGCAACAGAGAATAGCAAGATGAAGGCACATGTGAAGAAATAATAAACACTTGGGATAATTAAGATGAATATTGTAATTAAATAATAAGAATTATAGCATCAGATAGTGCTTTAAGGATTATAGAATGCTTTGCATATGGTATTTCATTTCATCCTCACCTCAACCCTGAGAGTTAAGTACTATTATATTATCTTCATTTTCCAGTTGAGGAAACTGAGGCTGAGAGACATAATTTGAACCTGGGTCTTCCTACCTCCCAGTCCAGCATTCTGATATTTGACACTCGTGTGTGTGTGTGTGTGTGTGTGTGTGTGTATAACATACACATATTGCATGATATGAAGATATCCTGTGATAACATCTTGTAAGATCATTGTTGGTGTTTCTGACTCTCCGTGACCTTATTTGGTCTTTTCTTGGTAAAGACTGGAGTGGTTTGTCATTTTCTTCTCCAGCTCATTTTACAGATGAAGAAACTGAGGCAAACAGGGTAATACAGCTAATGAGTATCTGAGGCTGGATTTGAATTTATGTCCTTCTGATTTCACAGCTGGTACTCTATCCACTGCTCCCCCTAATCAAATATATGTTTTAGTTTTGTATTGCATATGTGTATCTATGTACATATATAAATGTATATATGTATGTAAATATATACACAAAGATAAACACATGCACATGTCTTTGGGGGCATTAAAAGTTTCTTTTTCATCAAATATCCTCATGATTTTAAGTCATCTGTCCCTCATTTGACTTATGATCCAATGATGGTTCCTTAGTTAGCCTTTGGTTGCTACATCCTCCTGAGAGAATGACTTATATATCCATTTTAGCTTTTAAAAAGCCATCGTGCCTTTTTGTCCTTAGGAAAAAGGTTTAATTTCCAACTGGATTAAGGATACAAACAACTATGTTGGCCTTTTCCTTTCAGCTTCATCCCTCTCATGAAAAACTGCCAATTTTTTAAAGTAATGTAGAAATAAGATATTTGTTTACCACCCTTTTCCCTTCCAATGTACAAATCCCAGAGGGAAATTGAGGGAAAGATGCTTCTCCTAAATAAGTTAATTCTGAACCTTTATGAAAAGTTCACATTATTGGCGTCATTATTCCAGGAAAAGTAGGTGAAAGAATCTTTTCCTTCTAATCATTAAAGTTAGGCCTGTAAATGTTCATACAATAAGAAACAAGGGAAAAATACATGAAAAAAAACAAAAACATGATTTGACCAGACAGTCATTATAGGAAATTATCTATAACATAACTAGATTTATAATTTTTTTAAAAATTAACTTTAATTAATGATGATTTTTAGCCCTTGGATCCTCAGACCATTAGATTAGACCTGGAAAGAATATTAGAGAGCTTTAAGTCCACTACACCCTGCCTCCCATTTTTAAGATAACAAATCCCAGAGAAGTTAAATGACTTTCTCAGTGTCACACAACATTTAGGTATCAGAGACAGGATTCGAACCAAGGTCCACTTGACTCCAAGTTTAAAGCCTTATCATCTATGACTTTCAGGAAATATTTTTCTTAAAGAAAACTAGAAGAACAATTTCTCTTCATTGTTTTTCTTTCCTTCACCCACCATGAACATCTTCTAGTATCTATTTTAAGCCTGTGATGCTTGTATCTTGTGATGCAGTGTGGTGTGGTAGAATGTAGGCTAGTCCTGGAGACATGAAAGATCCAAAGTCAAATATTGACCCTGTCAGATGACAGTGTGATGTTTGGCAAATAGTTGAATCTATGCTTCAGTTTTCCCATTAGTAAAATGGAGATAATGAATTTTGCCTGTTAAGATTCTTGCCAAGAGCACCAGGAATAGAATTTGAACGGTGGTCCCCTGACTTCAGAGCCAGGACTTTTTTCATTTCACCATGTTGTCCCCTTTGGAAATAGATATCATTGAGTTTAAAAGAGGAAGGACATCAATATTTAAGAACACCTTTTCAATAAAATTTGGTACTCACACCCCTTTTGCTAGAGTTGAAACTGACTTTCCAGAGTCATACAGCTAATAAGTTTCTGAGGTCACATTTGAACTCAAATCTTCCCAACTCCAGTGCTCTATCCACTATACCACCTAGCTCCCCTCTTATCAGTATGCCCTACACCAATGAAATCACAAGTCAGGAAAAAACAAAAACAGAAAAATAGTTGAAAATTTATTCTAGCATCATTTGCCATCCCCCACTACCACCACATTTTTTTTTCACTCAACAGTAAGGAAAAAAACCAAAAGTTTTCTATTTACCTCTAACTTCTAATTGTTTAAGGCTCCCTTCAATTCAATTAAGCTAATTAAATATTTAATGAATATGCAAGATTCTATGCTAGGATAACGAAAACATTTGTGATATTTCTCCTCTTTTTCTTATTTTAAAGAGAAAGGGGGCTCCTTTTTGGGATAATATAATAAAATATTAAGTGTTAGTATGAAGTCTGAAACTATATAATGAAAGACACAGTTGTCAGAGATGGGGAAACATCTTCATCTCAAGTGCTTCTGCACAAGTAAGTAGCAGGTCAAGTTTTGAAGATATTGAGGGGAATAGTAGCCTTGAAATTAATGAAATGCTCATGAGGACCAATTCTATTTCTCTTTTTGTGAGACTGACTGCTGACCATGATCTACAATTCAGCTTAGTTCTTTCATTGTTACCATGAGATAAAGCGTATTTTCCTGGTTCACCTCTCTTACTCTCAAAGCAACTAGGATATCAGTTAAGTGCATCCTTTAGACTCCTTAATAAGTCTCCCTGCAGTAATTCAGGAATGCAATTTTACTTTGGAGGATTTAGCTAATTCCCTCTAGACCACACACTAGTAATTAAATTTAAAACTTAAATTAATTAAGATTTCACAGAATCAACAAGTTGACTTTTGGAAATAAATCTCCAACAAACATCAAGCAAAAGCTCTAGGAATCTAATTTAATCAGCAGGGCTTTTGCTTTATTTGAAATGACCCATTACAAGTTAGATACTTTTCCTGAGCCTGAATTAGTCATGCTCTTGGTGACTCCATCAATTTGAGTTGGTATTCTGTCACATGTGTGTGTGGACTTCCTGAATCATGTGTACTCACCAGCAATTAGTGGGTATTTGGCCCCATGCCCATCTCTGAGTAAGTAGTAAAACGAAAACTTTTCAAGGATGAATCTACTGCTCTTAGTAGAAGATTAGCATTAAGACAGTGCAAAAAAAAAAAGAATAGAATACATGAACTCCAATTCTCTTGAAAATGTAAAAGCAAGCTTTGAACCCTGGTCTCACTAATAACCAGATCATTTGTACAGATTTTTTTTAGTATAAGCCCTAAGCCCATCATGTTGTTGACATATCATGTCCTTAAAATATTTTCTATTAATAGACACAAGCCTCATCCCAATTAGTCATCTCTGTACTGGCGGCCTATAGTTTCAGGGAAACTTAGCTCAATAATGTAAAAGTAGTAAGGCACATCATGGTCTCATCCTCAAGTCACTTCTTAACATGTGATTATTTTATTTTAAACTACTTGATAATCAATGAAAACATGCAGAACTAAAATATGATTCTATTAATCCAACAGAATACTTGGGCTTTCTCAGTGCCTCCTTGGGGCATGGAGGTGATCTTGGGTTCATTGCTAGAGTGTAACCTCTGACTAGTCCTACCAACATGGTAAGATTTTGATTATTGACCAGTGATTCAAAAAGTGACTGAACTTGATGTGTTCAAAATAAAATGAATTTGAGAACCACAGGTCTTTTAAGAAACCACAGAGGAGTCATAATTTGCACTAGTAGAGAGAGTATACATACTGATTCAATTCCAGGATGTTAAAGTATTGGATTGAGAATCAAAAGTAGGTCCCAAAATTAAATTTTGGTGAGAATCTATGAAATATACAAATGTGCCTCATATAAAGAATATATATTAATTTAAACTCCATATAAATGTTCAAAGACCATCTTTTATTTTGTATTTTCCAAATGCTTTTTTTTGGGGGGGGGGCAGGGAGTTAGGAGTGAAGAAGATGAGAAGATGGTGTCTGCATGTGGATCTCCAGAGTTATGGTGTAGTGGCGGCTAGGTGGTACAGTGAATAGAGCACCACCGCTGGAGTCAGGAGGACCTGAGTTCAAATCTGACCTCAGACACTTAACACAAAAAACTAGCCATGTGACCTTGGGCAAGTCACTTAACTCCAATTGCCCTACCTTCCCCCCTCGGGAAAAAAAAAAGCAAAGTTATGGTGTAGGAGGCATGTTTGTAGTAGAAAGTAGAATCGTTCATAGTGAAACCAAAGGAACTGATCATGCCACTATACTAGTTAGGTATTACCGAATAAGCATTTTATGTTTCTAGTTCTCTCTATGTAAAAAGAAGAGGTCAGACTAGGTGATGTCCAAGGTTCCTTCCGATTCCAATATTCTCTGATTCTATAACAAAAATAGGAGAGGATTTTTTTTAAGTTATGAGTTATCTCATTGAATTTGAAAGTTGAATGCAAAATCCTTGTAAACTTAAAATGTTTCATTCATATAATATAACCTCACTTCGTAGAGGTTTATAGAATAGTAGATGCCAGGTAATATAATATATTTCTAAAGAACTTAATCAAGTTATATCAGTTTGTGTGTATGTCTTCTACTAATATAATAGAATTTTAGTAACAAATTTTGGAAAGACCATCAGTGAAAATAATTTTCCTTTACCTTGATGATGTTCTAAAAAGGCAGTGTGGTACAGTGAGTAGAGGACTAGCTATGGAGTTAGAAAGATAGGTTCAAGTCCCACTCTTGACACATACTGGCTGTATGATCTTGGGCATGTCACTTACTCTCTTAGTGTTCCTAGAAACTATATAAAACTCTAAGTTACACAGTTCTAAAGTTGCCCTACTTTAATAGAGAAAGTTTACTTAGTTGTTCCCTATACTAGTGAAATCACAAATTCATACTCTCTCCACTAATTTGATGTCATTCTAATTCTCATTTTATGTATAGCAAATAATAAAAATAACACTTATTAATGAACTGGAAAAAAAAATCTACTTATACAAAACTGTTGACATCCCTCTTCCTATTCTCCCATCTATGAGTTAGGAATATCATCAATCTCACTATATTGGGGATAATCAGGATAGATGAAATGGTACATCAATCAATCTCTCTATTAATAAGCAATTAGTAAATACATTTTATGTACCAACCTTTATAAGACACAAAAACAAAAATGAAATAGTCCATGTTTTCTAGGAGCTTATTGGGTAAAACAACAGGTACGGATAGTGATGCATACAAAAAAAATGTATATAAATAAATGCTTTGAGTTTTCTAAAAGAAATAGTTCATAGAATTTCAGAACTCTCTCTAATCAAGAAGGCATCTCTCTCATTTTTCTGGATTTCTTTCACAAATGTTTATATTGCTTCCTATCGTAGTATCCTTCCATTTTATCCTCGTTCTGGGATTGCTGTTTCCTTGAGAGAGTCTTACTCAACTCTGTACCCCCCCAACACACACACACACACACACACACACACACACACACACACACACACACACACTCCGCACCGCCAATGCTGACTTGCTTAGCATAGCCTTGGACAGAGTGGCACCCAATGGGTATTTGTTGAATGAGAGAATGAGGAGAAACACTGCGTTATCTTCAAAACTTAACAGTTTAGTGCCAGAAGGAGCCTTAGAGGTGACCTAGTCCATCCCCCTCATTTTCCAGATGAGGTAACTACATCCTCTATAGTGATGTCTTTGCTGTCTTGATTCTTTGCCATCTTAAATAAGTGCTCAGAATTTCTTGGCCAGTGTAAGGACTACATGTTCTACTCCACCCCCTCCTCCCAATGTCCCGGATTTATACCTTATAAAACTCACTGGCTAAGAAAGTGATAATCTGTTTATATTTGTTTGTTTTTGTTGGGGAGGAGAGGGTGAAACTCAGCAGTAGCTTTGACTAGATCAAATCCACATTTTTATTTGCAATTCTGGTCAGAAACTGGCCCAGACCTAAAATATTGCTGGCGGAAATTTTTACACAGTTCAGTAAGGAACTAATGGAAGCCGTAAACTATTGTCCAGGTGGCACCAGCCCTTCAACAATCATTGTGAGGAAACTTCCAAGTAGGCAGGCTGTGTTTTGACAGCCGCAACATCCACTTCCACAGGCATATCCTTTGATTGTTCCTGGCAAGGAGTATCCTCTTTCTTTGGAGCATGAACCTCTGGTTCAAAAGAGGTATCTGTGGTAGGAGCGTCTCACAGTAGACAGCTGGTTGCAATTACTTGAGTTCACCTTTCTCCACAATATAGTCAGGTCTAAATTGCTCTTTGGAAGGGGTGAAATGCATTATTGATAATTTCAGAAAATGTGGATGGTATCTATAGAGCTCCAGTTAGGAGAAATGTAATTATTAGGCCTCAAGAGGAGAATAGTTTCCACTAACTTCTGCAAAGTATCTTTATTCTATTTTATGAGAACAAAAGCAAAACAATGTGTGTATCCTCTGCTAACTCCCTCTGGTCAATACATACGGCCCCATTCCCTCTCTATGTTTTAGCACTGCTCAAGCCATATGCCTTGCCGATCAGCCTAAGCCTGTGAACGAATACAAGTATCCTGAAAAGTTGCCTGGAGAATTGTATGATGCCAATACTCAATGCAAGTGGCAATTCGGGGAGAAGGCCAAGCTTTGCATGTTGGACTTCAAAAAGGCAAGAGATTGTTATGAAATGATTGATTTAATGTAATTTATATTATGGGGGAAAAGTTTTTAAAGTTTAATATATAAGAATTCCTTACTCCATTCGAGTGACCCATACTTCGAAAGAATTAAACTTAATAGCCATATATCACCTAACTTGTACCAGACCCCATGCTAGGTACTGGGGTAACATGTTAAAAATGCAAACAATCTTTTCCCTCAAGGATCTTCAATTCTACTGGATGGAATAAATGTGTATATACACAGAGGCAATGTATTATAGCACCTGAGGAGAGCTCCGGAACTGGCATCAAGTCCTGCCTTCAAATTCCTCCTCAGATGTATGTGATTCTAGGCAAGCTTTTGACCTGCTCCTTTAATTCCAAAGCCAGCATTTGTTCTGCTGCACCTAGCATCATTCTAGTATTATTAAATTAAATAATGTTTTCAAAGTGTTTTGCAAAATATAAAGTACTATTGTTGGTAAACACAAACAAAAAAGTACAAATCAAATGAAAAGTAATAGAAAAGAGGAAGAGAAAAGGAGACAAGCATTTATTAATTGCTTCCTATGTGCCTGGCACTGTGCTAAGTGCTGTATAAATATTAGCTAATTTGGTAATGAGGAGGAAAGGAAGCATCAAAAGTGAGGCAATCAGCAAGGGCCTGATGGCCCATCAGGGTGGCTCTCAGGCTTTGTGTGGAGCTAATCAGAAGGAGCAGCAATATATGGTACAATGTACAGTAGGGAGGGCAAATTCAAATTTTGGCAGGGGAAACACTTGTAGAAAAAAGTCTTT
Organism: Pseudochirops cupreus; assembly: GCA_028627135.1. Lineage (NCBI taxonomy): Eukaryota > Metazoa > Chordata > Mammalia > Diprotodontia > Pseudocheiridae > Pseudochirops > Pseudochirops cupreus. Next base: position 256,965,318 of record CM053580.1, read on the forward strand.
GACTCTGAGAAGCTGAGGCAGCCTTCATCTCAAAACATGTCTTTCTGCCGAATGGGGCTGCATTCATTCTTCATCAGAACATCTTCTGGTTGTCAGTGAGTCGAGTCACAAAATGGGTTCTACTGACTGCTGAATGAAACTAGCAGAGGTTATTCATAACCCTAAAGACATGAAATCCAGAAGGAGGAGGAGGAGGCAATGGCAGTGCAGAAAAGGTGAATGCCTTTTAAATATGCAAACACAATGAATCCTGAACAACTAACAGAGAATAATAAATTCAAATAGATACATAGACAGAAAGTACTAAATAGGACCATGGGCAGATGTGCACGCAAGCAGGCCCACAGATAAGGGACCTGTTAATAAGGATAATTAGTGATGTGTTATCATCGAGTTGCTTTAAAAAATGATAGAGCATCCTGATGAGGTATAATTTTATTTATTTTAATATATGATTAATTTACGTAGGGAATAGGTACCAAAAGGAAACTCCCTCTGGCAATATAAATTAACACATTTTCTCCAATTAACAGACTTGGAGAATTGCTAAAACCTTAAGAAGTTAAGTGACTTAGCTAGGTTAACTTGACAAGTGTCAGAGGAAGGATTTGAACCCAACACGTCCTAGTTCTGAAGCCAGCTCTCTATCCACTATGCCACAACGCTTCTGTATATATTTATGTGTGTGTGTGTGTGTGTGTGTGTGTGTGTGTGTGTGTGTGCATAAATGTACCCACTTATATATTTCTACTCCTACCCTTCTCCCCAAGAGGAACTGTTCTTGCCTGTAGTTTGTGGAAAATAAATGATAGATTATTATGGTAGACTTATGGTAAGATTTACCTACAATAACTTAACATAACATAAATACTTAGCATTTTCCTACAGTAGATTTTCTCCCAAGTCTGAAACTGGATCCCCAAAATTACATTTACTGAAACTATTTTTTTGCATTCATCTTAGCCCTTTGATAAATTTAATCAGCAAACATTTAAGTGCCTCTTCTGGTACAAGTCACTGGGAATACAATTACAGAAATGAAACTAAATCTCTGCCTTCAGGGAACTTGTATTCAACTGGAGATACTAAGATTAGTTGTCATTCCTCTTTATTGAAATCTTCCTTTAGGGGAAAGCAATCATCCCATGAATTATGGGGCAAAAAACATTATGTGATAGAGCAATACAGGATGCCCTTTAATTGATTGCCTTGGATTTAGCAGTTTGCAGTTCAGGGCATTTGTTAAAGAACACATTTCTCAGCTTCCAAGAATCTTCTAAGTATGCTATTACAGTATTTACCATACTTCTTTCATAATCAAAATTTTGGCCACTGCAAATATTCTAGAATACTTACGTACTACTTTGCTCTGTCGTCATTGTTTGATGGCCTGGCCCTGAAGATTAGGATGTGAAGTACCAGAGCTATGTTGATATTTGATGTCTTTGGTCACATGGGCATGATTGTTATACACTATATCTCCTAAAGTCTTTACCTTCAAGCTCCATAGCTTACGACTCATGATTTCATGTGTCTGTCATCCCAAGTATCAGTAAGAAAAGACTGTTATGCTATTTTAATAAGAATTAAAATTATGTGATGCCCGGAAGAAAACCTTTGGGGATCTAAGTCCCAGTCAATTCTCATTCCCATCCTCATTATCTGTAGTTAGCTTTCATTCGTTTTCCACAACCTTTTTTATTTTTCTTTTAACTTCTAGAAAGTTGAAGTGGGTTAAATCTAGTTGGCTCCAACTTTATAGTGGTCCAGGACATAACACTTATGAGAAGAGAAAGGTTGACAGAGGGCAATGGGTTTATCAACAGGACTTGGTAAAAGGATGGAGTAAAAAGGTATGGCAGCTAGTTGATGCATTAGATAGAATGTTGGGATTAGAATCAGAAAGACTCTTCTTCATGAGTTCAAATTTGGCCTCGTGTACTTATTAGCTATATGCTCTAGGGCAGCGGTTCTCAACCTGTGGGTCACAACCCCTTTGGGGGTCGAACGACCCTTTCACAGAGATCACAGGGGTCGCCTAAGACCATTGGAAAACACATATTTCCAATTTTATTAGGTTTCAAAAAAGATAGCTATTACCAATGGTAGCATGGGAACCTTCTTTTGGAAATTTTTTTTTGTCAATTGGAAAACACTCTCTCTAGATGTTGGATAATAAATGCTTATTGGTTTTGTTTTCTTTTGTTTTTTAGAGGAGGATAGGATCTTGATTTCACAAAGTCTCTTCTTATTTTGTAGTTTTTGCCACAGTGATATGGGATCTCTTTTAGTCAATTGCCTTGGATAATAGAATTGAGAATCCCAGGGAATCCCTATGGTAGGGGAGTTAAGGTAGTTAGCTTATAATCTTAGAATCATAACATCATAGCTCTTACCTTTTTGAGCTAGAACTCTTAGGTCACATTTATCAGTAGTAAATGAGAACATTCACTTTCATGATGAAAATAAATGCTTTATTTTCCCCCTTCTGTTAGAACAAAGGCCATGATGGTAACAAAGAGGCACCATGGCCTAGTGGATAGAGAGCCAACCTCAGAGTTAGAAGTACCAGAGTTCAAGTCCCTCCTCAGACTTACAGAACTGTTATATATTGGACGTGTGACCCTGGGCAATTGGCTAACTTCTCACTGTCCCTAGGCAGCCACGTGAGACTAAGCTTCGGAGCAATTGCTGATCTACAACTATAGGACCAGAACCTGGAGTTCCCTATACAGTGGGACAGACTCAAGCAGGGACCATTAAACCATATGTCAGGATCCCTATGGGAACATATTGACTCAGTAAACCACATATTAATATTATTTATATTATGTTATATTTTTA
>CM053580.1:256975395-257011228 GCA_028627135.1 Pseudochirops cupreus
CCCTGCATCCCACTGTTTCTTACATCATTCTTGATGCTAAAACTTGGAGCACTGTATTTGGCTAGAAGCATTTTCAAGTGTTTAAGTGTTCAGTATTTTGGACTTAAAGAGCAGACAACTGGAAAATGGCTATTGATCAGCATCCCGACACAATAAGCTATATTAAATTACAGAGTAAGATCATTTAATATTATAGTGATGTGTATTTTCTTTGGGTAATAGCAGCAGCAACATTCCCCCTACATATAGAAGTATGTTTTGGGGGAATTAAAAGGGCAAGAAGTTCGTATGGATTATGGTTGGAGTTGCTTAGTATTTGGTGAAATATACATAACAATTATATTATAATTCTTAGCACTTGTATAGTAAGTAAAGGCTTTTAAAAGAGAGTTTAGAAAAGACCTTGTAGGTAGAAGAGCCATGATAGCAGAGTGTGGTGAGCATTTTTGCTGTGTGTTCTCATCATACCCCTCTAAACAACTTTAAAAAGCACATCAAACCATATTGTGCATGGGTTAACCTACAAAAAAGTCACAGTGACTCATTTCACCAATCCAGCACAGCTTAAGAGGACAGAAAATAGGCCTTCGGTTTCTGAGGTGGGAATTGGCCAGAAGCTCAGCATGGCGGAACCAAAACAACTGTTGGCCTTGGAGACAGTAGAAACAGCTAAAGTAGCATGAGGAGTGCAAAGCACCAAGTGAATGGGAAAGGGGCAAAACACCTGGTCAGAACAAGATTCCAGAAGATGTTTGAAAAATTGCAAGATATAAAATGAACTCACAGAAATCATTAGCATTAATATTACCATCACAACCCATCAGGAAGAGATAAAAAGAGATTAAAAAAAAATTATACACAATATAAAATACTTGGGAGTCTCCCTCAAGACACATGTACCATCTGCCTAAAAAGACACACACAAGTGCTAAATACTATATACAAATAAAGACAGAGCTAAATAATTGAAGAAATATTAATTCTTACATACTACATTGTTACAGGCAGATTCAATATAACAAAAATGACAATACTACCTAAACTAATTTACTTAATTAGTGCCATACCAATCAAATTACAAAAGAAGAACTTTATAATGCTAGAAAAAAAATCATTTAGAAGAACAAAATGCTGATACTTTCAAAAGAAACAATTTTAAAAAGGAAAAGGAAAGAACCTAGATATACCAGATCTCAAACTTACAAAATGATGATCATCAAAACAATTTGATACTTGATAAGGAACGGAGTGGTTGATCAGTGGAATAGATTAGGTAAACAATATACAGAAGCCAATGAGCACAGTAACAGTGTTTTGATAAATCAAGAACTCACTAACTAAAATCACTGAGAAAACTAGAAAGCAGTCTGGCAGAAACTAGATATAGACCAACATCTCACACAAAATAGCAAGATAAGCTCAAAGTGGACACAGAATTTGGACCTGAAGGTAATTTCCTAACCAAATTAGGGGCATGTGGAAGAAAATTATCTGTCACATCTACGAGCAGGGGAAGAGTTCCTGATTAAAGAGGAGATACAGAGCAATGCAGGAGGAAAAATGCCTAATTTTGATAACATGAAGTTAAAAAGGTTTTGTGCAAACAAAACCAATGCAGTCAAAATTATAAGGAAAGAAGGAAACTAGGGGGAAAATATATAGTAAGTTTTTCTGAAAAAGGTGTCATTTTTCAAATATAAAGAGAACTGCTTCAGATTTATAAAAATAAAATCCATTCCCCCATTGATAAATGGTCAAAGGATATGAACACACAGTTTTAAGAAGTCAAAGTTGTTGATAGGCATGAGAAGAAATGTTCTGAATCAATAATTCTTAGAGAAATGCAAATTAGAACAATTGTGAGGCACCATTTCAGTTGTTCAGTGATTTCTTTCAGGCATATCTGACTCTTTGTATCCCCATTTGGAGTTTTCTTAGCAAAGATACTAGAGTGGTTTGCCATTTCCTTCTCTAGCTCATTTTCCAGATGGGGAAACTGAGGCAAACAGGGTTAAGTGACTTTCCCAGAGTCAAGTAAGTTTCTGAGGTCAGATTTGAACTAAAAAAAATGAGTCTTCCTGTCTCCAAGTCCAACACTCTATCCAATATGCTACCTAGATGCAATGTTGGTGGAGCTGTGAACTACTCCAACCATTCTATATAACAGTTTAAAACTGTGCCAAAGGACTGTAACACTATGCATACTTTTTGACCCAGTAATATTACTACTGGGTCTATACCCCAAAGTGATTATTTAAAAAGGAAAAAGTTTCTATGTACGAAAATATTTAAAGCAGCTCTTTTTGCAGTGGCAAAGAACTGAATACCCATCAACTGGGAAATGACTGAACAACTTCTGGTATATGATTGTGATGGAATGCTATTAATCTGAAGAAATAGTGAAGAGAATGATTTCAGAATACCTTGGGAAAACTTATAACTGATGCAAAGGGAAGTGAGCAGAACCAGAACAATGTGCACAATAATAGCAATATTGCTATAATTATAATTAATTATGAAAGACTTAGCAACTCACATCTATATAATGATCTGCAACAACTCCTAACAACTCATGACATAAAATGCTATCTATATCCAGATAGAACTGAAGGACATTGAAGCATATTTTTACCTTTATTTTATTTGTTTTTTTTCTGAAATGTAGTTAATAGAGAAATATGTTTTGCATGATTTCATGTGTATAATTGATAAATCTCATGGTATATGCATATATGTGCATACACACATAATTGGTATATCTCTGGCCTTTTAAATGGGTAAGGGAGAGTATAGAGGGAGAAAGAGAATTTGGAACTTTTTTTTAATTAAAAGAATTTTAAAAAATAAAAATAGTCTGATTTTCAATAACAGGAACTTAAACTGAAATGATTCTGACCTTAAAAGAGAAAGATAAAGGACCCGGAAGGCTTCTTTTGTAAGATCAAATTCTCCAGATCTTGGCCACATTCTAAAATCAGTTTGTCCTTATGTGTTATTGTTAGTATCCCAATAGAATTTACATCAAGTCAAAACTGAATAGGCTGGGTTTCAGTTACTTATGTGGTAATGTTTTGTTTTGTTTTTTCTTTGTTGTAACAAAGAACATAAAGGGAAACTTGAAGAATAAGGTAAACATTAACTGGAACATTGAGCTCTCATTCTTTTGCTGAAGTAATGATTCAAAATGAAACAAATATTTCAATATTTTTCATTATCCTATTAATCAAAAGTGAAATTTATTTATGACACCAAAACAAAAGAGCAAACTCTTCATTAGTGACTTTTTCTTTATATGTCTCTGCTGAAACATGTTTTGTTATCACAAATAAAGAAGGGCATATCTCCGAACAAACTAGAATGAAAATAAAATAATATGACATCAAGTCATTAGTAATGAAAGACTAGAAACCAACTATAGTAGTACTCAATTTGTTTGCAGGGCCGCCTTCCAGCAGCCTGACCCTAACCTTCAGACAGCCATAAACTCAGAAGCACTTTGAGTCCAAATAACTGTAACAAAGCCTGGGCACAGAACCAGTCTCTGTGCCAACTACTGTATATTGAATAAAGCATCATATAAAAACACAAAAACACTGTTAATACCAAAAAATGATAACTGACATTACAGAGAGAAAACAGAGGAACAACCTGTATCAAAATCCAACAGTGTGGGAGCTAGTAAGCATAAGAAGAATTTACACACCTCAATTTTACCTGCCATGTTAAAGTATATCAAAAGAACATTGATTGATTTGGGAGAATTATGGTGTGGTAGATAGCATACTGAAGTAAGAGGATAAATTCATATGTCCTGTCACATGAAGAGATTGTGTTTAGTATACTATTTCCTCAACTAAAATTCCCTTCTGATGCCATGTCATGGGAAGAACAAGCTTTGGCAGGTTCTACCAAGGTGAAAAGGTTTTGAGTATGGGACAAGAGACAGACTATATGTCCAGTGATCAGCCTATTTAGTTCAAAGAATCTCACTACTAGATCAACCACTGGAAAATAGGGTTTGTTTGTGTTTTTTGGTTCATAGTGTTTGTTTTGTGTTGGCAACTATATTAAGTTACTTAGTAACAACTCTACTAAGACCATCTTAATAAATTATACTTAGTAGTAAGTTACAGTAATAACTTACAGTTACTACTACTATAGTAGTAAATAAAAGTAGTACACAAGTATAGTAGTAAATGTAAGTCACATTGTAAGTTATGAAAGTATAGTTATGTAATTGTGTTATAGAAGAGTTGTATTCTGTACCGGTGGAAGGATTACCTATACTGATTAAATGATAAATCTTTTTAGTAGTTTCTACTTGAGAAAGAATGGAAATATATACTACATTTTAGAATTATTTCCATCCTTTGAGAAAGAAACGTAGCCAGTAAACCCCAAGTTAATGAGGCAGCTTTAAGCCAACAAAATGCACCTTCTTTTGGGAAGAGCACCATCGAGTGACAGGAGAGAGAGGAAGAGGGAGAAGAGACTGCTCACAGGTTGTGTTTGTCCTTTAATCTCCAAGAAGACCATGGTATCAGGGAATGATGGCATGACTTGCAGTTGACCTGGATTTGAGTGACCAATTGAGTTCATAGACTGGACAACAATAGGTCCCTGCCCTCCTAGCGCAGAGTGAACGTAAATAGTAACTGTTTCTCTCTTGGCTAGCAAGCCGGAAGGTCTTCCTCTCCCATTTTTTTTTTTATTTAAGGAGCCATCCCTTGACTCATTTCTTAAAGAGACTATTCACTGAATGGCCATTAGGTCACTCAAAGTGAGAACCTGAAAAGACCTTAGCCTAAAAGGGCCAGAGTCTCCCATTGCATCCTGTGTCATTTCCAGTCATCCTGATGAATATCAGGCCACTGGACCCAGATGGTGCTAGAGGTGAAAGTAAGGCTGGTGACCTTTCACAGCCCTCCCTCATTCAAATTCAAGTCAACAGCAAGTCATGTCATCATTCCCTGATGTCATGGTCCTCTTTGAGAATGAAAGACAAACATACAACAATATTTCCATCCAAAGCAGGGAAACTCAACTGTCTACTAAACCTCTTGAACTAGATGCCCTGTGAACATTTTAAAATCCACATGTTCCAAATTGAATTTACTATCTTTCCCCCAAAACTATCCTCTCTTTCTAACTTCCCTATTACTGTTGAGGACATTGTCTTCCCAGTCACTCAAGTGGGAAACCTAGGTGATATCCTCAACTCCTCACTTTCTCACTCCCCTATATCCAAGAAGTTACTAAGTCCTATCATTTCTGCATTTTTGATATCTCTCATTGTGTATCCTCATCTCTCTTCTGACACTGCAGCCACTTCAGTGTGGATCCTCATCATCTCATGCCTGAATTATTTCAATAACCTGATGATTGGTCTTATATCTCTTACCACTTCAGTTCTTCCTTCACTCAACTGTTATATTCACCTTCCTAAAGCAGATATCTAATCATTATCATATGCCTCCATTCAGTAGACTCCAGTGGCTCCCCATTATATCCAGGATAAATGTAAAATCATTTGTTTAGCTTTTAAACCCCTTAATAACCTTCCCACCTGCCCACTTCCTACTATTCCAGTCTTCTTTGATCCAATGGCATTGGCCTTCTCAATGCTTCTCTTGTAGGATACTCCATCCCGAGTATTTTCCCTGGCTGTTCTACTGGTCTGAAATGGAAGTGTTTTGTTTTATTTTCTTTTTCCGAATTTTCCTTAATGCTAGTGCCTTCTCTCTGAGACTACCCTCAGTTTATTAGATAGATACATACATACATAGATACATAGATACATAGATACATAGATACATAGACAGAGTTTGTACATAGTTATTTGCATGTAGTCTTACCTGTGTTAGGGACTGCCTTGCTCCTTTGTTGCCTTTCTTTGTATCTGAAGTACTAAACATAGTAATTGGCAAATAGTAAATACTTTTCAAATCATTGTCGACTGAATAATTGAGTAAAAAGAAAATGAAGTTTTGATACTTCCTGAAAGAAAACTGATAGATTCGAGGTGCAGAATGAGACACAGAAATGGGTAGTGTGGGAATTTTACTTAACTATGCGTATTTGTTACACGAGCTTTGTTTTTCTTTTCTTTTTTTTTAATGGAGAAGGAATAGAGGAGTGGAAATATATTGGTGCTAACAGAAAAAAATTAAATTATTTTTTAAAACTAAAGAAGGAAATTAAAAAGACAGGCTTCATTTATCTGGAAAAAATCATTTATGTAGAAAATCATATTCTCTGAAGTTGCCAAATATAAGAAATGTTACCTAAGTTAATCATCTAAATAATTTTTACTGGTATTTCTGTTAGCTTTTAATTATCCAACACCAAAGTTTTCCCATTGAAAATGAGTCCTGCTTGACTTCACAAAGTTTCATAACTAGTTTTAAACAGAGTGATTTGACAGTTGTCTTTCTCCTGGTAGATTGCTGGCATTTGAATTGTTTTCATGTGCCTGTCTAACCTCTAACACACTTGGGGGCCAAAAACATGATGAACTCATTTCCAAACTCATTCAAGTAGAGCTAATACACTATGGAGAGGCTGCCTCCTTCTTGACCCAAGGTTTAAGCTTTAAATATTTCACATTTAGATATAAAGATGGCAGTCTTTAATAGACTCTCCAGGAGGTGTTCACCCCCTCCCCCCAGTTGCTGACCAGTGATGCTGATAGTTTAATGAGGAATTGCTTTTGGCCCCTCTCTAGACTACAGCTAAGTCCTTGGGAGATAAGGACTGTAACCTACATCTCTCCTTTCTGCTTCCCCCTAAAGTTTAATTTGGCACCTTCCCAGTGGCTGGAAAGTGCATCTCCATGATCACCTCCCCAACATTATGCAAATGTCTAGGGCAGATGGAGATCAACTGAGCATAGTACTTCACTTTGTACTTAGCTTAACAAAAGCTAGTGGACACCAGACTTCATTGAAATTGGAAGGACATGGAAGATTAGTGAAGTTCTGACATTTCTTTTTACAATTTAGAAAAATGAGACCAAAAGTGATGACAGCACCCAGAATAGAAAAAAAAAAAACAGGTGTCCTGAGTCCTAATTCAGTGCTAAGTCATGTCAATTCTCTTGAGACAAAATGTGGAGAGCTTTAGGAGGAAAAAATGGAAAACTAAAAGGTTTAACTTAAATCTATGGCATATACTAACCATTTAATGGCAGGGCACTGAAAGGTTAAGAGGATCAGACTGACAATGTGTGCTAGAAGCAGGACTTGGATCCAGGATTTCCTGACTCTGATACCAGCTTTTTAAATACTATAACATGCTATCTCTAAAATAATGACATAAAAATAATAATAAAAGATTAACATTTCAAATAGATTTAATCTATTTTCATATATTAAAATTATTACTTTGCCTCTGTGAGGTTTACTATCCCTGTTTTTACAGATAAGGAAATGGAGACTGAGAGCTCAAGTGACTTACACAGAGTCATACAATAAGTGTTTGAGGCAATATTCAAACCTAGGTTTTCCAGTTTCCAAACCCAATATCTAACTTTTGAAGTAGGAACCATGATCATGGTGTTACTGAGGATAGAAGAAATTAGGAAGGAGAACAGAGTTGAGAGAATGTTTAGTTAAAGGTAGTGGTGTATTAAATGGAATGTATTCCAAAGTTACCCTTGAATCCTCTGTATAATTTTATAGAGATCTCCTTGAGCTCTTTATAGAGTAACTTGGGATCACAAGTAATGGAAAGCTAGCACATACTCCCTCTTGGAAGGTGATAGTGGTGTTTGGTAACTTTTGAAAATCCATCTAGGGACCTTGTCTACTCTGAGCATTGTACAGCAGCATGATGTAATGGAAATAATTCTAGCCAGGAAGTTAGAATCCCAGCTTTCAAAATGGTGTGACTTTGCATACAAAATCTTCACTGCTGTAGCTTTAGTTTCTGCATCTATAGGATAACCAGAGTGAACTAGTATTTCCTGCTTTCCTAAGAGTCTATATATTCTCATTCTCATTAATGTTTCTTGAACTCTTTTAAATATTGATTGTCCCCCAGGGTAAAAAGAAAAATTATGTGAAAGATTGACAATGAATATTCAGTTTAGAGAATAGTTCATTTCTCTAATACTGACTACTCAAAACTAAAAGGATATGTGATATCAATGATGGGGATGCTCATTTCATTTACATGAAAACTAAGATCCCTTCATGCCTTACTAGGTAGCTTTTATGAGCTACTATGGCCTACTGTTGCTCTGCCTATATATGTATATGACTATAATCTACGCATACATAGTTCTATAGGATGTCATGTAGAAAACTATCATGCATCAGTCAACTTTCTAGTGATTAACATTCCTCCAATGTAAATCCTAAAATGTATTGATTATATTTTCTTCCTTTCTTCAGTCAGGTCTGATAAGAACCCAGGAAGCAGATTACTTCTTGAAACCACTTCCTCTGCACCTAGCCCTTAAATTGAACTATTCGGCACCAGATGGACATCATTCCCATGTACTTTACAAAAGATCTATAGGAGCCCAACCTCACAGTGATAATGAAATCATGCTGATTGAGAGGAAAAGAGAGCTGGAAAAACACAGCAGATTATATCAAGAAAACCAGCCTTTCCACCATGGATTTAACCTCAAGCACCCACAAAAGCAGCATTTCTGTGGAAGGCGCAAGAAATGTATGTAAGGGCAATTTTTGGTTTTATTTCATCATTATTTATAGAGACAACATGTTATAGTAGATAGAGAGCTGCCTAAAAGCCAGAAAGACTGTGTTCCAATGTTGCCTCAGATACATGTTGGCATCATGACCTTGGGCAAGTCTCTTAATCCTTCAATGCTCCCTGGAAATTTTCTAAGACTACATACTGCAGAGAATCAAGAAATCAATAAACATTTATTGAGCTCCTACTATGAATCAGTGCTGGGGATGCAAAAAGATAGTCCTGGCCTTCAAGGAGCTCACAATCCAATGACGGTAGACAAGTAAACAAATATATACAAACAAGCTATATATAGAAAAAATAAGGAAAAAAATTAACAGAGGGAAGGACTAGAATTAAGAGGGAGTAAAAAAGGTTACCTGTACAAGATGGGATTTTATTTGGAATTTAAAGAGCTTATGGGAAACCAGTAGGTAGAAATGAGGAGGGAGAGCATTCCAGAGGGACAGCCAGAAAAAAATGGCTAGAGCTCAGATGGGGGTGTCTTGTTCATGGAACAGCAAGGAGGACTGTGTCACTGGATCAAAGAATACCTCATGAGCTGAAGGTGTTAGAAGACTGGAAACATAGAAGGGATCTAGGCTAATAAGGGGTTTGAATGCAAAACAGGATTTTGTATTTTGTCCTAGAGGCAAAAGGAAGTTTTTTGAGTAGGGAGGATGAGAAAGTGACATGGTCAGACCTACATTCTAGGAAGAATCATTTTAGTGGTTGAATGGAGGAAGGTTTGGAATAGGGAGATACTTCAGACAAGCAGACACACAAGCAGGCCACTGCAATAAACCTAGGCATGAAATGATGAGGGCCTACACCATTGTGTTGTCAGTGTCAGAAGAGAGAAGGAGGCGTATTTGGGAAATATTGCAAATATGAAAATTGACAGATCTTGGTAAGAGATTGGACATGGATTGGGTAAGAGAGAGTGAAGAGTTGAGGGTGAAGTCTAGGTTAGTCTGTACAACTGTGAGTATGCTGTTGATTTCTAAATTAACAGGGAATGTAGAAAAGGAAGCAAGTTTAGAGGGAAAGATAATGAATTCTTAGATGTCTAGTAGATTTCCAGTTTGAGATTTCTATGAGACATCTGGAAATGTGAGATTAGCAGTAGAGATATTGGGGAGGGATAAATACATGTGAGAATCATCATAGAGACAGTAATTAAAATCATAACAGCTAATGAGATGAAGTGAGATGAGTGAAGTAGTATGTAGGAAGAAGATAAGAGGGATCAAGATAGAACCCTATGCAATACCTTTGTCTACTAGTTGTGATCTTGATTAGGATTGTGATGAGGATTGAGGAAAAGAGACTGAAAGGAACAGGTCAAATAGGCAGGAAGAGAACTAGAAAAGAGTAGTGTCCAAAAAACCTAAAGAGAAGAGATTATCTCAAGAAGAAATAAGTTGATTAATCATGTCAAGGTTCCCAAAAGGTCAAAGAGCATTGAGAAAAGACCAATGGATTTGGCAACTAAGAGATCACTGGTACGTTTAGAGGGAACAGTTTCAATGGAATGATAAGGTTGGAAGCTGGATTGTAAAGGGTTAAAAAGAGAATGAAAGAGAAAGAGGAGGCATCTATTTTAAGTGGCTTTTTTAAGGAGTTTAGGTACAAAGGATAGAAGAGACATAGGACAATGGTGGAGATGGAAGGATCAAGTGAGGGTTTTTATTTTCAGGAGGGAGAAGACACGGGCATGTTTGTTGGCAGTAGGGAATGAACCAGTAGACAAGGAAAATTTGGAAATAAGTGAAAGAATGGGGATAACAGAGAAGACAATCTGTTGGAAGAGATGGTATGGAATGGGATTGCGTGAACAGGTAGAGGAGTTAGCTATAGTAAGGAGTAAGGCCATTGCATCACGTAAGATGGGAATGAAAAAGAGATCGCAGCAGAAGACATATGAATGATATGAAACAAAGAAGGAACAAGAGAAAACTACTTTTTTCTGTAAAATATGAGGCAAGCTTCTCAGTTGACAGGGTGCCAGGAGAGAGAGTCATGAGAAATTTGAGGTGGGATAAAAACATATGGAAGAACTGCTGTGGAGGGTAGGATAGCAAACTGATAAGGCAAGTATAGAAGTATTACATAGAAGCAATGAGGGCCCAGCTGTGACCATGTAACACAAATTTGTAGTGGACTTGGTAAAAATGATGGTGATTTTTCTCCACCTTCATTCAACAGTGAATGAGTAGGAAGAAGCAGAATCAGAGAATCGTGGGTGAATATAGGTTGAATATAGGCAGGGCATAATAGTCAAAATTATAAGGGGGCTAAAGATTCAAGAGGGGAGGACACTGTAGAGCTAAATTGGTACACTAAAGGATCAAGATGGAGAAAAGTAGAGAGTAGCTAGTGCAAGTGAAATTGCCTAGAAGAGTAATTAAGGGGTAAAGGGATTGGATGTGATGGTGTGGACAAATTGTAGACTTTTATGTTTGAAGGCAGAGGGAGAGATGAAAAGTCAGCAGATTATGATCGATAAGGAGATTTCAGAATTCTTGAATGTGGAAGTAGTACATTGGTAGATGATGGCAAGATCAAGGGTATGACTATCTTTGTGTGTTGTTGAAGTGGAATAGAAATGGAAAGTGAGTAGGTTGAGGAACTGAGTGGTTAGGATGATGTGGACCTACATTCCTAGAGAGAATTTCCTCACCAGGTTGTTTCCTTCTCCAGTGACATCAGAGGTCCAGTCTTTTTCCTGGCCCTATCCCATTTTTGCCATATTATCTTAAAACTTTGACATTTATACAAATTAATACAAGTATATCACAGCGATAGACTAGGAAAAACAAAACAAAACAGAACATTTTCTTTTAGTAGTATCCTCTCAAAGGTGGGGAACCTGTGACATCAAGGTCCTCAAGTGTGGACCTTTGACTCAATCCAAATTTCACAGAACTATAAATTCTAATAAAAGTATTTGTTCTTTGAAGTCTGAATTCAGTCAAAGGATCACACTTGAAGACCTAGAGGGCCATATGTGGCCTCAAGGCCACAGGTTCCCTACCCTTGCAGATAAATTCATAGAAATGATCACCACAATAATAAATTTAATATAGAAATCTCTTCCTAGGTTTATCTCTTGTCTATCTTGGATTGATCAGGTATAGTGTAAATTGATGGAAGAGAAAAGCCAATGAGACTTAACTAATTATTTTATATTTTAGAGATGTAGTAACATCTTAGAGCTAGAATCATTTATATTTTCTATCTAGTCTATATCTATAAAATCCCATTTTCTCTGTTGAGGAGAATTTGTCTTAGTCCTCCATTTCGAAGAATTCACATAAGGAGTACAATGTCTTTATGATAAAACTACAGAAATCATCTTGTTTTTTATCTAAGACTTCTTGCTATATGAATCAGTATAAGAAAGGAACACATATACCATTGTAATCATTTCAAATAGTAGTAATATAAGTAATGTACTAGAAAAAATTAGTCAACAAATTCATGAATAAAAAGAACATTTATACTTCTATTTGGAAAGATAATGCTTAACACTGTAACAACAAGCACCCTAGCATACCCAGGAAGGCTGCTAGCACAGGTTCTTAGATCTACTTTTCTAAAGAAAAGGGTCAACAATGTTACTTTAACATTTATTTAGTTCAGGGGGGAAAGTCAGTACCCTAAACTTCAGAGAAAATACAAACAGAAATTAATAGCATAAAGACCAACAGACAGAGCTTCTCACCCTCTGACCAAATAATACATACATCACAGATCAACAGATAGCTCTAACTGTCTGACCATCACATACATACGTAGTTACCAGAGAGAGAAGCACCAACATCAATGGCTCTCCAGAGTCTCATCTGGCTACATCACTCTAACACTCTTCCCATGAGAAAGCCCCAAAGCAAAATGCTAATCTCAGAGTTTATATACACTTCTTCAAGGTCAGAGGGCATCACAACCCTAGTGACCCACTGCCTAATTACAAAGTAACAAAAGGTATGGACCTTCCTGAAAAAAAAGCCTCCCCTAACCAAGTTCTCTTGTTGGGCTCCATGTGAGGCCTATTAATGGGTAGGGAAGATCTTTAACTCCCCTTAACATTATAAGCACTAACTTTTTGTTTATTATGAAATTATCAATTATAGGTATCAGCCCATGAAAATATTGAGTAAACCTTTGTCCTTGCTATAAATTACAAAACACTTGAAATATAAGATGCATAGTATACAAATATACTCATTCAATTCAAATATTTTCTTTATACCAGACTATCAGCTCCCTAGTCACTGATATTGTGCTTTCCAATGTAGACCAAAATTCATGAACTTGGTTACTATATCACCCCTTGCTTCACTTTGAGGTTACTATCCACTAATAAATCCAGCCTTTTTTTTTTTTAATGAACTACTGTATAGCTATGACTCTCTCATCTTTAACTGTGAAGTTGTTGGTTTTTTCTGAAAACAATTGTAAGATTTTGCATTTATCCTTCTAAAATTTATTCTTAATAGATTCAGCCCAATGACAACATTTTTATGAAACCAGACTATCTATCATTCATGGTACTAGGTATCCCTTAGAGCTTTGCCATCTGCAAATTTGAGGAATGTTACAGCTATACTTTTATATGAGTCAGTGATAAAAATACTTATCAACAATGGGCTTAGCAGTTTCCTTGAGTAGGAAATTGGAGACTTCCTTCTGAGATGACTAAACCATTGATGACTACTCATTCGTTGGGACCAAATATTCAATTATTTACAAACCAATCTAAATACGCCTTTGTTTAGACCATGCCTCTCTATTTTTCCCAGAAGGATAGCATTAAAGATTGTATTATATTTTTTACAAATTAGTTAACTCTATTTTCATATAGTTATGAACTGCAATTTTATTGATATATAGAATTATTGGATGAAAAACTCCCTCTACTAATGCGGATTGGCACCTGTACTTCAGGGAACTGTCCAGAGCAATGAGAGGTTAAGTGACTTGTTCAGGGTCATAGTAAATATGTGTCAGAACCTAGATTCTTCTTGATTCTGATCTAACTCTTCATCTATCATATCATATTACCTCACCAGTCTAGCAACCATTTCAAAAAAAGAAATTAGTTAATCATACAGTTTGTAATGGACCCATGTTGATTCCTCATTATCACTGCTTCTCTTCATAGATTTTCACTAACAATTCCTGTACATTCTAGAAATTTTTCCATCAGTAATCAAAGTCAGGCTCATGCCCTGTAGTTTAAATTTCATTCTCTTCTTGTCTCTTCATAGCTCTTGTCCTTCTAAAGCACCATTCCTAGCCCTTATAATTTTTCAACTATCAATGACACTAAACTGGTAATCGCAGCTATTTGATGCTTTTTATTACCTTTAGATATAGTTCATCAGAGACTGATGACTTGAACTCATCAAGGACAGGCCCATGATTTCATCTTACTTTCCTACTTACCCCCAGTAATAATAACTTCTTCAATACTTTTCTTTCCTTTCCAACTGAATGATCATTTATCTTTGCTTATAGAACACAAGGAAAAAAAAGAATATGAGTACTATGCTTTCTGTCCATTATCTTTTATCCTCACTCAGTCCACCCTGAGCAGTGGCTATATCTCTGATTTTCATGTTGCTTTTTTCCCAATAAAGTTTATCATTTGTGTTGTCCTTAGCTTTACTTGTTAGCCTCACATCATTTTGAGCTTTAGCTCTCCTGACACCATTGGGAAAGTTATACTATGTTTTTTTTTTTATCCATGCCCCATTTTTCTTGTGTCCATCTTCTTTACATATATTTAAAAAAAACATATGTTGGTTCAAGAGTTCCTTTGTATACATGTCATTCCTTTTGACAACTTTTTCTTTTCCTACTTATTGGATTCATTTCTTTGTCAAAAGGTCTATCTCCCTTCCATTCAGGAAAAATCTTTTAACTGTTACTTATTTCCAAATGTTCATTGATCGGTCCTTATATCCTTTCTACTCTGTTTCATTCTTCCACTCTCCAATTTACTTCTACCTATTTAAATTCTTTTTCTTCTTTATTTTTACATGTAAGTCTTTCTGTTTCTTGTAAGGAAGAATTCATTCTCACTAGTACCATAGAGTTCAGAGGTGACCCTCAGGCCCCATTATCTTCCTTTTTAAGAAGGAACATAACTTGTATTTTGAGCATAGATAATAATTTACTTATCCATGGCAAAATTTTAAACATCAGATATACTCCATGAAGCATACTGACAAAAAGTACCCTGCTCTCCATACTTTAAGAAAATGAGGTTCAGAGTCCTTTGTTTTCTTGCTAGCTGATTCCCTGGGTAACTATTGTGACTAATTTTGTTTTATATTTTGTTTTTATAGGAGTCTTCAATTTGGAGGCTATTGTTCTGTTTCTCACCTTGCTAGCATCTTCACAAGACACAGCCAATTTCATTCCCTTGTCTTGGCAACTTAATTTTACCTTGTCTTATTTATCTTTTCTAAATAGGTTTGTCATCTTACCAATTTCTTTCTCCTTATTCATTCCGTTCTTTTTTCCAGCCATTCTCCTTTTGCTACAGGCCTTTTCCTCTTTCAGCTCAACTGCTTCACCTATTACTCCTTATTTAGATCAGGTCCTTCTGCTTTAGTTGTCTTATTCTTAGAATCATCCTCCTCCTTCTCTAGTCCTTCTCCTACTTCTGTTACACTCTTCTAATCTTCTTCTTCTCATCCTTCTACTTCAACTTTTTCTCAAGTCTTCATAGATCTCACCTACCCTATATATCCAGTTCAACAAATTATTCATAATTATAAAAACCCTTCAAATTACCTACACAATTCCTTCTATTTCTTTAGAGCAAGTCCTTTTCCTATAAAAGTTGAAGTTATTTAATTAATTGTCATTTATATTGGTAGGTCATATAGATGGGATTGAAACAAGTAATGGAACAAAGGTCAGTCTGAAGTAAGCACCATGGAGAGCTCCAAGATAATTTGGTTCTTTGATTTACAGAATGAACGAATCCTTTTTTTCTCATTTACTTAACCACCTGTACACCACCCTGTATGTCAGACTCTTATCATCCTTTTTTTTTTTAAAGTATGCTTCAATCTGTATCTAGACAGCATCAGTTCTTTCTCTGGGGATGGATAGTACTTTTCCTCATAAGTCCTTCAGAGATATTTTGGATCATTGTATTTCTGAGAATGACTAAGTCATTCACAGCTGATTTTCTTACAATATTGCTGTTATTTTATACATAGTGCATTTCACTTCACATCAGCTCATGTAAGGCTTTCCAGGTTTTTTCTGAGAGCATCCCGTTCATTATTTCTTATAGTACAAGAGTATTCCATTATAATCACATACAACAACTTGTTCAGCCATTCCCCAATAGACAGGCATCCCTTCAATTTCTAATTCTCTGCACCCAGAAAAGTGTTGCTATAAATATGTTTTATATATAGGTCCTTTCCTTTTGGTTTTTATCTCTTTTGGGATATGGACCTAGTGGTTGTATTGCTAGGTCAAAGGAAATGCATGGTTTTATGTCCTTTGGGTGTAGCTCAAAATTGTTCTATAGAATGGATGAATCAGTTCACCACTCCACCAACAGTGCATTAATGTCTCATTTCCCCCCCATCCCCTCCAACATTTGTCATTTACTTCTTCTGTCCTATTGGCCAATTTAACAGATATGAAGTAGTATCTCTGAATTATTTTAATTTGCATTTCTACAATCAGTAGTGAGTTAGAGTATTTTTTCATAAGGCTATAGACAGCTTTGATTATTTCATCTGAAAACTGATCATATCTTTTGAACATTTATCAATTGGAAAATGACTTATTTTTATAAATTAGTCTCATTTCTTTATATGTTTGAGAAATGAGACCTTTATGAGAGAAATTTGCTTCAAGAATTTTTTCACAGTTACTATTGCTAACTGTATTTTCCCCCAATCTATCTCCCTCCTCTTTGTTTTCTTCTCTCTCTCCTTTCAACCTGTCCCTCCTCAAAAATATTTTGTTTCTGACTACCCCTCCTCCGATTTGCCCTCCTTTCTATCATCCCCCCTTCTTTTATCTCTTCCCTCCTACTTTCCTATAAAGTAAGATACATTTCTATATCCAACTGAGTGTGTATTTCATCTTTGAGTCAATTCTGATGAGAATAATGTTCACACCCTCTCCCATGCCTCTGTAAAAGCATTTTCTTACCTCTTTTGTGTGAGATAATTTATCCCATTCTACCTCTCTCTTTCTCTTTCTCACAATACATTCCTGTCTCACCCCTTTATTTTATTTTTTAGATATCATCCCCTCATAATCAAATCACAGCTGTGCCCTCTGTCTATATATACTCATTCTAACTATCCTCATAAAGAAAAAGGTCTTATGAGTTACAAATATCATCTTCCCATGTAGGAATGTAAACAGTTTAAACTTATTGAGTCCCTTATGATTTCCCTTTCCTGTTTACCTTTTAATATTTCTCTTGGGTCTTGTATCTGAAAGTCAAATTTTCTGTTCAGCTCTGGTCTTTTCATCAGGAATGTTTGAAACTCCTTTATCTCATTGAATTTCCTAAAGGAGGAGGTTTTGCTGGGTATATGATTCTTGGTGGTAATCCTAGCTCCTTTGCCCTCCAGAATATCATATTACAAGCCTTTATATCCCTTAACATAGAAGCCTCTAAATCTTGTGTTATCTTGACTGTGACTCCATGACACTTAAATTATTTCTTTCTGGCTGTTTGCAATATTTTCTCCTTGATCTGAGAACTTTGGAATTTGACTATAATATTCTAGGCAGTATTCATTTTGGAATCTCTTTTTGGGGGGGGGTGATGGGTGAAATCTTTCAATTTCTATTTTACTCTCTGGTTCTAGAATATCAGGGCAGTTTTTCCTCATAATTTCTTGAAAGATAATATCTAGGTTCCTTTTTGATCATGGCTTTCAGGTAATCAAATAATTTTTTAGTTATCTCTCCTGGATCTATTTTCCATATCAGTTGTTTTCTAATGAGATAGTTCACATTGTCTTCTATTTTTTCATTCCTTTGATTTTGTTTCTTGTTTCTTGATTTCTCATAAAGTCATTAGTTTCCTTTTTTGCTCAATTCTAATTTTTAAGGCATTATTTTCTTCAGTGAGTTTTTGGATCTTTTTTTCCACTTGGAAAATTCTGCTTTGTAAGGCATTCTTCTCCTCATTGGCTTTTAGGACTTCTTTTACCATTCAGCCTAGTCTATGATTTAAATCATTATTTTCTTCAGTATTTTTTGTGTCTCCTTTACCAAGCTATTGACTTGTTTGTTTTTTTAATTTTCTTGCATCACTCTTATTTCTCTCTCCAATTTTTCCTCTACCACTCTCATCTGATTTTTAAAATCCTTTTTGAGCTTTTCCATGACCTGAGATCAATTTATATTTTTTCTTGAAGGTTTTGGATGTAGGAGCTTTGACATCATTGTCTTCTGATGAGTGCGTGTTTTGATCTTCCTTGTTACCATAATAATTTTCTATAGCCTGAGTTTTTTTTCATTGTTTGCTAATTTTTCCAGCCTATTACTAGACTTTCAGCTATTTGTTAAAGTAGGGCTCTGCTTCCAGGTTGGAAGACATACCATCTCAACCTTTGGAGGTTTTGTGCAGCTATTTTCAGTGATTCTTCCAGGGACCTATAAATTTTCCATTCTTTTAAGGTGGTATGATCTAAGAACAAGTGTTTACTTCTCTCCTGGCCAGTGCTCTTGTCTGTGAGGAGCCACAAGCACTCTTTTTTGCCATGGAACTGTGATGAAGGTCCCTGCTTTACTATGATCCCAAACTCTGCTATACTAAGTGCTCCTGCTCACCCTGGGACTTCTACCCAGGACTGGGACAAGTATCCAAGTATGGGCAAAAGCAACAGAGTCCTGCCTCAGTGCTAGCAAAAATGCTCCTGTTATTTCCTTCTGACCAGTTGTTTGACCCCTTTACTGTCTGTGAGCTAAGAGCTCAGGAAACAGCTGCTGCCACTGCTGCTGATTCAATCACCCCCAATGCCTGCTCCTGGTTTTCTGTGGGTTGAGAGGTCTGAAAACTGCCCCTTCTGCCAATGATTCATTCACTCTGACCCCTCATCTAGTTTTCCTGGGGCCTGGTCTACACTAACACTGCCTGTGCTGGACTATACTCCTCTCTCACCGTAGTAGGACAGATCTTTCTTGCCAACTTTCCAAGTTGTCTTGGGCTGGAAATTTATTTCATTCCATCTTTTTGTGGGTTCTGCTGCTTTAGAAATTGTTTAGAGTAGTTTTTTAAAGGTTTTTGGAGAGGTTTGGGGAAGAGCTTAGGCAAGTCCCTGACTTATCTCAGACATCTTGTCTCTGCCTCTGTTTCTTTAGACTCTTACCATTCTTAAAAAATCAGTGTTGGAGGCTGTGTTCCATCTTTATTCATTATATAATCACTTTTCACAAACATGATAAATAAGGTTCTAATACCTGTTCAAGAATGCCCTTACCCGATAACTCATATTTAGTTCACTATTCTGCAGCATGGACTATGTAATGATGGACTGACTAAGATTTTATTAACTAAAGTATTACGTATTGAGGGTATGGTGTTTTTGTTTTTGTTTTTGATTTTGATTTTCAAAAGGTAAGTAGAATACATAATAATTAAGTTTGGGGATATTTCCCCATGAGGTGAACATAGTTCAAAAACAATGCTTAATGTAGAGAGTAGCCAGTATGTGTATATAATGCTAGATGTGACTGCAAGTCTTTAAAAATCAAGTCTTTAAATTACAAGTCTTTATAAAAAAATCACTCTCTGCTTACTGTATATTCTACAATTGTAGTTTCCTTAAGTTTTCAAGATGAGACATGTAATTTACTACTTAAACAATTGGGTTTGCTCAATCCCACATTTGAAATTGTATAACACACAATCTAACCACATTTTTTTAAATTTTTCAATCCAAAGATAATTTTCACACAACTTTGTTTGGAGCATACGATCATTTTGGAGTTGGACGGGAATGCTGCCTCCCATATCTCTACCTAACAAT
Source organism: Pseudochirops cupreus (assembly GCA_028627135.1). Classification (NCBI taxonomy): domain Eukaryota; kingdom Metazoa; phylum Chordata; class Mammalia; order Diprotodontia; family Pseudocheiridae; genus Pseudochirops; species Pseudochirops cupreus. The sequence continues at coordinate 256,995,132 of CM053580.1, forward strand.
TGTACATACCCAAAACAAAACAAACAAAAACCATAAACAAAATGTCAACCTAGTTATTCTAACTTGACAGACAAAATAGTCTTTGTCTTCTAAATAAATACTGATGGTATTTTCAGAGGGTTAGCATCACATTAGGGCCTGGAGTAAAAGCTTTTGTTGTTGTTTTTTAACACAAAGCTCATAAAATTCTTACTTCTGGGAGATACGATCCTGTTGAGACAAGTGATTTGGAGCTGGAAGGGGCCCTAGAATTTCTCCGGTTCACACTTTTCCTTTTCCAGTTGATGAAATTGATGCCCAAAAAAGTTGTGACTTACCTAAGTCCTTGTGGAATAAGTAACCAAGGTGAAATATGGACTCCAAATTTTGTGCTCTACACTGTTCCCCTTCTGCATTCTACACATAGTTCAGTGTAACAAGATGAATCTCAGAATAAGAAAGTTGTAAATGGTGAACAAAAACTCTTTTGCAACATTTATCCTTAAAAATAAGAAACTTTTATATATGACAGCTTCACTTGTATCTGCAACTACTCCTTTACAATGTCCCTTTTCAAAATATGCATAGGATTCTAAGAATCTTTTGGAGTTATGCCTCCAATGGCTGGGAATGAATAATATGTAGACCCAGTTCTTTAGTTTGCTGTTGAGGGAGACTTCCAAGAACAAAAGCTCATAGAGATAAATGCTATGGTGACATCTCTACCAACAACTTCAATGTCCTTCTGTTTTTGTTCAGTTTTGCATTACTGTACAACAAGTTGTATACAATATTTAGCATTAATAACTTAAAAAAATAACTTGCAGATGCCAAGTTAGACCACTCGAAATAAGGGAATTTTCACTTTTCATTGAACTCCTCTGTTTCCTTTCACAGATATGCCAAAGCCTCCTAAAGAAGATCTTTTCATCTTACCTGATGAATATAAGTATCCATTGCGGAACAAGCGTTCTCTCCTGAAAACCCACAAAAATAATGAATTGAATGTGGAAACACTAGTGGTAGTTGACAAAAAGATGATGCAAAACCATGGTCATGAAAATATTACAACATACGTCTTGACTATACTCAATATGGTAGGATAGCACTTCTTGTTGAGGCCAACTGGGTAATTAAATCTTTCCTAATATCTGTCATATCACTAAATTAGCATTTGCCATTCTGTTACTTTGGGGATTCATTTAGCAATCATGAGAAACCTTTCTTGGTGAATTAACAAATTCAGTTCAACAAATATTAAAGTACCTATTATATTCATGATATTGGAGCATCAGAAATTTCATAAAAGTATCCCCTGAAAGATTTTTTATTTTTAGGGGAATGAGACCTATACAGAGATAATTATAATACTGTAAGTACATGAGAGAGGTCAAATAGAGGGATGAGAACTTTAAAGAGAAATGGAAGTATTTGAATTTGGCTCTAGACTTTGTGAGAAAGTTAACAATAAGAATGATAATAATATGATTATCATAACAGCTCACATTTATAAGGCATTTTAAAGTTTTTAAGGCACTTTTCAGATGTTATCTAATTTGTTCTCACAACAAACCCTATGTGGCACATGCTAGTATTATTTCTATTTTACAGATGAAGGCTCAGACTAAGGCTTAAGTGACTTGTCCAGCATCACATAACTCGTAATAGTATAAGCCAAGATGTGAAATGTGACCTTCCTAGCTACAAATACTCAAATAAGTTGAGCAGCAAAGAAAGAAAGAAAGAAGGAGTTATAGTAGGTAATGAGGGAGAATGTTCTACATGGACATTTGCCAGAACGAATGCTTGGAGGTAGAAGATGGCAGGGCAAAATGTGGGAACTGCAGGGGGGACAGTTTCATTAGGCCATAAAGTCTGTGAAGAGGAATGGTGTGAAATAAGGTTGGAAAGATAGTTTGGAACCAGATAACGACCTCAAATGACAGGGTAGAGAGTTTTCATAGGTATTTCATAGATAATGAGAGTTGCTGAATGTTTTTTTGCAGAAGAGTAATATGATTAGGCCTATATATAAGAAAGATTACTTTGCCAACAGTGTCAAAGGTGTTTTGACATAGGGAGGAACCAAAACCATAAAAAAAAATCTAGGCAGCTAATATGAAAGAAAGCCCAGTCAGTGAGATATAGAACAAGGGTGTTTACAATGGGCACAGAATTGAAGGTGGATGTATAATATACTTTGTAAGGAGAACTGACAGGCTTAGCAACTAATTTTATGTAGAGAGTAAGAGAAAGGTAAAAATCAGAGCTGATTCATTTGCAGGTTTCTCTATTCTAGAGGGTTGTTTGTCATTAACTTAAGGGAACTAGATTGGGAGAAAGAAATTGAGGAAAAATCTGTGTAACCATAATAACTTCAGTGTTCATGAGTACTAAAAAAATAATAATAATAACCTTGAGGGTAAATTCCACGAAGAGGTTGAAATTTTTGGGTAGAGTAAAAATGTTTCTCATTTCAATCAGGAAGTATATGCATAGATATTTAAATATATTGTGGCTCAATCATTCTCTGCCTTCAAAATAGAAATGCTGAAAGCTTGATGAATGTGACTTAATTTTTAAGATTAAAAAAAAAAGATATGTAAGGATACCTTTTTCTGCTCAAAATGTCTCTATACTGACCTTGAAGTGTATTCTCCTGTAACAAGCATTATATTCTCAGTAAAGGAAGCACCACCTCATTCATTTTTTTTTCTTCCTGCCTTTCATTCACTCAAAAAGTAGTTATTAAACACATTTTGAGTAAGGGATTGTCAAGACATAAAATGTCCCATATAAATGAATTTTTCCAGATAAGAGAACTTTAACTCTGTAAGTACTAACACTTTTTATCCTAAGCACTTTCAGTAGAACTCTTTTTAAGTAATGTTAGTCATATTTTCTTGCCTTAGTAAATAGAGTTTATTAGAAATAATTTTGTTTTTTCTTGATACCTCAAGATCCTCACTGCGAAAATCCATTATTATACTCTATTGTAATAGAGTGATACCCTCAGGGTTTAATAAAAAATGTTTCATTAAATATCTCATTAAATATTTGAACAGAATGTAGAACTCCTCTATATATGATGCCCTCTTCGAGGTGCCCTCAGATACTACTGTGATATACAAGACAATTTACCCTCAATTCTTCAGAATCATAACTTTATTTCTTCTGTTCATGTGCCTCATCTTTTGTACCTTTGTTCTTACTGCTTAAACAAAACTCTGTTAGTACTCTCTTAAGTTATGGACTAGTTCTTATAGCTGATGGAATATTTGCTACTCACTACCGTCATGAGAGTTTCTGATTTCAATTGCTTCTGCTGGGTTGACATTTCTCTCTTCTTCTTTTGCCCTCCCAATCTATCTTTTTTTTTTTACTTCTTCTACCTCTTTTCCCTGATGTTTCTCTCATTCTCTCATTCTCCTTGAGGCCAGCCAGCAGATACTGACATTGATAGCTGTCAATAGCAAGTATTTGGCTGTTTCCATTGCTGTCCATGGTTCAGAAGCTCTTTGTTTCATTGTTGTCTTTTTACTTCAAGTATTGTTGATAGCGTTTGAGGTTGCTAGAAGCTTTAACTCCATATAATCAAGATATTAACTTCAATATATTTAATTATCTAAGAAAATCGGTGCTGCACTTTCATAGCAAAGTGAATCTGCTGTCTGAAAATAGTGCTTTAAAACAAGCTATATGGAATAAATGAAAGCTTCTGTGAAAATGTGCTTTCCTTCTTTTCCTCAGGTGTCTGCTTTGTTTAAAGATGGAACAATAGGCGGTAACATTAACATTGCAGTTGTGGGTCTGATTCTTCTAGAAGAGGAGCAGGTACAGTATTACTAAAAGTTGTTTGGTTTTGTTTGGTTTTGTTTTTCCAGAGAAGTGATGCAAATTCAGTGTTTTACTCTCATTTGTATAATAACCATCTTGATTCCCTAACTTGATTTTGCCTGAGGCTAAAAATATTTTCATGTTTTATATCTAAAGTAATGAATTTTTCGTCAATTAGTTCAATAGGATTATTTGATTTTTTGTAGTTTGTACATGGAAGGGTTAAATAATCTTTCAGTTGTCTAGTGCAAGTGGGATAGAAGGCAGGATGAGAACTGCCTGCATTCTTTAAAGAGATCAGAAGATTTAAGTTGGTCTGCAGGTAAAAAAAAACAAACAAAAAACCAACGTACAAATATAGTTTAAATATGGGATACAGACCATATCTTTTGCTTGTTTGAGATTTTAGAATACCAGGTGGTGGTGCTGGCAATAGAAAATAAACCAAAAAAAAAAATAGTGTGTATTCTGTTTATTCATAGCACTAAAATGAGTTGTCTTGGTATTATTTTGCTTGAGATCACTGGAAACTATTCATAAATATCAGTTCTTTTATCATGCCAATGTTTCTCACTACTGTTGAACTCATTTTCAGATCATAATGGCTTGGGTTTTGAGTTCCGTAGAGAATCAACAAAATTAGAGTAATTTTTACTGTCTAAACTCACTCCTCTCCTTGGTATCCAATTTGCCAGTTTTATAAATTCCCCAAAGCAGAATCTGACCACATTATTAAATGGTGACCATTATAGTGATTTCTTTTAAGTTCTAGGTTTTTTTACTAGTTACTGGTTATGTACATCTCTAGGAAGAAAAAGGAAAAAACTTTCTGCTGTCACAATCCCAGACCTCCAATTGACATATGCAACTTATGTTTTTCCATGTCTGCCATGATAAGGAAACTAGTTAGGGAGAACAGTTGAATAGAAAGAGTCCATATATCCCTAGCTCCTCTTTGCTCATAACCCATTTGGACTTATTTGGGAAGGCAGAGAGGGCAGGAGCGGGAGGAGGGAGTTGTGATGGCTACGTATTGGAAGGACAGTTATTACCAGATCCTGTCTTCCTCTTGCCTGGCAAGAGATAGATAACGTGCTGGCAGAAAATTACAAAGGGGCTTTATTCCTCCTTTCCTGTGAACCCACCCAATATCCAACCCTGTTCTCCTGAAAGGAAAGAAGAGCAAATTCAACACCAAGGCCTTATTTTGCGTGCTGAACGATCAGTGTTTCTCAAGTGACAGTTTAATTATTTTGTGTTTTAAAACTTCTTCACCTTGGAATTTATCCAAGCTGCAAAGAGGACAAGAGCCTGTCTTTTGATCATACACCTGTGTTAACTTTAATTAATGTAATTTTCCTGGAAATCACCAGCTGAAGAATTTCAGGCATGTTGTGTCTCTTTCCAAACGTTTTGCACATCGGCATTTAACTTAGGCTTACTCCTTTCTCTAGTTAAACCAAGATATTATTTTAAGTAGAAGACACCATCATTTGTTCACCATGAGCATTTTATAGTATTATATCACTGTCACTGCCATGTTCTAAAAAATTTAATTTATGTTGTTGGGCCTCTAAAAATACAAATTTACCACAAAAAGGGTTCCTAAAAGTAGTAACTTAACTCATAGCATAGTCATTATTATGAAACTGTCTGCCTCTGAATTCTGCCCATGCCCATTGTTTTCTACCTTCTTTACTGAAGTTCCAATTTGGGAGTTTCATAAATTTCCCAAAGCAGAATCTGTCCATGTGTTTGATTAGTGACCATGGAAGTGATTTCTTCTTAGTTCTAAATTTTTTACAAAGTTTCTAAAAGTAAGATTGATGTGCTTTCTCAGTGTTGTCAAAGTGAGCTTTGCTCAAGGTGATATCTTAGTATAGTGGATAGAGATAGCAGACCTAAGCATCAAAAAGATGTGTGTTCAAATCCTGACTTTGGCACACACTGACTGAATAACCATGGACAAGTCACTTAATCTTTAAATGCCCCAGTGCAACTCTTTAATCTGTAGGTTGCAGAGAAAGTGCTGACGTGCATTGATAGAGAGAATGTCCTTGTCCTTGATATCCCTATGTCAATAAAATTGCCTTCTCAGTGCCTATCCCTTTTTACCATAATTATACTAATGCAGGGAATTCTCATTGAACAGATGTTACATGCACTCAATTATGAGCATCCATACATAAGCATCCCTGGTTGCTAATCCCTAATTGTATATGATAACCAATAAAATGCATATTAAACATTACAAAGGTGCTGCATGATATTGCAATGCCTCACAATCTTCCTGAAGAGGATCAGCTGTCAGGAAGCAGTGTGTTAGCACTGTAGGTTACAGCATGGTAGACAGGCTGGGGCACTGCTCTAGGAGGCAACAGAGCAGGCTCTAGTGAAGTGCCTGCCTCCGGGTCACTTTAGGCACGTCACTTAATCTCTCTGGGCCTCAGGGGCCTCATTTCTAAAATGAAGGGTGAGATTTAGCAATTTAGCTTTTTTTTTTTTAATCGCAGACCTTTTTGGTAGTCTGGTGCAACTGATGGGCCTGTTTTCAGGATAATGTTTTTAAATGTATGACATAAAATTCATGGGTTCACAAGTGAAAGCAATAATACTGAAATAAAGTTAATTAAAATATAATAGGACAATGAAGTGGTATGGTAGATAGGGCATTTCTCTGGAATCAGGAAGAGCTGAGACCAAATCCTGTCTTGGGCACTTATTAGCTATATCAGAAGAGCAAGACACTTAAACTCTCTTTGTCTCAGTTTCCTCATCTGCAAAATGGGGATAATAATAAGAGCACCTTCTTCCCAGGGTTTTTGTGAGGATTAAATCAGATACTTTTTATAAGGCATTTACCACAGAGCCTAGCACATGGTAGGTGCTACATAAGTGCCAGCTATCATCACTGTTTTTAAAAATAAAAATTTACAGATCCCTTGAAATTTATCAATAGACTCCTTAGGGTCCCATGGATCACAGGTTGAGAATCCTCAGACTAAGTGATCCCTCATATTCCTTTCAACCCTAATTGTCTATAAAGCTGTGATGAGTTGGGTTCACTTTGTATTATTTTATGAGATATATTTGCTAATATTATCATACTTATCATTTAGCTATCAGAAAGGCAGAAAAGAAAAAAATATAATCTGAATTTTCTGATCATTTGAATTCATTATGATTAATAAATATTTATTAAGCACTTATTATGTGCCAGGTATAGTGCTAAGCACTGTGAAGTTTTGCTATGATAATAATAATTATAATGTTGATATTGGTGTTATGGTCTTTCCTGAGTAGCCAGGACTTGTGATCAATCACCATGCTGACCATACCTTAAGTAGTTTTTGCCAGTGGCAGTCTGGACTGATAGGAAAAGACGGAACCCGCCATGATCATGCAGTCTTACTTACTGGTCTGGATATATGTTCCTGGAAGAATGAGCCATGTGACACTCTGGGTAAGAATTTTTGTGTGGTATTTTCAAAGATGTACATCTATACTGACCAGGTGCACATATAATTGTACCTTTTGTATATAAACGTTCTTTTAATTGTGGTATCACTTAGTATATTTTCATGTTAATGGCAAGTGCCTTTTGATTTTTAGTAGGTATAGCATTGGAGAATGAAAATTTCTGTGAGCAAACTTATTTTTTTCTAAATATCAAGCTCTACCTTAAGGTATGCCAGTAGTTCATCTAACAGAGAATTTTTTCTCGCCAAACACTAAAGGCATGAGAACTACATTTTCACAATTTTGAAACTTTTCAAACTTGTTACAAGTAATTTAGGATGTATGGACCTCATTAAAATACATGTTTAAACCAAAATCGGGGTTGTCAGGTCTCAAGATGATGATATTGTTGGAGAAAACCAATGTTATGAAAAGTTGTAGACATTCTATAGAAATGTAGCATGCTTTACTTTTCCATCTTTCCATAATCAGCTCAGTGTCAGAAGGGCTCCTCAGAGGGCCCCTGGGTTGACTTCCTCTTGGAAGGCTGCTCTTTCATATTTTTTTTGGTCTGAAAAGTCAATGAATAGTGCTCTAATTGGGAATAATACAAACTTTATTTTTCCTTCTTCGATTTTTAGTGAAGACGAGATATTTACTATACAGATTTGGCCCAGTTGAATCAATTAATGGCAAGATTCACACTACCCTTTGACTCAGGCTTGGGGTAGCAGGAATTTATGGGAAACACCCAGATCAACGATCAATAATTCAGCCTCATCACATTCCATTACAGTGCATTATGTGCAGGACGTAAACCTCAGCTGGGTTTTATATGTGACGGATGGTCCTTAGAGCTCCTGGAAATAGGTATCCTTTCTTCATTTTGAAAATAGCCATTATATAGTCATTATAGAAATAGTGCAAACCCATTTTCCCACAAGGGTATCAGGGAGACAGATTAGTCTAGGAGATGAAAGATAAGAGAATATAGTTCTTTCTGTTATTTTTTTTTTCTAATAACCATACTGCACTTTTCTTTTGGTCTTCCTGTTCTGTAGGATTTGCACCCATAAGTGGAATGTGCAGCAAATACCGCAGCTGTACTGTTAATGAAGATACGGGTCTTGGCCTAGCTTTTACCATTGCCCATGAGTCTGGACACAAGTAAGTGAAAATGTGCCAAGAAGCACAATACGGAGGGGCAGACTTTGTGTACACTTCTCCTACTGACCTGTGCCAGAGTTTTAACTGCAATGTCTATCCCCATTATTTCATCACTCCAAGTATTAACCTAATAAATCAACCCTTCACAGGTATTAGAACTTGCTGAACAATGAAATAAACTACAATTGAACATCTCTGGGAAATATTAACACAAAAGTCCTTAATTATGACTTATTTTCATTTGGGTGCCCTTATTACATTATAAAAAATATGGTCACTTGAGATTAGTAATAGACTAGCTGGAATAAATGCATGTGTCTAATTAAGGATAGAGATAAGTGGGTGGTTTTGGTTCCCTCCCATGAAATCTGAGGCCCTAAGTTTTGGAGGTCAAATTGAGTAGGAGCTTTTATTTTCTTCCTCTAGATTTGAGAGCATACTTAGACTGCAAGAAAATATGTAGCTCCATGTTTGAATATTTGTGCTTTTCTTCTCTTTTTCTTCTTTCTCTTTTCATACATGTTCACATGTGAGAATGCAGAAGGCAATTCTTTTGATCAGCTCCATTACTAGGGTGAAGCAGTCAGAGCTTTTCCCCAGGGCACTGAAATTTAAAGTGTGACAAAAGTAACTGGAGAAATACTTTGCCCCAGTGGACACACTCCTACAACCTACTCATCTTTTCTTCACAAGCTCCCCACCAAGCGTCAGTCCTTTAGCAACATATAAAATTTATGCAGGGATGTGTTCTTTCCCCCAGTGATCTAGCTCTCCTTTCACCAATACAGAGCAGAACCTGCCCTTTCAACTTAAAATCTTAAAGCAGTGGTGTCAAACTCAAATGTAAATGAATCCTTCCATGGCATATTGACATGGAAAACCACAAATTAACATTATTTATATTGTATTATATTTTTAGTTATTTTGTTAAATATTTACCAATTATATTTTAAGCTGTTTGAGTCCTACTTTTTTTCAGCCCTCATGTTTGATACCTCTTTGGAGAATTTCCTGGGGCATTTATTTAAAGCTTATAGAACTTTCCCAAGATCACACAGCTCTATGGATCAGAGACAGGCTATGCACCCAACTCCCTGACTCCAAGATGAGCTGTCCATGCACTACACCATTCTGCCTCTCCTGCATTGGCTTACCTTTAAAACATACACATACTCAACACATATATACATGCACACACAACTGAAAAAGTTTCTTTCTATCCACTAGAGATGCTGAGTTCCTAAAACTTAGCATCATCAAAGCAATGCAATGGTAATCCTATAATTCTCTTCCCAGGTCACACAGTCAACATATTTGAAATTTTTGCTGGACAATGTACAACTAAGAAACATACTTTGTTATCTTTATAGCCTTTACTTTACCTTTCCTCACCTTTTGTTTACACTGGCAAGGAAAGTAGTGCTGGTAAATGTGTTTTTATGAAACTCCCCTCTCCTCCTAGTCTATTATAAAATGAAATGAAATCTCTTACTCATTTTCTCCAAAACTATTCAGAGGATTCAGCTGCTGTGTGTGTGTGTGTGTGTGTGTGTGTGTGTGTGTGTGTGTGTGTGTGTGTGTGTGTGTGTGCTAGTTTCTAATGGAATGCATGAGAGTCACTATGGACTTTGACTCTATGTGAACTGATGACCTCCAAATGGAAAGCTTTATATCCCATTACTGATCCCCTCGTCATTACAGGTAATGATTGACTGATTTTTTTCAGTGCCTAGCAAATGGTGCCTGTACTATATAGCAAGCTTCTATCTAAATCATAATTACATTTTTAATATTCTGCTAGAGTAAAAGCTTCAAAACACTCACATTATCTTAGCTTCATTATGCTCCCACTGTCCTCTGAACCATACCTGAATTTAATTATATAATCAAAATAAGATACATTCAAAGTCCTCTGTATATACTAAGTCAGAGTTGAGGAAGTAAGTTTAAGATAATCAATTTAGATAGGGTTTTGGCAATGTTAGCCTTTGAAGGCAGTGGGCTCACTAAGATGATTTATTTCTCCTTTGTTTTATGGTTTATACTTATAATTTTATCACTTATAGAATTATCCATGTAGAAATGTTATTGACATTCCACAGGTAGAATTTGTCAGAGAAATGCAAATCAGTAATTATTTTGTGATGGATAGCCTTAGAGAATTGTTTGGGTCTCTAAAAGAACAGGGATTATCCTTATTTTACAAATGAGAAAATTAAAACTCAGAGGAGTAAAATGACTGCCCTAAGGTCACACAGCTAATAAATAGTGATCTGAGGCTTGAACCCAGGCCTTCTGATTCTGTATGTCTGATGTTCTTTCTTCTTTATCACATTGTCCTCTAATACTGGGTCAGTTAGGTCTAAGCAGATTCATTTTTATAATTTTATAGCTAGTAAATTGAAAAAATATATATTTATTATTCTTCTCTAAAGGTTTTCATGTTGACAGAACATAATGTAAAAATTAAAAAAATAGTTCACTTCTATGAATCCGGATTTGAACTCAGGTCCTTTTGACTCCATGGTCAATATTCTATCCACTGTGCCACCTAACTGTTCCTTGTTACCTTATTTTCAATCCATTTTTTTGGGGGGGGGGGTAGGGAGGTACTGCTGTTAAGGTAAACTAAACTTCTAAACTTTAAAGGAATTTCTTTCAGGTATGATTCTTTTTTTTTTTTAATCTCACTGGGTTGGAAAGTCTCTTAGAGACCAAATATTCCATTCTCCTAATTTGTTTAAATTTGAGTTGGGACAGTGTAGGCAGGAGAATCAGAATGCAGATGAGGTAGTATGTTCTCTTTCACTAGGTAGGGGAGAGTCAGGGGCAGGGGCAGTGAATCTGCAGCTTTGAGGTTACATGTGCCCTTCTAGGTCCTTGGGTGTGACCTTTTGACTGAGCCAAAGTTTTACAAAACAAATCATTTTATTAAGGGGATTTGTTTTATGAAGTGTAGATTCAGTCGAAGGGCTACACTTTTGTTAAAGAGGCAATAGAAGGAGATTTTTGCTGTTACTCTAAATCACTTGAAACGACTACATGTGGTTTGTAAACTGCAGGTGCTAAAAAGCTGGTGGGACTGTACCGATAACTGAACTGCATGCTTTGGAGAATGCGTAATCTGGGCATTAGGCCATCTGAAAAATTCCCATTTCTGAAGGGAAGCAGTATGGTCTGGTGGTTAGAGCCAGGGGAATAGGAATCTAGATGCACTCTGCTGCTACCACAACTTGGTTATGTGGCCATGCAGTCATTACTTAATCTGTTCTCAATAAATTTTCCCATCTGCAAAATTGGTAAAGCTCTTCGAGATCCTTAGGCCAGACACACAGGTGCAATTTAAATTATAACCTTGGAACTGGCAATTCTCAGTATGCAAAATATGCTCCTAGGGTTAAACTGAATTAATTTTTCAGCCACATAGGAAATCATTTTCTAAATTATGTTTTTTAGTGACCTGAATTACATGTAGGAAACTAGTTAACCTCAGGCACACTTGCACCTTGGGGAATGGCAGGTGCCAATCCACAAGAATGTCAGGGTTAGCATTGCTAGGTTTCCAGGATGCAATGGAAATGGCACTGGATTTGGAGTCACAGGCCCTGGGTTTGAATCCTGACTCTGCAGTTTACTACATGCATGACCTTGATCAAGTGACTTTACCCTGTCTAGGTCTCAGTTTCCTAATCTGTAAAGTGGAGCAGTAGATTAAATAACCTTTGATTTCCCTTACAACTATAATTCTATGATACTATGTTGCTTAATGGGCTGCAGTTCCTTTACTTATACCAGATTGGGACCAGCTGACCTCTAAGATCCCTTCAGTTTCTAAATCTAGAGGCCTTTTCACTGTTTTATCATGTCTGTATCCTGTCTGCCCAAACCTTTTCCCTACAGTCAGTCTCTGACACCACTAATAGGGCAATAAGAGCTTTGGAAAATTGACAAGGGATAAATTAATGTAATTTTAGAGTTGTGAATAACCTTAGTAATCATCTGATTCAAACAGCTCCTTTTACAGATGAAGATGCTCAAGCCTAGGCAGATGAAATGACTTATCCAAAGTCATAATGGCAATTCAAGATGAGATTTAGGTTTCCTGACTCCTGGCCCATCATCTCCGCTGTTCCTCATATTGTCTCCCTTAGAGACACAGTACTGTACTCCATAGCCACACATAACTACTCTATATTACGAGTGTGGATATCTAGGGATAAGCCCTCATAGGATTCTTTCATTCTAGAGGAAAAGATTTTAAAAGACATGCTCTAATTTTTTTCAAAGCTAACTCATGTTCCATCTTTATAAATAGCTGTCCCAGTAGTTTAAAAGAGCTGTTGCCTCAAAAAAAAATGTGTATAATACTAGGCAATAAAGAAACACCTTGATTGTTTAATTTACTCCCAGGGAAGAGTATCTATATTGAAGTACTATGATTTATTGTAAGTTCAAATTTTAAACTGTCCTACTTGACCCTAAATACGCCTTATTGAAAATACTGTTTCAAATTTCATGTTTTTATATTGGTTTTAAATAGTTGAAAAAATAGTTCCCAAGTTTTTTCAATTCTATCTCCTCAATATCTCTCCCATCCTTCTCCTTCTCTCCATAACCAACTTAGTCCAGGTCCTTACCACTCCTCTGGGCCATTGCAATAGTGATAGCATAGCCCCTTCTTTGGTCTCCCTTTATCCAGTTTCCCTCACAGCTCCAAACTGATATCCCTTAAGTACAGATCTTAGTTCCTATAGTGCAGATCCCAGACTATCACTTCTTTGCTGAGCAAAATCCAGTGGCTCCCCATTGCTCTCAGTTAAAATACAAAGTTATTTAAAGTCCTTCATGTTCCGACTTCATACTATATTTTTTGAAGCTGATCCTTACATTATTGGGCAAGTCACTCAATGTTTGCCTCCGTCCCTCATCTGAATGAGATGGAGAAGGAAATGGCAAACCACTCCAGTATCCCTGTCAAGGAAACCCCAAATAAGGTCACAAAGAGTGAAACAACTGAACAAAATAATTACATTATTACTTACAAGTGAATAATTACATTATTACTCCCTTTCAAGAAGACAGGCCTATGTGCTATTAACTGGACAAGACATCCTAACACCTGTCCCTGTCTTTCCATGGGTTGTCCCCCATGCCTAAAATGCTTTTCCTGTGCACCTCTACCTCTTCAAATGTCCATACTGTCTTCTAGACTCAGCTCAAACATCCCCTCTTTGAAAAGTCATCTTCTGATTCCCCCAGTTATTGGTGATTGCCCCTTCTTATTGGGAATTTTACACACACACACACACACACACACACACACACACACACACAGGCAAACATGTACATGCACATGCATACACATGCATATGAGTAAATCCTGTCCGTTTATTTTCATTTAGCATTTTTGTCCCTACTTGGTTCCAGACACTCTGTTAGGTCCTGGGGATAACAAATATAAAAGTGAGACAATCCTTACCCTCAGAGAACTTGCATTCGACTAGGAGGCAACGGTACACGTATAGGTGAGTTTGTAGACTCAGGACATTCTCTGATACAAAACAGCTGCCAAATAAATGCCTATTGCATGATTTATTGAAACAGATGAAAACTAAGTAAATAATCCCCTATTCTTACTTTGTTCCTTTATAATGTTTCTCAATTTTCTTATTCAAATTTCACAGAACCATAGGTTTGGGGCTGGAAGAAACCTTGGAGATGATATGGTCCAACTACTTCATTTTACAGATGGGGAAACATAGACTGAGACTTAGTTGAATTATTTAAGATCCCATGGCTAGCAGCAGGCAGTTCCAAAATTCAAACTCATTTTTTTTGACCCCAAAATCCAAAGCTACCTTTCCTTTAGGGGGAGGAGAAGGAAAGAATCAGAAAATTTGGCTCATCTCTTTTTCTTTTTTCTTTGTTTCATTGATGTTATTGTTAAATACACTCACTCCATTAATACTATCTGAGCTGTTTATTAACATCATGATGATAGAAACTGAGACATAAAGTACCTTCATATATAGGTCAAAGAAAGAAGACAACGTTAACTTATTCCTTTTTTATCACATTATACCAGAGCCAGTTTCATACCACTGACCTAAATCTGAAAGCTTTCCATATCCCATGACACATTGTTTATGCCATATGGTAACCCTGGGCTTGGTTAATTATTTTTAATAGAACTTCAGAGAGTGGGTGGAGGTCAAAATGACTAAACCCCCATCACTGTTAGCACTGTATATGAATTCTACGGAAAGCTGCCATTTGCAGTACCACATTATCTTAGTTAGACCCTTAAATCTACTTGTTAAATTTTTAATGAGATAGAGGCAAAACTGAAATAAGTGGTTTGTTTAGTTCCAGAACACTTTAGTTACCTCTTTTAGAAGGATCTTCTCCATTTGAAGAATTCCTCCTTTGCTCCCAGTGCCTTTGTTGCTGCTCTTTGAGGCTCCTCAGAGTGGTCAGCTGGATGGTGCAGTGGATGAAATGCTAGCCTCACAGTCAGGAAGACCTGAGTGCAAATCCTCTTTAAAATATCTGCTTAATTCTCTGAAGTCACCTCGCCTCATTCAGACTCCTTTTCTTCATTTATAAAAACAGGAGTTTGAATTCAACAACCTCTAAGGTCCTTTCCATTTCTGAGTATATGATTCCATGTGTCATACTCAGAGCAGATAGCATCTATTCTCCTGACTTTTCTCTCTCCCTCCTGCTCTTCTCAATCAAAGAAAAATCTATCTTGTTTCATGTTTCCTCAGAACCCTAAACTGGGGAGAATCCAACAAACTAATTACAGCTGACATTAATAGTTGATAATAACCTTCCAGAAATATGGATAGTTTTCAGTGCCAGATTTAAAACACTCTGTAATCTCTAAAATATCAGATTGGGATGGAGATTGGCATTTGTAGGAAAAGCTTTCAGGAGTCCTGTGTAGACTGTAAAAAGTTAAGGGACACAGTAGAGAGAAGAAGAAATGCTTGAGGGGAGGGAGGAGGTACTAGCATAGGTGATGTCATCAAAATGTCTATCAATTTTGGGGGGAGACAACTAATGAGTTGGAGAAAATACTGTTTTCCCTCTCTCCTTATCCACCAAGATTGAGTCTTAATTTATCATTCAAGCTCATTGGGACCTCTTAACATACAAAATATTAAGATAGGATTTTATGTTTCAGTACCCTTATGTTTCAGGGCCCTCACCTGGTCCTGCTAGGTTTAATTTGGGCTGAGACCACTAGGTTATCTGGCTTGAGTTCAGACACAGCAGCAGCAGCCTCCACAATTGATGACAGACAAATCCTCCTTTCTGCCCACCACCCAAACAAGTAGGCTGCCCCCATGTTATGGGAATCTGAAGACTTTCCCTGCCCCTAGGCCCCTTGCTAAAGTGGCTACGTGACTCTGAGAACCTTCCCAGATTTGAAAGTATACTCTGTTCTCTAATAGGCTGAATGTGGTCACGTGGAGCCTGTGGCGCCAGGCTTGTTTTTCAGGAGTGCCCATGCCTTGTAGCTTTGCGATTGGGCAGTGGGTCCAGAGGGCTGTGACATTCTCCAAGCCAGGAGAAGGCTATATATACGCCCTGATGTGAGGTTTTGGTTTGGAGCTCATTTTGAGAAGAGTTGTGTGATTTGGCCAGAC
>CM053580.1:257011728-257058632 GCA_028627135.1 Pseudochirops cupreus
GCTCCTCCTCTCCTCCTGTCCAGCCACCCCCGGGCTGCAGGCCAGGCTGGTTTCAGTTCGCTGTGCTGATATGGTTCCTCGTAGCCAAGCTGACTTTAGTGAAAAGTATCTTTGTGTGCGTTTTGGAGTTCTAGGATTGGTTTAGAGTCCTGTTTTATGGGTATTTTGTGGTGGCTATGTGAGAGCTGCAATATGTTGCTGCTGCTACGCCGCCATCTTGGCTCCGCCCCCCCTTTCCTTTTCCTTTGATATCTTTGAGGTATATATGTAGTAATGGTATTGCTCGATCAAAGAGTATACACAGTTTTGTAGCCCTTTGGGCATAGTTCCAAATTACACTGAAGAATGGTTCTACCAGTTCACAACTCTACCGACAGTTCATTTTTGTACTTATTTTCCCTCATTCCTTCCAACATTTGGTGTTTCTGGTAGGTATGAGGTAGTACTTCAGAGTTGTTTTAATTTGCATTTCTCTATTCAATAGTGATTTAAAACATTTTTTCATATTACTATGGATAGTTTTGATTTCTTTTTCTGAAAACTGCCTGTTCATATCTCTTGACAATTTATCAGCTGGGGAATGGTTCTTATTTTTTTTTTAATAAATTTAAATCTGTTCCCTATATATATGAGAAAAGAGACTTTTCCCAAAGAAACCTGTGGCAATTTTTAAAATATTACCCAATTGTCTAATACATTTTATCAAAACATACTTTCCTTGATCATCTCTTTTAATTAGGTCTATTTTTGCTTTTTCTTTGAGATCATGATTGCTACCTCTGCTTTTTTTGCTTTTGCTGAAACATAATAGATTCTGCGATAGCCACTAATTTTAACTCTGTGTGTGTCTTTCTGTTTTAAGTATTTCTCTTATAAACAATTGTTAGATTTTAGTTTCTCATTCATTCTACTATCCACTTCCAACTTGAGTAAGCTGATCTCAATTACATTCACAGTTATGATTACTAACTCTGCATTTCCCTCCATTCTTATTTTCTTTTATTTATATTTCTCTCTGTTTTTATTCTGTCCCTCCTCAAAAGTCTATTTTGCTTTTTACCACTCCATCCATTAATCAGCTCTTCCTTTCATCATCCCCCTCTTTTTCTTATTCCCTTCCTCTTCCGTTTCCCTATTTTGGATAAGGTAGATTTCTATACTCAATTCTCTCTCTCTCTCTCTCTCTCTCTCTCTCTCTCTCTTCCTCTATCTCTTCTATCTCCCTCTGTTTATTCTTCCCTCTTTGAACAAATTCTGATGAAAATGATGTTCAAATAATGCCCATCAATCCTATGTTCCCCTTCACTGTAAAAACTCTTCCTTGTTTTCCTTTTTTTCACATGAAATTTCCCTCATTCTCCCTCTCCCTTCCCCCTTCTCCCAGAGCATCCCTCTTTCTCATTCCTTCATTTTTTAAAAATTATGTCAACATAATTGACTCATATCCATGCCCTCTGTTTACAAAGACTGATTTTAACTTCCCTAGTAATGATAAAGTTCTTAGAAATCACATGTATCATCTTCCCGAATAGGAATGTGAACAGTTTATCTTTATTGAGGCTCATATTTCTCTTTCATGTTTACCATTTTACACTTCTCTTGAGTCTTGCATTTGAATGTCAGATTTTTCTATTCAGCCCTGATCTTTTCATCAGTAATTCTTGAAACTCCTCCATTTCATTAAATATCTACTTTTTCCCCTGAAGGATTACATTCAGTTTTACTGGATAGGTTATTCTTAGTTGTAATTCTAGCTCCTTTGCCTTCCATAATATCATATTCCAAGTCCTCCACACATTTAACACAGAAGGTATTACATCTTGTATTATCCTGACTGTGACTCCACAACATTTAAATTTTTTTCTGGCTGTTTGCAATATTTACACTTTTAACATGTGAACTCTGGAATTTGACTGTTAATATTCCTGGCATTTTCATCTGGGATATTTTTCAAGATGTGAAAGGTAGTTTCCTTTAATTTTTATTTTATCCTCTGGATGTAAGATATTGAGGCAGTTTTCCTTTATAATTTCTTGAAATCTATCTAGGCTCTTTTTTATCATGGGTTTCAGGAAGTTCATATGCCATCTCTCCTCTGTTTTCCAAGTCAGTTGCTTTTCTGATGAGCTATTTCACATTTTCTTCAATTTTTTTCATTCTCTTGACTTTGTATTGTTTCTTGATCTCTCATGGTTTCATTAGTTGTCCCTTGCCCAATTCTAATGTTTTTTGTCTTTTTGGAGGGGGGAAGGTAGGGCAATTAGGGTTAAGTGACTTGCCCAAGGTCACACAGCTAGTAAGTGTTAAGTGTCTGAGGCCAGATTTGAACTCAGGTTCTCCTGACTCCAGGGCTGGTGCTCTATTCAATGCACCACGTAGTTGTCCCCCAATTTTAATTTTTAAGGAATTATTTTCTTCAGAAAAAAACTCCTCTCTTTTTCTATTTGCCCACTGATGCTTTTTAAGGAATACTTTTCTTCCTTGAATTTTTTATACCTCTTTTGCTATTAGGTCAATTCTGTTTTTAAGGTGTTACTTTCTTCAGTATTTTTGTGCTTCTTTTTACCAAGCTATTAATTCTCTTTTCATAATTTTCTCACATTATTCTTATTTTTCCCCAGTTTTTTTTCCTGTATCACTCTTATCTCTCCTTTAGGAATTTTTACTGGGCTTGTGTCCTAGTAGAAGTTTTTCCTTCCTACAGTGCTTTGGTTGTACCTGTTTTGTGTCACTATCTTCTTCTGAGTTTGTTTCTTGGTCCTCCCTGACCTCATAATAGCTTTTTTATGGTCAAGTTGCTATTTTGATTGTCTGATCATTTTCTACCCTATTTCTTGATTTTGACCTTATTTTAAAGCTGGACAATTATTATTTTACATCCGGTTGGATTGTGGAGGGGAGATAAGACTGACGTACATTCACATCTCCTGTTCTGTGATTTCACTTGATAATACTATATCCATTTTGATGTTCAACAATTTGACACTGGTGGAGAAAATTTTGTCTGCGGAAACTCTGCTTCTGAGGAGTAGGTACTAAATGCTGTTGATAACCTTCACTGGGGTTGCTCTCTCTTCTATTTTTATGTAAATTGCATAATGCATACAAATTTTAATGAGTATTTCATATAGATAATTTTTAAATAAGTAAATATATACTTTTGGGGGATGTATGCTCAAAACATTTTTACTGATGGTCTGACCAATCAAAAGAAAATTTGGTGACCTCTGGAACAGTGGATAGAGGGCTGGTCTTAGAGTTAGGAAAAGTTGAATTGAAATCCTTTCTCTGACACACACTAAGTGTGTGACATTGGAAAAGTTACTTAACATATGAGTATCTCAGACAACTAACAATTATATAAAAGGTTTGGATTTGTGTTGCTAGAGCAAGTTCAGGAATTGCACCCCATCCCTAAGAAAATAAATGGCTGGTAATCATAAACAACTTTAAAGTTTGCAACATTCCTTTACATACATGATTTCACTTAATCCTGAAAATAACTTTTGAGACTGTTGCTATTATTATCCCTGTGTTACAAATGAGTAAATAGACTCAAAGAAATTAAATGACTGGCCAGGGTTATGCAACTAGTGAGTATCAAAGACTAGATTTGATCCCATGTTTTCCAAACTCCTACTCCAACTAATTCTCTGAAGGTTTATGTAAGTTGCTTTTGTGGTTAGAAAAGGCCAAAGGAGAATAATAAAAGAGATGACAATGAATTCTTCCCTCAAAAGACAAATAAATGAAAAATACTCTTTGGGGACCAACAGAAGACTGACATTGGATTCCAGAAATGAAGGAAAACTGATTTGTCTTTACTTTCCTCTCTTTGGAGAATTGTTCATACTTTTGAAGAAAGGCTTGCAGTCTAGAAAGATAAAGCAAAATAAAGAAATCTAACCAAGAGATGTGATATGTTTTATTGAATAAAAACCTCTCGGCTCAGGCGGCACACAGAGAGATGAAATCAGTAGTCGCAAAAAAAAAAAAAAACACCAAAACCTCAAGAACAATTAAGATAAAAGTTGAAACCTGAAAGTGAACATTCTAATAAAGTTTATTGATAATATTAGGGTCAGAAAAATTAGAAAAAAATAATTGTTTTTATTAATACATAATTTTTACAAAATAGAACTCCTTGATTACAAAACTTTGGAATTAGTTTTGAGTGCTCCACATGGTCTTCAAAGTCACAGGTATGATTTTACAACTCTCCCACTCAGAAACTTTCTGTGGCTCTCTACTGCCTACTTGGAATAAGATGTATATAGAATATATATAGTATATATAGTCATTCAAGGCCTTCCACAATTCACTTCTAATCACCTTTCCAACTACACATACACATACAGACAGACAGACATGTATGAATGTACATATATATGTATATGTATATGTCAACCTCCTTCCTTTCATTCACTGTAAATTCCAGTTACATTGGGACTTACTGTCCCCTTTCTTCTCTTAGGTTTTGGAGTAATCTAGCTTCCCCTCCACTCCAGCTCCTATTGGTGTTACCCTTTCCTTATTTCAAGATCTAACTCAATTGCCACCTGGTCCTTGAAATAGTCTCTCCCTTCTCACATGGAGCTTTGTTTGGATTTCTTCTTTGCATTTCTTCTATTCTAATTTGTATAAATGTCTTATTTCTCCTACTAAAGCCCAAGTCCCTCTACTGGAATATAAGCTCTTTGAGTGGCAAGTACTGTATCTTATTTCATCACTAAATTTCCCCTAAGTAATACCCTAGTATAGGGCCTTGGACATGCTATTAAATGCTTAATAAATGTTTGTTGAATTCCAAGACTCTGTGTTCTAGCCTGAACCATGTGACCATGACCTTGCCACCATGCCCCTTCCCACTCCCACTTCCACCAGAAGGCAGCACACCTGAGGTGCAATACCAGTGACTAAACTAAAATTAAGTCATGGAAGAGAACTTTCTGACAAGTTCCCATGCTAGGAGTAGCTCCCTTCCCGTGTCCCTGTTCTGGCCCCCAGTAGTGATTATTTCACTATGATCTTAGTTCCAGACCCTCAGGAAAATGTAAACTTCTTGTGGGCAGGAAATGTTTCCTTTTGTGTCTTTGTATCCACCAGAATGGTGCCTGGCACAAAAAAAAACCCAAACAAACAAATATATAAATAAAAAAGCCCTAAACAAACACTTATTGGATTTAATTGATTGAATCCTGGATAATTCTCTTGGCTTGAATCCTGATATTTCTGCAGCCAAACAGGGCAGTTTGTAAAATGCAACAGGAATGTTTCTTTGGAGTGCTATTGCTAAAGTCATTTGATATTTGATAGTACATGACACGTTTTTAATGGACTGCATTAATACTAAAGGAAATTCCTTAGAAAATCTCTGAGAGACCAATTTTATTTTTACACTGCATAAAAGCCTCTGAGATTGAAGCCCATGATGAAATTCAACTTGTAGTCAGCTGGATGGAGCAACTGGTACATAATGTGAATTTCTTCTACTTACCTTGGCACTAAGACAGCTCAGAACTTAATCCTTATTTCACACCTTGTAAAAGGGCTCTCAATTTTGTTTTAAAGCAAAATTCAGAGAGTGGTAAACAACTCTGCCAAACAACTGATATCTTCTTGCATTCTGGGAAGCTTTACTGTAAGTTTCTCTCTCAAGTCTAAGATTTTTTTTTCTTTTTAACCCATCTGCCTCTTTAACTCTTAAAACAAAGAATAGTAACATCTCATTCAACTAGTCACCTCTAGGGAATTTGGTCTTTTACATAAGTGAATTGTTCAGGTAACTGAAACTTACCTCTCTTTAAAAAATGTTTAAGATAACCTTAAAGCACCAAATCATTTTGCTTAACTTTATTTCAAAGGATCATAGATTTAGTTAGAAGGGATGTTAGAAGTCAACTAGTCCCAGCTCCACATTTTGCAGATTAGAAAACTTCAACCCAGAGTGACTGAGTGACTTGCCTAAAGGGGTGCAGTTTGCAAATGGAAGAGCCAGGATTTGAACCCTATTCTTCAGAAAACAAATCCAGGGCTCTTTTCACTGAACCAACCCTCCTGCCTCATCATTTCTCACAACTATTTTCAGTTTCCTCCATTGATGAAATCACAGGTATCCACTAAGGCAGAAGAAAACACGAATTTATGGATGTCATACTTCTAAGCCCTCTCAAGAAATATGCAGTGAAATTAATTTAAGATTTCCTTAATGATTTAGAACAATCAAGATCTATAGCAGATTATTTGAGTGTACTCTACATGGTCCCAGACTGCTATTCACTTTAGGCCCTATGGTCATCTTTCATAGTTTTTGTGTCTCTTCCCTCACTTTCAGACTGTCACTTCTTATTTTTTCTTATCAGCATGTCTTCAACCTTACTTTTAGATCTTCTGTTATTATTGTGTGTAAAGTAAGAGTATTTGAGCTTTATTTGAATGTATGTGTGTCTCTCAAATACTTCTGTATGTGGGGAATGTAGGAGCTTTTGTGTATGGATTTTGTGACACTTTTTTATATATCCATATTTATATATTGTTTTTGTTTATAATTCCTAATTCTCATGTAGGATCTGGATGGGTAAAGTTACCAGATAACTAAAGTGTTGCTGTAATGTTTCAAGAAGCATTTGAATTCTTCTAAAATCAACAAAATCTTAAATATGATAGGAAGTAATCTTATCTCATACACTACAGCATCTGTGTATAATCTCCACTGTTTAAATATTTTATGAACAGAGAATCTCAGAGTATCAAGTTTCAAATATTTAACCAGGTTACTTTTGATTCACTCAATGAAATATGAACAAAAGAAAACCCCAAACCAGTCATTCTTCTTTTTTAAACCAAATATCCTTTTATGTACATGGTCCACATTTTTTATTTAAAATGATGACACTGTAGTTGTAGGCTATCATTTTATAGATGTTAGAAGAGACATTCATCTATTATTAGATTGTTGCATATAAGAGATTAAACTTGTCAATGAAAGGAGGGGGGAAAACCCCAGAAACTCTTTTTGTAAATGCATGATTGCTAGCATAAAGAAAAAAAAATCACAACCCACACAGCAAAAGGTTTCTTTCACAGTCATCCAACATTTAGACATCAGTACTTATCAAATATACCATCTGTCATATGAAAAGAATTCATAATGGTCCTTATCCAAGGCTGACAGGTATCAGAATCAGGCCTTTGCAAAAGCAAGCCAAACTCCTTATCAAGTTTAAGATATCCACACACTTAGGCACATGTATGTACTTAAAAGTCTGCTGATAGTAACCAATGACACTTGGCCCAGGAAAAGCAGTCAAAATCACTCTTATATCTTGATTTTATTTACTATATGTAGTAAGTGCTGAATGATTATGAAGGAGAATCAGTAAATCTTTTATTCAAAATGATTTGATATGATATTCACTTAACATCTAAAAGCTTTTAAAATTACACTTGATCCCCATAAGGTGGCTAAGGTACTCAAAAATTGTTTTAGAAATACCAACATCAAGGGATGATTCTCCAAGCTTCTTTGAACTAAAAGCAAGGAGCTTTTCATGAGTCCTTACTACGTGATAAGGTTGCGGTAGGTATTTGGAGGAAAACAAAACAAAAAGTGAAAATATATCCCTGCTTTGGAAGATCTTATTTTTAAGATGGACATATATCAAGGAGTTAAATAAATGTAAAAATAGAACAGGAATGCTCTAAAATTTGTGTTGTTTAAGCCAAAGGACCGCCATTTGAAGGGCAGCTGGTTGGCACAGTGGGTAGAGTGCCAGGCCATTAGTCAGGAAGACCCATCTTCCTGAGTTCAAATCCCACCTCAGTCACTTATTAGCGATGTGACCCTGAGCAATTCACTTAACCCTGCTTGCCTCAGTTTCTTTATCTGTAAAATGAGCTAGAGAAGGAAATGACAAAAAACTTTGGTATCTCTGCCAAGAAATCCCCACATGGATTTATGACAGAACAAACTTTTAATTAAGCATCTAGCAATAGGGTCTCTAAACCCTTCTCCCTCCTACTTTTTGGTAGAGTGGAAAGCATACTTCAGCTGGATTTGGCCTAGCTCTCCCAATATTTGGCATTCTGACTGTGGGCAGATTCCTTGCTCTCTGAGCCTCAGTTGTTTCATCCATAAAATGAAGGACATTGTACTAGCTGAATTTTAAGGTTTCTTCCATCTCAATCTGTGATCCTATGATCCTCCTTGGAGAGAATGAGAAGCCATTAGACCCAGGACCTCTTTTCCTTAAAAGTTCCCAAAATACTATCACATTTTCTTTTTTTTTTTTTTTTTTACCGAATAGATAACTAAATTAGAGTAAAGTAAAAAAAAGTAGGGAGGGAGAATTAGAAAAAAAAATGTTCAAAGATAACAACTTTTAGTAGAATTATTAGTTGAAAATTAGAAATATGGAGATTTTCCTGGGTTTGCTTTCTAATGTCTATGCCTCAACTATTTGGCTACCCAAGAATTAAAAAAAAAAAGTTCCACCAATTAGGTGGTTAGAAACATTTTTATAATAACTGGCACGTGTATAGGACTTTAAGGTTTACAAAGTGCTTTACATATATTACCACATTTGACCTTCACAACAATTCCATAGGGAAATAACCCTCTCCTACTCTCCCACCTTTACTTGTTGACAATAATACTTCCCTTAGTTGTATAAGACCCCAATTTGTCCCCTTCAGTGAGGCACTGTGCTCTCAGGGCAGTTATAACTTAACTAGGACCAACCAAGGCATACAGCATAGCAGGTACATTTTGAGACAAAAATACATCTTTACCTATCCTTTCTCTCCAGATTTCCTAGCTGGTAAAAACCCTGCCACCTTCTTCTTCCTTTCCATGTTCAGCAGAACAGAATATGCTTCATTGAAAAGAAGATATTAGATGGATTGCATCTGCATTGCAGATCTTCTCACATTATCTTTCCCTTCAAACTCAACCTTCTTCTAAATTTTCTTATTTGTACCATACGAACCAGAATACTTCCAATTTCCCACGTTCTTAACCTCCCCATCCTTGACTTCTTAAATCGACTAATAATCTCTTAATGGCTAAGCCTGATTGCCATTAAGAGAAAACTCAAGCTTCATTCTTCTCGACTCCTCTGTGGTATTTGACTCTGTTGGCTATCCTCTTCTCCTGAATACTTATTCCTCTTTGGGCTAATGGAAATTTGGAAACAGAATTTTTAACCTGTTTGAAAATCTTCCAGATGACTAGTGTTAAAAAGTTTGGAACTCATTTATTAAAACATATATTTGTGCATGTGTGTAACCTTCCAATAAGTTTGTAAGATTAAATGATCATCATTGGGGAAGACATTTGTTAGTCAAATTTAAACAAGAACTTTTGCATAATTATAGATGGCAGTGATAAAGAAGCATAATGATTCAGTATGTGCAGCCAACAGCATGCAACATCCATTAAGATCTATCTACAGTGCTTTATAAAGCATCTTTTCCAATTATGGTCACCATTAAAACAAAGTATTGAAATAAATTGAATTTATCACCATATCTTTGAATCACTGTATAGCAAAGTGTTAAACCTAGATTTTAAAAATGGAGCCTATCTAATCATATTGCTTTAGCTAAAATAGTATTATTAATATTTTAGTGAAATAAAATGTGCCATTATAAATAAAATATTAGTGATGTGGATTAAACATATGATTTCACTAGTATGCAAAATTCTTGAATGAGGAAAAGTCCTACCAATTCAGGTTCAAGCTCTTTTCCACAACTTAAAGTCTTAAAGAGCTGCTTTAAGCACTAAGAGGTTAAATGACTTGTCCAAGTTATACAAGTAAAGAAGGAAGGTCCAATTTCTAGGGAATTCAGATATACATGTATGTGTATATGTATGTATGTATACATGCATACATAATACATACATACATACATACATACATACTTTACAAATATGTCTGTGGAGGGACTTGAAACTAGGTTACCCAGACTCAGAGGCCAGCTCTGTATCTACTACAAAAATCTCCTTAAAATACTACTTCATCTTTATCTGATTTTTTTTATTTTCTATTTTTGTATAAATTTTAAAATGTATTTCTTAGTAAAGCAGTGCACATACTCTTTATAAATGAACAAATATAAATATATTGGGGGCAGCTGCTCAAAACTTTTTGCTGAAGCACAAAATAAAAAAGAACAATTTAGAGATCACTCTCCCTAGAACACTGTATCTTTGCTAATGTTTTAAAGTTTTTATCCTTTCAAACTCTAGGTGCTTAGACAACAACAAAAAAAGTATTAATGTACAAAATACCTTAAAGTCTTACTGCAGTTTTAAAATTGATTTTAAACTGCACTGCGACTTTTGGGATACCTAGTTCAAATACTAAAACAAGCAAAAAACAAAATTATTTTTAACTATATAAAAAAATAAGGGAGAGATAGATTTCAGAAGAATTGATATATGGCATATGAATACATTACTGTGTTATAAGAAATGTAGAAAATGGTTCCAGAGAAACCTAGGGAGAATTATGTGAACTGATGCAGAGTGATATGAACAGAACAAGAAGGATAATTTATACCACAACAAAACACTGCAAAAATGAACAATTTTGAAAGTAAGATCAGATGATTGACCATGATTACAGAAGACCAAAGATGAAGAATGCTACCTCCCAAAAAGAGAGGTGACAGACTAAATATGCAGACTGAGACACATTTCTTTAGCTTGACCATGCATATCTGTTAAAGAGGTTTTGTTTGTGTTTTTCTTTTTCTTTTTTCCCCACCCTGGCGAGGGAGGAAAAAATAAATGCTAGTTTTTTGGGGAAAAAAAAAAACAATGAAGAATTGATATGACCCAGCATATTACATCATAAAATAAGTGAGTAAATTAATCTTAGGAGAATTCAAATATTGGTCATCTGAGAGATACTAGTGGAAACAAATATTCTTTTTCTGAATGTATGTATTTTAAAAATATACTGATATTAATGGCATGAATTGGTGGAGATATAAGTCCAGAAATAGGATTTTGGTTTCTTGAGTGAAACCCAAAGGTTATTTTCTCAGCTGGCATATTACTCTTGAGGGACATATATGACCATTAATGGTTATCCCTGAATTTAAAGGTTAATAGTTCAACAGCGGCAGCTGAAAGAAACCAGCAAAATGTATAGAGGGAAAAAGAAGAAAGACTCAGTGCTTTGGGAACTACTGATGAAAGGATCTAGAGAAAACCAATAAGCATCCTACCAAGGTCCAATTAAGTTTATCACCATCTATTCACTCCTTGGATAAGGGTAACAGTCAAGTTCAAAAACTTTTTGTTGAATGGATCCTAGTGGTAAAATTCTGAAACACAAATGTTTCTCATTATGGGCAATGAGTCTCAAGGGGACTGTCACCTATATATACAAGTCATACCTTTAAGTCATTTGTCTTTTTAGCATATACTCAGTCCATTCTGTAGTGTACAGTATTTGATGGCAAACTTCCCCTTTGGCATGGATACTTGCTTGAAGATAATTCTCTCATGAGTTCATCAAGTTCTCACTTAGCTCATGAATCAGCTGTTTTTTCTATTAGCTTTTGCCACTGAAAAGACACTTTTTTCACTGACTTATCTTCACTAACTTAAACTATTAAAATGTATCAATTTAAACTTATTTTACATATATACATTTAAATTGAGAAGAAACATGGTGTAGTAGACAGAGAGCTGACCTCAGAGACAGTCCTGCCTCTGACACTTGCTGACCTTGTGACATTGAGCAAAATTCCTTAGTGCCTCAGGGCTCTGGCAACTCATGCAGACTCTTTAATTGGATAGAGGGTACCAATCTGCATTGGTAAAGGGAATTTCCTCTTCCAGGATTCCCCTGTACTAACATCATCACAGTCTAGTCCAGGGGTGGGGAACCTGTGGCCTCTAGGTCACATGTGGGCTGCGAGGTCCTTGGGTGTAGCCTTTTCACTGAGTCCACGTTTTACAGAACAAATCCTTTTATTAAGGGGTTTTGTTTTATGAAGTTTGGATTCTGTCAAAGGGCTGCACTTGAGGACCTAAAGGGCCGCATGCAGCCTTGAGGCTGCAGGTTCCCCACTCCTGGTTAGTCTCTATCACTATGCTAACTTAGAAATGTATTTTAATTTTTCCTACGAATTCTATCATTAAACCAAAATTTAAAGTAATCTTAAATTAGTCTGCCATCATAATATGATCTGCATTATATTTAATGAATCCATATACAGAAATAAATTTATAATTATAAAACACTGATATCAGAGAATACTACTAACACTGGGGTCTACCTTTGTCATGTCAGATTTGTTCTGAATGCTGTGTGTGTGTGTGTGTGTGTGTGTGTGTGTGCGTGTGTGTGTGCGTGTGTGTGCGTGCGTGTGTGTGCGTGTGTGTGAGTGTGTGTGTGCGTGCATGCGTGTGTGTGCGTGTGTGCGTGTGTGTGTGTGTGCGTGCGTGTGTGTGTGTGTGCGCGCGTGTGTGTGTGCGGAGGCAGAGGATAGTTTTGTTTTTCTTTGTATTCTTAGTACTTAACATAGTGCTTATAATACAGTTGGTGTTTAATAAGCATTTACTGACTAAAAGGGAAGGTAGCACACTTTGACCTGTATTTTACATTATGTAATATGCATTATGTCTATAATGTTCGTAAAGTTCATATTTTTTCCTTAAATTCAGGACTATGTTGAAAAAATGTTTTTGTCAATTTATATATTTGTATACAAAGTGAATATCCTTTACCAGAGCTTGAGTCAACATTTAATTCACAAAATACTGTTAGATTCTCTGAAAGCTGAATGACTAGTCTCTCTGAAAATCGTTGAAGAACAATTCAGTTCAGTTGATTCTCCTCTGAATCATGGAACTTATATGTCATTTGGGTGGGAGAGGATCTTAGAGATCTTAGAAGGTACAATACCTTCATGCTACAGTTGAGGCAAATTGAGGCTCAGAGAGTTTTGATGATTAAAGGTCACATGACCTATTAGGTGGTAGAGATGGCCCTTGCATTCATGTCTGAAGTCTCCCTTCCTACAAAGCCATGCTGATTGAGAGATAATTCCACACAATGCCTGCATATTTGATTACATCACTAACAAAAAACAGAAACCTTTTTTTTTCCACCAAAGGTTTGTGTTATACATTACTTATGTTATATGAATGCACCATTCCAGGGGGTTATTTTAAATCTCTGTTTCTATGGACACAAAATCTGACCATTCATAAATCCTAGCCTTGGTTATATGCATGATTACATAAGTTCTCATGCAGATGTGAACTTCCCAAAGGGCATATAAACATGATAGCCTATCCATCGCCAGGACTTTCATTCAAATTCTATAATCATTCTGCCATCATACAAGGAGCAAAAGTATACTCAAAATTTTCTTTTTTGGAGCAATTACCTCATAATGATCTCTCAATAGAACATTATTTAAATGAACTAATAAGCATTTTCTAGTAGAGTAGCAAGGTTCCCAAAATGTAAAAGGGGGACTATTTGCTACACCCAAGGGATCATTCAGAATACTTTTAGTGGTTTATGATTTCATCAGTGTGGGCACACACTCCCTCTGCTAATGGATATGGTTGTTAATGTAAAAGGCCCATGAAGTATAATAATCAACAAGATGTCAAGCAGGTATATATAGAAGGCATGAAGGAAATAATGCACATACATCAAACAAATATAAACATTTGTACACGTGTGTATACATATATAATGAATACATCTGTATATATTCATGCCGTGCATGGACTCATATATACATGTTCACACGTTTGTATGTACACTCATATATATACATGTGTATATATATATATATATATATATATATATATATATATATATCTTTATACGCACACATATATTCACATGAATACAAGTATATATGTGGCTAGATTCTCTGGAAACCAAAGTTGTTTATTTCACTGTTGTTTCCTTAGAAGTGAAGGAATTTTTTTTTTAAAAGCATGCAAGTATGTTTATGTGTGTATATATCACACACATATATAAATACATCTGCATGCATACATATGCAGATGTAACTTATATATGCTGTGTCTCTGTTATTATAGGGATACATACAGATGTGAGGAAAAGTGTGGATAGGCAGCCAGCCTTGGAGTCAGGAAGATGATGATTTAAGTCTTGTCTTTGATATATATCACGTGACCCCTGGAAAAGTCACTTAATCTCTAAAAGCCACAGGTCTTAAGACTAAGACTATGTCACAGAGCAGTTGGCAATTTACATTAGTAGAGAGAATTCTCTCTGCAAATGAAATTATAGTTCTAAACAAGCAAAAGCATGTGTGTTTGTGTGTATAAATACACCTGTACAGAAGTATAGGTGTACATGTACAGATACATATATAAATGCACACTTTCTAAAATGGTCTTTATTTCTGAGGCAACAACATGGAACAGAAGGACTACCCTCCTCCGACCCCAATGTCCAATGTCTAGGGAATTGAGGTTAGGAAACATATGATTCTGTACAAGGCCATTTTACATAAAAGCCTTTCTAGAATTATGTCAGTTCTGTTGTCTGAAGCTCAGAGAAGCTTTTCTCTCTTCCTCTTCCCCCAACCTTCAGCCAAGGTTTATAAATACTAATTCCAGAAGAGATTCAGGAATTTAATATTCTCATTCCTATGTACCTAGCAAAATAGACCATAACATAGCTAGATCATCTTTCCATATCCAGCTTCCCCTACTAATACAGCCTTCTGCATCTATATTCATCTTGCAGCATGTACCCATTCATAAGAATTGCTCAAAAAACCTTGACTGATCCACTATGAAAATAAATCTATATTGGAAAAGACTAAAACATAAAATCAAACATTTTCCCAAATAGCCTGTCCTCAGAAGACTTCTTATGACACTACCCTGGGGGCTGATACTTAATAAGGGAGAAGAAATCTGTTAAACAAAAAAGGTAACCAATTAACCCCTCGCAATATTATTCAGTGACCTAGCAGCCTTTATTAACCGATTTTCTCCTCTTATTTTTTTCCTTTCCTCCTCAGAGGTAATGGATTGGGTGCCAGGAATACTTATGAAGGGCTCACTGTGAGTTATGGGTTGCTGCAAGTATGTTAAACTTCAATGCTACATTCCAGATGTTTACTATTCAAACACCACATTTTCAGCTTTGTGAGCCTAACTGCTGCTGTGAAACTGACAGTGGTGTATATAATCTTCTATCTCATTAGTCAAATCAATGTTCCTCATAATTGTTTGTGAGTACTTGCAAGGTAATAGTTGGGAAGTACAATCTATACTCTGATCAGATGATTTTGAAGGATTCATTTTGGAGCAGTAAGTGTTTCTTAAAAAAAAAATCTTAGACATATATTATGTTCATTTGTATCTACTCAGATGCCAAGGAACTGACTATTACAACAGAATAAAATATCCAGTTAAATGAATAATTTAAAGGATTTGAAATCTGCAAAAAGAATTTACATAATCATTTTAAAAAGAAGGTATACATATAATTTTGCTTCATTCTGTCCTTTAAAAATGCTTCTAATGAGGTGTAAGACATTGTGATGATAGAAGAGTTGAGTAGATGATAAAAAGTAAGAGTTACAGCATTACTAGAGTTTCACACCTAAGAATTCTGAGTTGTCATTTCCTTATTGATCTTAACCATAATACGCTAGGACTGAATAGCAAATGAACAGGAAATTGCTGGTCAAAGTGCTCTTAAACCCTTTGTATCCACAAATTATAAGCTGCTAGCAACAGGGTCATAAAATCCTCAGCAGGTAGTGGGAAGATGTTATATTGAAGCTCATAACAGCTGTTTTTTGTTTTAGACATACTCTCCAAAGAGGATTATTTACAGCAAGTTCAAATTTGGAAGAAAAAGGAAGTTTGATAATAAATTCAGTAACACATGTAAAAACCAACATTTCAATAAAAGAAGGCATAGCTATTTCTGACAGCTTTCAACAGCTAGAAACAATTTCCTGACAAGTTGCATTTTTTTTTCTTTCTTGCAAAGAATAAAATGGGTGATGCAGCTTAATGGTGTTTAAACTGATGACCCTACAAAGGACATTTTAATGCTTTTTGATAGCCAGGGTGGCTACTGGTACAATGCTTTTTAAAATTTTTAATGAGGTCTTCTTAATAGTAAAGTTCTAGGACTCAAAATACTTTTGTACATCTTTTCAGCTAAATACAAAATATCTCGACTTGAGAAAAAAGTGAATCACTTTTGCAACAGAAAAAATGAATTCCTAATGTTCTATTTAATAGATTTTATCTATACCCCATCATACATGTGTGAATACATATAAGTATACAGGATATACACACACTATCCCTGCTCTCAATTTGAAATGATAAATGTTTTTAAATCTCTTAGAATAGCTGAAGAAAAATATACTAAAAACTTTGGTGCTTTGAACAATAAACTCTAGTTCACATTTATGGGGAATTTTCTTCCCAATAATTTTGCAAGGTAGGAAATAAAGTCATTGTGAGAACCATTTTATGGATGAGGAAACAGGTTTAGAAAATTAAAAATCACAAAACCAGAAAGTGTCTAAGATGAGACTCAAACTTGGATTGAGACTCAAACTTCCAATTCCAAAACCAGTGTTATTTCTCTCATTATATATTGTTCAGGGTTCTTGGATTATCACTAAAACCCATAAAGTATGAAAACCCACTTTTTACAGTACTTCCCAAATTATCACAGGTGATTAGTGAAGAAGATTTTGCTAAATTGACCTACGTGGGAAAACTAAAGATGCTGAAGAGATTATTCTTTCATTTTAAGTTCTTCCTATCATTAGAATTTATACTTAAGCCTAAGTCAGGCAAACTGGTGATACCCTACCAGAACTAGATTAAAATGTAATTTGGAAAACAATGAACAAAATAAATTAAAATACACTAGGACATAGATAATATCGATATTTGGTTTTGTAAGTCAGTATGCCCTGTGCAGGGATCTTTATATATAGTTTAGTGGCCCACCTTCATGCATATCTATTTGAATTTGACTCCATTGCCCTAAACTATTGGAGTTGCTAAGAAGTTAGAGTGGATAGTCTGTGAGCTATCTGGTGTCTCAGTGGTTGAGACTTTCTATGAAAGACTAGTTTCTCACTTATTCTAAGAAAATCCCTCACAAGGGGCAACTATGCCACACAGTGTTGAGACCATGGGACCATGGCATCAACCATGGAGGACACCAGAGCATAGGAGAACAAGGGCTGGAGGTGACTCAGGAATGAAGCAAGCTGATGCTGTTTTCCAAGGACACAAAGGTTTGATAGTGACAGCAATAATTGTCGCAGTAGAGAAAACTGGCAAATAGAGTAGGCCCTCTGAGGGAGTGAGGAGAAGAGGACACTGGAACACCAATCCAAAGATTTTCTGTGAAACTAGTGCCTTCATCTGTTGTATCATTAAGACAGAACTGGTAATTCCTATCCTCTCTTTCTCTTCCATCTTCTCATTCTTTCAAGGGAGGGATGAGTCTGACCTCCCAAATTTTGTTCTTAAAAATTTGTTTTGCTTTCAGTTTCACCATTTTTTTTGAAGAAACTGCTTTCTCTAAGATAACATTGGAGCTTGTTGCATTAATGATTTGTGCACATCCTTGTGTTAAATGTACCTTCCATAGAGGTAATGGGAGGCAAGCTACAGGTAGAGAAGGACAAAGACATTTTATTACTGATTAGAAGTTTCTTGATAAAATTGGGTGCTTGAGTTTTAAATACAACTTATTTTATCAATTCATATTTTTATAGCTCTCCCGGAACAGAAAATGAACAATGAATATGGACCAACACCTAAACTAAGGAGCCAGGAGCCAGGCTATATAAGTTAGAGTTGCCCATTGTAAGGTAATTAGAATGGTCCGCATATTCTCACTGTTCTTCAAACAAATTTGAAATAAAAACTATTCCTGTGAGGGACAGAGCCAATGGCACCAACTAGAAAGATGTTCCTGATGAGAGGAACTGGGAAAGAGCCCACATGAGGATGGGGACCAGTCAAGATAGAATAATTAGCTTTGCTTGCAATCAACAAACATTCACATATCTGCTAGGACAGAGAAGCAGAAATTCACCAAACTTGGGGCTCTGCCACCCATTCCAGAGGAATACTAGAAATGGATCACTTGGAAATGCTTTTGTTAAATTGTTTTGATGATATATTGTTGCCAGAATGAATGAGATTCATATCCATGCATTATTTTTGAAAGCCAGGTAAGGACACAGAAAAGGAAGGTCAAGGAAATCAAGAGGGTAGAATACAGAGGAAATCTTGACAAAGCCTTATTATACCTCCAGAAACTGTTTCAACTTTCATAGCTCATCTCTCTTGCTACAGTAACAGACAAAACCTCACTTCCAACAAATCTCCGCCTTTCCTTTCAAACTGAGATAGAGTAAAGGTTTCTTCTGTTGTTTCTTATAAGGAAAGATATTAAAAACAAAGTGTTTCCTTGTGTGTGGGGAGGTAATCAAAATTTGACCTACTAAACAATTTCTACTATCTGGTTTAATCTTTCAGTATTTTCCCCTGGATTTGTGATTTTATTTATGGAGCTTTCCAGAAAGGAAGCTCCTTTTTTTTTTTTTTGGAGGGGGGAAGGCAAGGCAATTGGGGTTAAGTGGCTTGCCCAACATCACACAGCTAGTAAGGGTTAAGTGTCTGAGGCCAGATTTGAACACAGGTCCTCCTGACTCCAGGCCCGGTGCTCTATTCATTGTGCCACTTAGCCACCCCTTTCTTCCTTCTAACAGTACAGAAGAACATTTCTTCCTTCCTTCCTGCCTTCCTCTCCCTCCCTCTATTCTTCCTTCCATTCCTTCTTAGTTGACTAGAGGCAAAGAGAGATTAACTGGATTTCCCAGTTAGATAAACAATGTGTGGCAGAGATGGATGAGATTTGAATTTTTGTAGTCTTGACAGATTTTTCCTACTGTACCATATTGCTTCTCTGCCTGTAATGCTTGGTTAGATTTTAAAAGGGAAGGAGGGAGTTAGGGTGGTCACAATTGATAAAAGACAGTATGAAAGATAGCTTATTCCACTGGAGAAAGGCAGGGGACCTTGGTTTAAATCCTGGCTCTCACATCTACTACACGTGACCTCTTTGATCCTCAATTTCCTCATTTGTAAAGTGAAGGGTTGGACTCAATTATCTCAAAGGCCTCTCTTGGCACTGAAAGTATAAGAAAACCACTTTTTTCAGTGAATTTCTGACTAAAATCTAAAGGTAGAACAATCAGAAGCTCCTGAAGGAAGCAGCAA
This sequence comes from Pseudochirops cupreus, assembly GCA_028627135.1. Taxonomy (NCBI): domain Eukaryota; kingdom Metazoa; phylum Chordata; class Mammalia; order Diprotodontia; family Pseudocheiridae; genus Pseudochirops; species Pseudochirops cupreus. Next base: position 257,031,029 of record CM053580.1, read on the forward strand.
TTTCCACCTTTCATCATGTGAAGAAGTTGTTGAAGAACTGTATCCATGTATATAAATAATTTAATATATTCAGGATGTCTTCAAAGTCTTTGTGCTATATTAAGCTTTAAATTGAATGGAGGCTTTTGGCATGCTCTGTACTCTAAACTGGTAGCAAGATCTCCTCCTAGATCAATAGTTGGGGATATTTGATGCCTCCTTCACAGTCCATATCTTTTAAAATAAAATAAAGGAAAGGAAAGGTATAAAAATCTTTTAATAGGACTTAAGCATGTAAGTAAGAAATTGAGAGCAACATCAAACATGAAAAAAACCACCACCAACAAAAACAACAAACTGTCTAGCAACATCTCCATTCCAAACCATTTTATAGTGTATGTAAGTGGGAAAAATATAAATCTGAAATAATTATGACATCAGTCAGTTTTAAAAAAATACAAAATTGTCAAATACACAATTCATGACAAATTTTCAGAATTGTTTTTGATCCTTTGCCTTCTTAATTTAGAATTGATGTGAATATATTTACACTATGTGTAACATGGATTTGGTGGCTAATTCTTGAAATCGAATAGATTGAGTTTGATAATTTTCACAACTATTATTTCACACTTCAGTTTAATTGGGGATAAATCAGAATTTTCCATATGTATGGCGAAAACTTAAACATTCATTTAAACAAACATTTTCATCACTAATAGTAAATTAATCAGCTCATAGTTGCATAATTCTCTATGATTTCAAAATGTATTCATATCAGACATTTAATTTGATTCTCTTAATGGATTCTCTTAGGATTAAGAAGTATAAGGATTATCCCCATTTTACCGACAAAAACAGAGATGTCAAATGAATCAAAATAATATAAATATTACACATGTACAAATGAAAACAAATGTATTTCTGTAAAAATATTTTTGATGCCTTTTGTTCTTTACATCATTAATTTTTAGACAGATCAGAGCCACCCCACTCCTACTGTGAGTGTTCCTTTGTATCAAGGAAAAACAATAATGCAAAATCAAAGAATACAGTGACCTTGTCTGTCAGTATATGCAACATTCCATACCCGGAGTCCCACCTCTCTGTACAAAGAAGGGAGGAGTTTTCTGACCTCTTCTATGGGGCCAGCATTGGTCATCATAATTACCTAGACTTAAATTTCATTTTAGTGTTCTTTTCATTTACACTGTTTTCATTATGTATATTGTTCATATGAGTCTGGAATTAGTTGTATAAACCAAAGCAAAATGAAGTGGAGCCAGGAGGACAATATACATAATGTAATATTTTTAATAGTGACTTTTTGCCTTCTTTTTGAAAACATCGCTCCACATCAAAATATTCTGAATAATACTTTGCTCATACTCAAATTTGTTTTTCCATTTACAGTTGAAATTGAACAGTTTCAATAGTATTTTTTTTCTAAATTAGTCTTTACCATCACCCAGGTTTTAGTTCAACTCCAAAACCACAACCACTTGTTGCCATAAAAATACAGTAGTTCTTTCCATCCTACTTTTTTTTTTTAACAGTTATCTCATGCTTTGATCATCAGACCAACATCAGATGCTGCCCAGCTCACACATTAAGTGTTGTGCTTACTTCTGGGACCTACATTTTAGGAAGGACATTGATAAGACCAAATATATCCATAAGAGGGTGATAGGAATGATGGTGGGGACTAAAGACTGTGGTCTATGAGAATAGGTTGAAGGAGTTGGGAATGTTTAGACAGCAAAGGAAGGTTGGAGACATAGTAATTATCTTTAAGTGATTGCATAACTGTTAAATGGGAAAAAAAAACCCAACAACTTATTCTGTATGGCCCAGTAGATAAAAGTTAGAGATAGTATATTATGATTGATGCAAGGAAGTTCTAACAATTAGATCACCCAAAAGTCAAATGGAATTTATCAAGAGGTAGAACATCTTAAAGGAAGACAGGTTGAAGATTTTTGCAGAAAAGGTTTTTTTTTTCCTCATAGACATGTTGGAATAGATAGCTTCTGATGTTCCTTCCAACTTTTATAGTTTCTGTGATTATGACTATGATTTAGTTTGTCATTCAATTAAGCATCCAGTTAACTCTCCAATTAAGATGTATAGCATGTATAAACTTAGAAGTAACTTAGTCAAACATCCCGCCCACATTCCTCTAGATATTTAGTAATACTCTATTTATTCAATAATATGACTTTTCCTGCTCTTTTGCAACATAGCTATAAAGCGTAAGTTATTTAAAAAATAAAAGGCCAAAGACTATAAGTATCTGACACCAGGGATTTTTTTTTTCAGTCTTGTATTATTGGTTTTAGCTACACTAGGAAACAGTAGATGTACAGCAACACACTGGTCAAAAGTTTCACTTATTTTCACATAATTACTGTATGAACATTCCATATTTGTAAGAAAAAATGAGAATCAGGGAAATTAGTTCCATGGGCACACTGGTCAAACTCAAGTGCAGGGATGGGGTGTAGCAAATAGAAACTAGGGTGGGAAAAGGGAAGAACAAATGTAAGTTTGTGTATGTGTGTAGAAACATAAGAATGCTTCTACCAACATAAATACCATGTATTTTTTCTCTACTGGAGAGGTCCCAAATTTTGACTCAGACCCTACTTAGTCTTATTTGATATGCTATTATTAATGAATTGAAGGTTATACTATCCTGACCCTTAGTTAACTGCTTGGTGATTTGGGGTAAATATGGTAGCAAGGAGACATGGCAGTTGATAAGGGAGGGAACAAAAAAAAAATCTAGACAGACTAACTAGAATGTAGGTTCATTGATGACAGGGTCCATCTAAGTTATTACCTTCATATCTCTGACACCTAGAACAAGAGAGGGCACTTGATCAATGATAGTAAAATTGAATTGAATGATACAGTTAGAGAATAGTATAACCCCGAGTGTATAATGATGAGTCTGCATCAAGAAATGGTGGAACTGTATACATTACCTTTTAGAAAGAATTATACAGGTAGTTACATATTTAAATAAATGGATGTTATTAGGTGACTAAAAATAATTGTAAAGGAAATACTTAAATCATTGGGAAAATTCACTGATGCTGAACTACAGATTATTGCTTTAGGATGATAAATGAGTGGTAACTATCTTTGGTTATAGGTCTATATCTATTAGAAAAATGATGGTGATAATAAAAATGTATTTCCAAAATAACTTGTATGAGAATACTGGCTCTTTTCTGACAGAGATTATGGATTTTAGCAATGTAGAAAATAAATAACAGATTAAAGAATTATCAATTGCATATTAATATGTAAATTTGCAGCAGACAATCTAAGTTTTACAAGTAATGAGGTATATTCCTTGATTTGAGTTCCAATCTTGGAGTTAACATCAGGGAATCGTGACTTATAAACTTGATACTTCCATGTAGAAAGGCCTCAAAACATAAAGAGAAAGTCTGTTAATATATTTGAAAATTGTTCTTCCCTGATGTGAACATTCCTATGACTGCAGTAGACAAGGGCATATGATGTGTATTTATTTATATGTATACAGTTATACATAGATGAGATATTAATAAATGTACCTCTTGCAATGCAAAAACTCTTCTATAATGTATACTCATGCATGTTAACTATGAATAGAGCTGTTATATAAAATATTTCAGCTTCTCTTTTGGCCTTATTATTCCGTATAAATAAAGCAGGAAACATTACAGGTCATCACTTTTTGTTTTATTGCCTAAAGATGACCTGCAAAGGGAATTTTCAAAAATCCCTCAGCTTCACTTGTACAATCTCTGCACATGAAAAGAAGTTTTATAGTTTATGTGGTTGGTCAAGGGGGATATAAAGTCAAAATGTTAGCCTTATTGGACATTTTCCCAATCCTGGAAGCTATTCAGGAGACCTTGTTAAGCATAAAGTGATTTGCCAGGTGTGGGGGAAAAGACATCTATCCTATAAAATGTATAAATTTAAGCATTGATTCTACAAATAGAAGCACTCTTCTTATATGTTAAATTGAATCTAGTTGTTTGTAACCATCCATTCTTATCAAATGAATATTCTTTAAATTTGTGGTACAAGAGTCACTAAAATCACCAAACAACCCTCCTTAACAAACAACACATCCTCAAAGCCCTTCTTGATTATTCTTCTCTTAATTACTTTCACCATATCACATTGATGGTCCAAAGAAAATTGTAATAATTGCCAAAGGAAGGGCCTATTAAGAAGCATTCTCACTCATTAGAGATGGGAATGGGGCCCAGCTCTGTGACTATTTTAGTAGAAGGGACTCTGTTCCTTGACCAAGGTCATATAATCACTGTGTCACAGGCAGTATTGGAACACACATTTTTATGGCTTCAAATCTGGGATGCTTGTTATCTAATTATAAGAAGGCATATTTTTTTTTACTTGAAGGACCAGTTATAGTGTTGCCTATTGGCCATCATTCTTGGACTATAAGGAATGAATTTAACATTTATATTACTGAAGCTGTGATTTCCCAATTTAAATCTTTCCCTCCTGCATATGTAAATATGATTGGGATACTTATACTGGATATCTGAAGCAAATTGGACCAGGAGATATTTTGAAATAAGCATTTTATGATGAGCTTAATTTTTAGTAACATGAGAACTAAAAAGCTGGAAAAGCTGTAGATCTGGAGGTAGCTATAGTTATTCATAGGAGGCCACCTCTGGTAAAGGACGCTGAGTTAATTCTGACTGAAGAAGAGTTGAATAAACTGGGAATAATGAGGCATGAGAAGGAAAGGTCAGGAGGTATCTTCAAATATTTTCAGGAATCTGATGTGGTGGAAGGAATAGATGTCTTCTGCCTGCACATAAACTATCATACAAGACATACCATACCCAAACTCTGGGCATTTTCACAAGCTGTCCTCCATTTCTGGAATTCTCTGCTTCCTCTGATTTCCCTGGCTTCCTTCAAATTCCAGCTCAAATTTGATCTGTGAGAAGGCTTTTCTGATCTCCCTAAGCATTAGTGCCTTCCCTATATCAAGTATCTCTTATCATATACATTCATATGTGCATATGTGTATAATATGTAGGCATATATACATATTTGTACATAGTTATATTAATATTGTTTTCCCCATGACTGTGAACTCCTTGAGAACATGGACTTGCTTTTCAAAAAATATTTATTTAGTTTTAGTTTTCAACATTCACTTCCATAAAATCTTGAGTTCTAAATTTTCATCCCCTCTCTCTCCTTCCTCTCCTGCCAAGATGGCATGCAATCTGATATAGACTATCTATCTATCTATCTATCTATCTATCTATCTATCTATCTATATTCATATTAAACCTATTTTCACATTAATCATGTTGTAAAGGAGAATTGAAACCAAATGGAAAAATCATGAGAAAGAGGAAACAAACAAACAAAAAAAGAGAAAATAGTAGGCTTTGCTCTGCATTCAGACTCCATAGTTCTTTCTCTGGATGTGGATAGTATTTTTCATCGTGAGACTTTTGGAATTGTCTTAGATCCCTGCACTGTTGGGAAGAGCTACGTATATCAAAGTTGATCATTGCACAGTGAAACATGTACTATCTTTTGCCATTCTCTGTATTACCAGTGTTTTGCTTAGTACAGTGTATGGAATACAGTAGTCACTTAATAGATGCTTATTTACTCAGTCATACTAGTACAAAGGGCAGACCTTGGAGCAATAGGTGATAGTTACAATATATATAAATATATATATGTAATGTGTATATGTGTATATATATATAATATATATTTATAATATAAATATATATGTATGTATAAATATATAAATAGACACACATACATATCTGTATATCTATATCTAGCTATATCCATATCTATATATTTAGGCTTTCTATCTCCAAATAACTCATTGCCACAATACACATCTTTTTAATTCAACATTATTATTCTCCTGAGGACCCAGTGTGGCTTATATCATATGCCATAATCTCAGAAAAATCAAAATTAGAAACAATCAAATCATCATTGAAAAACTCATGATGAGTGATAGTAGAGTGCAGGATACAAAAGTGATGTCATACTTAAGAAAAGGATTTAGAGACTTCCAAGAGCCAAGATGGCAGAGTAAGCAGTTAGATGCTCTTACCTTCCCTTATTGACCTTGAAAAACCCAGAAAACATTGCCCAAGGAAAAGTCCTGGAACAGTGGAGCCAGAAGAAAGATAGGGTGCATCAGTCTTTTAACTCATTAGGCTTGGGGGATTAACAAGGAAGGTCCCTTTTGCTGGGCTAGAAGGAAGCAGTATAGGATGGGAGGCATGCCAGCAGCAAGTCCCACCTCAGTGGAGCAGTAGGAGATCCTGAGCCCCAGAGTGGTGGAGTGGGCAAGTGCCAATACCAGTACCCCCCACTAAGGGTACCAGCCAGAAGAACTGGAAGATACCAACACAGAGAACCACCACTGGCTCCTGCAGATGATATCCACAAGTGACTGAGCCTACCCATGCTCTAGTGCAGACCTGGGTGAGGAGGCAACTTCCAGCAGCCAAACCACCCCCACCTGAACTCCACCTATGAGCTTCAGTGTAACCCTGGAAAATGCAGAAAAAGCCTGCCTGGCCTCTGCACACATCAGCCACCACCAGCAGCTACAGTTTAGCACTAAGTAAGCTACAGCCTCTACAGCCTCTAACTGCCAGTACCTGAGGCCACAGCACACAAAGCCAGAAACCAGACCCCTAGTCTCCAGCATAAGAAACATGGGACAGTGCCCCCTGTGCCCCAGAAGCAGAGATCAGCTTTAAAATCCAGGTAAAGGGGAAATAACATGAGCAAAAGGAATAGAGCAAAACAAAGATCATAGATTCTTACTATGGGTATGGGGAAGATCAAAACACAAATTCAGAAGAGGGCAGCATTGTCAATATATCCACTTCTGAAACCTCAAAGGAGAATATGAACTTATCTCAAACCCAGAAAACCTTCTTGGAAGAGCTCAAGAAGGATTTTGAAAGTTAAATTAGAGAGGTAGAAAAAGATACTGAACAATTCCTTTAAAAATACAGTTGACCAAATGGGGGCGGGGGGGAAGTACACTGAAGAAAACAACTCCATAAAAAGTAGAATTGATCAAATGGAAAAAAAGAAGTACAAAAGCTAACTGAAGAAAACAATTCGTTAAAAATTAGAATTGGACAAGTGGGAGCTAATGACTCTATGAGACTCAAGAATCAATAAAAAAAAATCAAAACAGTGAAAACAATAGAAGAAAACCTCATTTGAATATTCCTCATATGAAATACCTTATTTGAATACCTCATTTGAAAAATCACTGATCTGGAAAATAGATACAGGAAAGATAATTTAAGAATTATTGGTATACCTGAAAGCCACAATCAAAAAAAGGGCCTGGACAACATCAAGGAAAACTGCCCTGAGTTTCTAGAATCAGAGGGTAGAATAGTCATTGAAAGAATCCACCCATCACCTCCTGAAATGCCAAGTAATATTGTAGCCAAATTCCAGAATTATCAGATCAAGGAGAAAATACTGCAAGCAGCCAGAAAGAAACAATTCAGATATTGTGGAACAAGATTCAGGATTACATGGGACTTTGCAACTTCTATACTGAAAGATTGGATGGCTTGGAATATGATATTCCATAAGGCAAAGGAACTTGGATTACAATCAAGGATCAACTACCCAGCAAAATTGAGCATAATCTTTCAGGCGAGGAGCTGAACATTCAATGAAATAGGGGACTTCCAGACCTTCCTGATGAAAAGACCAGAGCTCAACAGAAAATTTGATCTTTAAATACAAGCCTCAAGAGAGATATAAAAAGGTAAACAGGAAAAGAAAAAAAATGTTATTCAATAAGGGCAGACTGTTTACATCCCTACATGGGAAGATGAAATTTGTAACTCTTGAGAACTCTATCTTTATTACGACATTTAGAAGGGATATACATGGACAGAGGGTGTTGGTATAAATTGACTTTGATGTGATAATAAAAAAACCTTATTAAGTGGTAAAAAGGCATTATAATAGGTAAAGAGGAAAGGAGGAGGAAGAAAGGGGTAAATTATATCACATTAAGAAACACAAAAACATATTGCAGTAGAGAAAAAGAAGGGAGGGAGATAAGTATTGTTCAAACCTTACTCTCCTTGGATTTGGCACAATGAGGAAATAATATACTCAGTTTGGGATAGAAATCTAACTTGACTTATAGGCAGTAGGAGCGGAAAGGGGAAGGTAAAGGTAAGGGTGATTAGAAGGGAGGGAAGAAGTAGTAAGGGAAAAGGAAAAGAAAAGGGAAAGGGGCTAATAGAAAAGAGGGAAGATTGAGGGAGGGAGGCAGTGTCAAAAGCATAACTCTAGTGAGGAAGGAAAGAGAGAAAGGAGAAATAAGAAGATGTTAGATTAGAAGATAATAGAGATATTACCAAGGAAAGGAATGGCTACAAGAGTCAATGGACTGGTCAAGAAAGAGAGGCAGAATATGTAACCAAAGTCTTCCCAAGGTATTGGAAAAACCAAGAGGAAACCTTTAACTATATTGAGTGAGGGTGGAGGCATGGAAAATCACAGATGATAACTGTACAGGATGAGATAGTATAGAAGGTTTGTGACCCACATTGAAGGAGGCAATATTCACACTGATAAAGTCACCAAAGTATAAAGTAGTATTATACAAACAAAACTAGAATTCGTAGTTTTGCCCTTTAGCATTTTGTTATTTAATTTCTATATCTGTTCCCTTGAATAAATGATTTACAGAACTGATACACCCCCAGAGACCATCTAGCCTAGCCCATATCTCTACATAATGTACCTAACAAATGGTAAGTCATGTATTTATTAAAAACCTCCAAGAACAGGAAAGTCACTAGGTCTTGAGGTACAATTCATTCTATTTTTGGATAATTGAAAGTTTTTTCCTTATCTTGAGCTTTATGGTTGTTGTATGACTCTGTCATCCCATTCGGGTTTTTCTTGGCAAAGATATTAGAGTGGTTTGCATTTCCTCCTCAAACTTATTTTATAGATGAAGAACTGAGGTATACAGAGTGAAGTGACTTGCCCAGAGTCATAAAGCTACTGTCGGAGTTGGGATTTAAACTCATGAGGGTGAGTGTTCCTGATTCCAAATCCAGGGATCTATCTACTATGCCACCTATCTGCCTGTAATGTTAATGGGATAGGAAGATTCCCCTGTCCATTAATAGGCCTATGTGACCACATGTCTATCAAGGACTCCACTGAGGGAGGAACTTGCCTAAGGAGGAGCTTGCTTAGGGAGAGACTTGCTTATGGGGAGGCTTGCTTGTAGGAAGGCTTTTACACCTTTTAGCACTAAGCTAATTAGGCACTGAGTCACAAGGGTTGTGGCGTCTTCTGGCTTTGAGCCTATTAGTTGAAAACTATATATGCTGGGAGGTTGGTATTTTACTTTAGGGGCTCATTCATGGGTGGAATGTTTCTTTGTGATTTGGCCAGACAAGACTCTGGGTAGCCACCGTTAAGAAAGGCCCTTCCGATCTCTCCTCAAGCTTTGCCCCTGGCTTTGAAGACCCAAATGTTGACACTCCCTTGTCTTGTGATTATGTATCTATTACTTTGTTTAGACAGTTGGAGCCCTGTCTATTGGATCTCTGTGCTAATTTCTCTATGTTTTTCTGCTTGTATTTTCTCCATGTTCAGGATGATGACCTTTCTCTGGAACTAGTGAATGATTTATATATGTTTAATTAAAGTAAGATTGTTAACTCTTTTAAAGCTGTCTTTCCTTTAGAAAAACAGATCAGAGAACTTGTCTTAGCAGCCCATCCTGTATGGTAGAGTGGTTCTAATATGTTGCCCTATCTTAAGCCTAAATTTGCCTCTTTATAAACTTCAACCATTATTCCTAGTTAATGACCTTCTGAGCTAAGTGGAACAAATCCAATCCTCTTCCATAATACTTCAATCCTACTATCCCTAGCCCAAAGTCTGTTCTTCAGGCTAAGAATCCTCATATGGTGACAATTCACCATCATGGTTGTTTTCCTTTGGATATCCCCTAGCTCATTAATGTTTTTTTTTCTTTTTAATAAAATGTGGTGTCCAGATATGAATATAACAATATAGATATTGTTTGATCATAGCAGAATACAATATCACTTCCATATTCCTTAACGTTGTTCTTTTCTTAATACTTCTTAATGTTGCATCAAATTTCTTGATTTCATATCACACTATTAACTCACCTTTAGTTTATGATTCATAAACTCCTTCCCCTATCTGATCTTCTTCAGATGAAGTCTTGCCTAGCCACATCTCCCCTTCTTATAACTATGACTTTTATTTTTTTGGACCTAAATATCTAAACATAAGAGATGACATTTCTCTCTATCAAATTTTATCTTGCTATGTTTGTCCCAATGTCCTATATTCTTGTAATTTCTCTTCTCATTTTTGTATTAATGATGTCCATATCAACATTTCTGGTGTTGATTACTCACCTGTTATTCACTTATCCTGCCTCATGGACCTCTGCCATGAAACAGCTAATCCTTCTTCTATATCACAGCTCTTCAGTGTCCTTAAAGATGGTTATTCTATCTCTTCAAGATTCCTTTTGTACATGCTAAACATTACATTTGCTTTAACCAATCCTCATGACATGTCAACACTATAGTATACTATCCTGATGGCTTTGCCTGGAATTTTTTTTTAAACAGCCTGACATTGCTCATTCTAAAATAAGACTTACAGAATTGAACTCAATACTCTAAATGTGGTCTGACCAAGAAAGAGTTCTTTTTCAGAAAGTGGAAACTTCCCCTTCTTTCTTCTAGATCAGGGTAGGGAATCTGCCTTCTAGGTCCATTTGTGTGGCCTTTTGACTGATTCTAAGTTTTACAGAAGAAATCTTTTTATTAAGGGGATTTATTCTGGGAAATTTCGATTCAAAGGACCTAGAGAGCCACACATGGCCTTGAGGTTGCAGGTTCCCCACCCCTATTCTAAATATTGTTCCCTTTCTATTGCAGGCTAAAACTTTATTAGTTTTTCTAGATGCCATTGCAAACTGTTAATCTATTTGAAGCTCACACTCAACTAAACTGGATCTTTTTTATGTGAACTTTTATTTAGTAATATCTCTCTGTTTACTGTAGACAAAGCTAATAGGGAGAGTTAATACATTGGACATAAGAACAAGGATCCAAAAACATATTGATGTAACAATGGGCCAAATCGGAGGAAGTACAGTTCAATGGGGACAAATGTAAATTTTTCCACTTAGGTTAAAAAATTGATTTCATTCAATGTGTCAAAATCTGAACTTATAATTTTCTCCTCTTACATTCCCCATTTATAGAAAAGCATACTTTTTTTTTTAGTTTCCTAGGTTAAAATGTTTGGAGTTATTTTCTTTTCATTCCTCCCTCTTTTTTTACCCTCAAATTCACTAAGTCCTATTAGGTCTCCCTTTGCTGTCTTTCATATATTCATCCATTTCTCCTGTTCTCACTGCCACAACTCTGTGGCAAGTATTAATCCAAGTACTACTAATAATATATAACTATATATTAACTATATAATTAACTATATAACTATATAATTAACTATATAACTAGTAATAATATATAACTATATATTAACTATATAATTAACTATATAACTACTATCCAAGTACTAATCATCTCACATCTGAATACCATTATTGTTCTTCTAGCCTTCCATCTTTTTGCCTTTCAAACAATTCTACATATCAACATTATCTACATTATCAACATGTCAGGTTATTAAAATTTTTCTTTTGCTCAAGAATTTGAGAGGTTTTCTTGTTGCTTTACACATTATATTTGAACTCTTCTGTCTAATTTCCAATGCTTTCTATAATCTGAATTCTTTCTACCTATTTAAACTTTTGCCCCCACACTCCTCAACATTAATTCTCTGCGCCAGTGATGCTGTTCCTTTTATTGACCTACACCCACACACTTATTACTCTCTCTTCAGAACCTTCACTGATATCTTCTCTGAATTCTGTCTTCTGCCACATGTATCCAGTCCTGCTTATCCAACAAAACCAAAATGTATTCCCACATCTCTTTGGGATTCTGACAATGCCATTGTATATTTACCTCTTTCTAATTCCTGTCTCACTTAGACTCAATATTTATTTATCTAATATTTATTCTTCTTCCTATAATTGTCTCTGTACCACATTTTAATTGAAATAAGTTATGAAATGAACACATACTGTCTTAATATAAAAATAAAAACATGGAATTAGTCGTTAACTTTTTTGTGACTATCTTATCTTCCTTCTTGTTGGGCAAGGCCTAGGTCTTATCTTTAAAACAACAACAACAACAAAAAAACCTACTGAGTGCTAGACAAATATGAGAAACTCAAAAGAAAAGTCTTCATTCTTGTTGAATTGCTCTACAGTTTGATAAGACTTGCATTTTCCTGCTATGTAACTTTCTTCTAAATAAAATATAGAAAATGTTTATCATATTAGAAATGACAAAAACAGCACTGGCATTTTCTCATTAATTTTAGGCTAGCTCTAACTCTAATTTTAGGTTAATTCTAACATTAGAATAATTGTTACAAGATAAAAAACATTATTTTTACAGTGTATTTTTAATCATGATAGCCTCTGTAGGGTCACTTTTTTTATTCAACAACTACTAATTCTATATCTTCTATTTATAAAACATTTCATAGACACTGCCTGATTTGTCATCATATGCCCATTCAATAAACAAAAACATATTAAGAACCTACTATGTTCCAGGCATTAGACACAAAAATGAAAATCTCTACCCTGAAGGAGCTTTGATTCTGTCTGGAGACAAGAAGTACATTCATATATAAAAGATAATAAAATTTGGAGGGAATTGAAAGGGGCAGGCATTAATAGATAGGGAGGTACTTAAGAAAAGTTTCAGGTAGAAAGTGTCACTTGAACAGACTTTTGAAGGAAACAAGGGGTTTTAAGACATGGATGTGAGGTGGGAGAACATTTTAGACATGAGGGAGAATCAAGGCCAGGGGTATGGAGATGAGAAATTGAGTGTCATAGATGAGGAACAACAAAAAGTTGATTTTCTTGGGCCATACATTGTGAAAAAGAGGGGCATGTACTGAAAGGTTAGAGAAGCAGAATGAGACCATATTGTGATAAGCTTTAAAAGCTAAACAGTTTTTTTAATCATTATTCCTAGAGGCAGCAGAGAATTGCTGAAGTTTATTGAGTGGGGAAGTAACATGGTCAGAGCATTACTATAGGAGAGTCACTTGAGACAGCTATGTGGAGGATAGATTGGGGAAGAGGGAGACTTGAGGCAGGAAGTGATAACAATTTGAACTAGAGTGATAGCCATCTGTAGAGTGGTAGTCATATGTAGAGGTAAGGAAATGGAGGAAAGAGAAATTGTGGAAGTACAAAGTACAAGATTCAAATATATGGGATGAAGGAGACTGGAGTTGAAAATAACAATAAGATTACTAAACTGGGTTAATGGAAAGTTGATGATGTCCTCAACAAAATTAGAAAAGATTAGAAATCTATTTGAGATTAAAGAAAATGAATTCCATTTTGGATAAATGGAGTTTGAGAAGCCTAAGGGACATCCTTCCTCAAGATTGAAATATTTAATAGCCAGCTAGAAATGTGAGCTTGAACTCAGGTGAAATATCAGACCTAGATATCCAGAGTTACAGATCACTGGCATAGAACTGATTATTAAATGATGTTAAATTATTTTAAATGTTAAATGATATTAAATGATTATTAAACCTCTGGAAGGGGATGAGGTCATGAAGTGAAAAAATAGAAGAGCATCCAAGACATAGCTTTTGGTCACACCCAAATTAGTGGGGTATGATATGCAAAGGAATGGCATAGAAGATGAACTAGCAAAGGAGACAGAAAAGTAGCAGTCAAATAACTAGGAGAACCAACCAATAGGAAGCAGTGAACTCAGAAAACACAGAGTACTTAGGAGGAGGGTATGTTCAATAAGATCAGCCAATGCAGAGATGTCAAGAAGAATCAGCAGTGAGAAAAGACCATCAGATTTAACAACTAAGGAATGCTTGATAGGGATGGAGAGAACAGTTTCAGTTGTGATGAGGTCAGAAGCCATAACACAAAAAGTGAGTAGAGAGTGGGAGAAGAAAAAGTGGAGCCAATTATCATAAATAATGATGGAGTTTTATCACAAAGAAACTAAAATACAGTCGTGTTAGTTTATTTTCCTATGGTCACTCAAGTGGAAGGCTAGGAATCTAATTTAAGTCTTTATGTTTCTTGTTCTGTTGTTTATAGGATCAGGTGTTCTAATGTGTTTTAATCATAACTTTTCTTGGATTGAGCTTTAGGTGAATGAAAACTCATTTAGCTCTCCATTTGTAATTATCCCAGTCCTGATCACACTTTCCAGATCCCAATGAGTCATCCACTAGGAAACCAAAACCCAGGAGGAACATCTTCTCTACTCTGCTGGTGAATTTAACAGTTACTTCCCATCCCTCCTGTTCAGCTTGCTCTGGAAAACGTAATCAAATCAATGTTATCATTAGTGTTGGAAAGGAGAGGACAACTAATTGTTTTATGGACATCTTACAATCCCTGTAACTCTCCAGACCAAAACCTCTTTCCTTAGCCTTGAGACCCTTAAATGTGTTATCATCTTCTATTAGAATATAAGCTCCTTGAAGACAGGGTTGCCTCAGTTTTCTGTTTATATTACAAACTTAGAATAGTGCCCAGCACATAGTCAGCATTTAACAAACTTGTACTGATTCATTTATTCATATCTTGTTGTCAGTCTCCCTGCTCTTAAAAAAATGAAAGAAACCCAGAAAATAGAAATGCACTTGTAAGCATGTAGTTAGCAGATTACCTTCTAAGGGAAAGGGGAATCCTGTTTCACCTAGCTCCGACTCTATAATGACCAGCCCTAGCTTTTCTTTTTTCATTTTGGTTATTTGTCAGGATTCCCAGAGGTACAACAAATGGATGAGAACATTTTGTTGAGTTTCTGGTGACCCCTTTCATACCACAATGAAGAAAGAGCTCTGATCTTTCAGTAGGTAACTTATATAGGCAAATATTCCTCTCATTTTCTGGGGCACCCTTTTTGTGGACCTATGAGTAGTGTCTATGCTGTGTTCTCTATCCTGACATATACCACCACTGTGTCAGTTCTCTCTGCCTTCCAAGCCTCTATTTTCTTTCTTTCTTTCTTTCTTTCTTTCTTTCTTTCTTTCTTTCTTTCTTTCTTTCTTTCTTTTTGCTTTTTGGAGGGGTGAAGGCAGGGCAATTGGGGTTAAGTGACTTGCCAAGGTCACATGGCTAGTAAGTGTTAAGTATCTGAGGCTGGATTTGAACTCAAGTCCTCCTGACTCCAGGGCCAGTGTTCTATTCACTGTACCACCTAGCTTCCCCTATGCCTCCATTTTCATTAGGCTTATAGGATAAAAGTTTAGTTTGAGAGAATAGATCTTCTAAGATCCTGGCTATCCTGTCTTTCTGTCTCATGGAAAACCTAATTGTTTTTCTTTTCCTCTTGGAAAATTTTATAGATTACAAAATAAATGACAAACTGCACTATTTCATCATGGCATAAAACAATTTATCCCTTATTAAAAATGTGACAGTATGAAGGCAAATATGTTATATGTTGTTGCTTTGCTAGTGAAACATCCTACTGGTGGCAAACAACCTACATAAAAGACAGAAGATACTATAAACTTGTAAGGGGAAAAAGACTGAATCACTTTAAAGTAATCTAAATTTGAAGAATGAGGAAACCAAGCTGAGTCATCCAACCAAAGCCTTTGTCAGATTCATGAATCTACAGACATCATTGACAATTTAATCACCTAAAAAGCTTTAGTTTCTTTTTAAAACTTCAGATAATTAACTTTCCCCCAGCTCATTATTCTACACACTTTATGATCAAAGTTTTCATTCAAATTGTTGAACAATACTACAAAGGAAAAAAATCCACCAAATGAAAGAAAATGGAATTGTGTCATATTACTACTACCTATGGAAACTGACAAAGACATAACAAGTGCACTTTAAGATATAAAAGCAAAAGCATCTACACCCTGAGCGACGAAAATGAATATAGCTCATGTAATTTATGGAAATGAAAATTAATGAGGCCATTTTTTTCAGGTGGTCTTAATTTGGACTCTATTCAATTATATCAATCTGTAAATTATCACAACCTATTACATAGATTCTTTAGATAATTTATAAATTGACTATGGTTAAAAATAATCTTGTTTCTAGCTGTTAAGAAATAAATTTAAAAAAATCATTTCACAGCATTTTCCTGGTTCTGCGTAAGCCAAGAAATATGACTAACTCCCAGTTTACCAATGATTTCAGAGATATTTTGACAAATTAATTTTGCTACAAGATTCAACGTGACTTTCACTTCATTGCCTTTTATAATTACTCACATATATGTATTCTTTTGCACTTTACAACTACTGTGACTCACAAAAAGCTGTAAGCTTAAGAGTAAAGGTATTACTATATTCATCTTTAGAGGTAAAGAAAATATAATTCAGAAAGGTAGTCAACTGGCCAAATTTCTATAGCTCAGAAATGATCAAGTCTGGACAAAGAAGTGGGTTGCTAGGTACTAAGTCTGGGAGCTTGCTTTTTATTTCTTCTCCCAAACTGACAACCTGGCAGCTGGTTAATGTACCACATGATGCATCACTCAGATTTGTAAAGCAAAAGGAAAAGTGAACCTCAACTGCTTCTGGTCCTGGCTCTGTAACTAACCAGCTACATGACTATGGTCAAATCACATAAACTCTCATCATCTTAGTTTCACTTGTAATACAAGGAAGGTAGACTTTCTGATCTCTGAATCTTTCTTCCTTTCAACAATAAAGTAATAATAAAATAATAAATGATAATATAATAAAATATAAAATAATAAACAATAAAATCTAGAGTTCCTGATTTCATGCTGCTCATGTTGCCCTTTGATGGGCAGCCAGCGCTTCTACTTGGCTAACATAGCATTCCAGAGCTCAGTACTATTTCTGTGCCATGCTGAGACATTGGAGAAAGGCTTTAGTGTAGAGCTAATTAAATGATACGATATTCTGAAATGCTTTGCTATGCAAAGCCAGTTTCTATTGGCTTCTAGTGCATATCCATTGACTGTTTCCTTAATTTTATATTAAGCTACTGGAAAACAATCTAGTATATGAGTTGATTCCCCCTTTTTCTTTCCCCTTCCTTCCCATGCGAAGATCACTATCAACTTGTTCCTACTTGAAACAATGCCATGGTAACAACAACTTTCTTCTATGCCTTCCAGGTGCCTAATGTTTTCATTAGCTTCCTTGCCCTCATCTGCCTCCTCAAATGTTGATATTATCTCTTTAACATGGTTGTTCTCTCTTGCATTGTTCCCTTGACCTCCAACTTGGATTTCTCCTTTCTCGTGTCCTCATCCATCTCTGTTTTATTTTCTTGGCTCAGACAGTCTCTTTCAAAGTCAGTTTAAAGTTTGGCAGCATTTCAGGCTGCCTCCTTAGGATTGATTGGGTGCGTTAGAAAACCTGTCAATGAGTGGAGTCTCCAGAGTCCCTGGAGATTGTGGCTGGAAACAAATCCCAGTACAATATAAAACAGAGCCTAGAGTAATCCTCAAACCAAGGCATACCTAAGTAGAACTAAGAACTATGGGATTCTTCTCACAGCTCCACAACAGCTTTGGCATCAAGGGAATGAGCTCACTTGGGGAGAGGAGCCAGCAGTCTGTGAAGCAGTGATTGAAGTCACTTTATTGAATGAAGACATATTATTTCAGGGTGCTTACTTTCATACTTTGTGGGGCTGTGATTTTGTCCCTGTATGTACTGTTAGCACTGATAAATTTTGACTCCTTATCTTTTACATTATTGTATCTGTGAATTGGTGTGACAAAAACAAAAACAAAAATCCCACTGGGGGAAAATTGGTTGTGTGACTCAAGGATTTTCCCTAAACTAGCCTTTGGATGACAAATTGCTGATCACTGGACCTACACTCAAAGCCTAACCAATTTGATGGCATTTCATAGTGTTTGTATACTCCACTAAAATAATCTAAAAATCCTGGGTCACTTCCATACCAAAATAAGTTGTCTGGGTGGGGTACAAGGATTTTACTTTCACTAACTGGAAGAGGGGTTCTTAATTGGGTCTGCTAAGTTTTAAAAAAGATACATAATTTGATAACTGTTATTTCGATATGGTTCGTTTCCTTTGTAATCTTATGCATTTTATTTTATGCATTTACAATATTTTTTTTCTGAGATGTGGACCATAGATTGACTAGATTTAGAAAGGGGTTCATGACATAAAAGATTAAGAATTGTTGAACTAGAATGAATTCAGAGTGTTACCAAAGAACCCTGGAAAACAAAACCCAAAACGTTCTTTAATGATAACTAAAGGTAATTGACAAATACAATAGTTTTATTTTTTCTACCCCTAATGAAATGATCCAAATACAAGATTTCACTTTCTTTTTTTTAAGGCAAAACATGAGTCATTCCATTCCAAACTCAAGTAAAAGAGTAATGCTGAATCATTTTAAAACTTGGAAATGGTGGACACATTTCATTTAACCACATTCAAGAATTATGACTCTTCTAAGTTATCATTGAGATCTTGCATATTACATCCATATCTTGATGAATTATGTGTTGCTCCTATGCTAAAAAAGAGAAAAAAAAACTAAAGACATACTACTCTCATACTCTCCTTCAAAAGGAGATTTCTGCGGATAGGACTAATTCTATGCTTATAATGTCAAAGTATGATTAAAGATGTTTGTTACACTAGGATACCTATAGTTTTGATGAATTATTTATTTATAACTCCAATTTACCTATTTACTAATATATTTTCTAAAGAACAGTTGTTTTATTTTTTCCTTTAGAAATTATTGGGAATAAGATTGTAGTTCTCAGATTTTTGAGTATATATTCTAGGACTTCATTAAAAAGAACTTTGGGGCTGATGAGTATCACCTAGTTTATCGGGTAAAAATAATGTCACTAAATAATCATGATACACGGACATATACACAGCTGTTTTCCAGGGAGGTCCAGGAACTTTCCAAACATTTTATAATGAGAAATTTGGTAATTTTGGGAAAGCACAGTAACTTTAAAAATATATTTTTTAAAATTTAAAATCAACAACAACAACAACCCTGCTCTCTCTTTCACTTCCCACCCCTCTGTTTAGGAACAAAGAGAAACAAAATTCCTATGACAACATATGATTACGCAAAACAAATTCTGGCATTGGAAATGTTTTAAAAGAAAAAGTCTCATTCTATGCTCTGAGTCCTTAAACTTTCTATCATGAGGCGCACTGCTTGTTTCACTATGAGTTCTCTGCAGCTGTGCCTAGTCTTTGAGTTAATCAGAGTACCTAAGTTTTTCAAAATGAGTTGGTCTTATAATATTGTTGTTATTGTATAAATTATTCTCCTGGTTTTGCTCCCTTTGCTCTGTATCAGTTCATACAAATATTTTCATTTTTCTTTGAAACCATCTCCCTCCTCATTTCTTTTTTTTTTTCCAGAGCGGGGAAGGCAGGGTAATTGGGGTTAAGTGATTTGCCCAAGGTCACAGGGCTAGTAAGTGTTAAGTGTCTGAGACCAGATTTGAACTCAGCTCCTCCTGACTCCAGGGCTGGTGCTCTATTCACTGGGCCACCTAGCTGCCCCCACCTTCCTCATTTCTTAAAGCAATGTTTATCCATCCTTTGATTGATGAATACCTTCTCAGTTTCTAATAGCCTGCTACCACATAAAAGAAATCCACAAAATATTTTGTTTATCCTTAGCACATGTTTTTTTTCAGGCCAATCCCTCCCTTATTCTACCCTTCCTCTTATTTCCCCCTTATGCTTTTACCCTCCTGTTTCCCTACTGAGTGAAGGATATTTCTGTACTATTTTCTTCCCTCCTTCAACTAGTTCAAATGAGAATAATGTTTGGTATTATCAATTTCTCCCAATCTTTTCCTCCTTGTTGGTATAGATCTCTACTTCAGTACCCAAATTATGTGACATAATTTTCTCCAATTATTCCTCTTCCTCCCCCACCACAATATATTAATCTCATCTTTTTTTCCTATTCTTCTTTTAAGATAATCAGAAAATCATCACTCCCAGGCTCTCTGTCCAATTAGAGTCTTTCTATGACCCAAGTTGATGGTAGGATTCTGAATCCAGTATAACTATTTATATATTTACTTTCCCATGTTTCTCTTGACTGCTGTGTTTGTACTTCAAAGGTTTATTTTTTTCAATAGTTCTAATCTTTTCATTAAGAATGCTTAAAAATCATCTATTTCATTTAAGATCTATTTGTTCCCCTTTAGGATTACACTGAGTTTTCCTGGGTAAGTTATTTATTGTTGTAAGCCTTTCTTTAACTTCTGGAGTATTATATTCCAAACTCTCCATTTTTTAATGTGATTGCTGCTGAATCTTGTGTGATACTAACTGTGGCTCCTCAGGACTTCCATTCTTTCTTTCTGGATGCTTGCAGTATCTTTTTTGCCCTATTCTTTATATTTTTGTTATAATATTCCTGGGAATTTATTTTGGCATTTTTTCAGGAGGTGGCTAGTGTAGTATTTCTGATTCCACTTTACTTTCTGATTTAAAAGATCTGGACAATTATGTTATATTATTTCTTGAAATATGATATCTAGTATCTTTTTTAATCTTAGCTTTCATGTAGTCCAATGGACCTTAAATTATCTCCTTTTTAATCTATTTTCCAGGTTAGTTGTTTTTGCTATGAGATATTTTGAATTTTTTTCTATTTTCTCCATCCTTTGGTTCTATTTTAATATTTTGGGGTTTTTTTGTTTCATAAAATCATTATCTTATGCTTGTTAATTCCAGTTTTCAGGGAATATGTTGCTTGACTAAGATTTTGAATCTCTTGGAACAAGCTATCAATTGGCTTCCATTTTTTTTTCTTCTATACCTCTCATTTCTTTTCCATTTTTTTCCTCTGTTAATCTGATTTTATTTATAAAGCATTTTAAAGTCTTTCTTAAAGAAATACCTCTTGCTTCATCTTTGCTAGGAATTCTAGTTGAATCTGTACCCCAAATGTGTTTTCCTTTCAGGCTTTGATTGTGGATGTTTTGGAATCATTCTTTTATTTTCGGTCTACATCTTGAGCATACCTTTCTATGGTGGGATTCTTTGTTGTTGTTTGCTTATTCTTTCTGCTTACTTCTTGAAGTCAGACTTTATGGTAGGGCAACGCTCTATATTTCTGGAGGGGAATGTTATAACTGGTCCTGTTTCTGCTTTCTTGGGGGGTATAGAATACTGTTTTATTTCAAGATATGAAGGACAGTCCAGGCTAGGGATTTGTAAGTTTTCAGTGATCCAAAAATGGTGTGTTGCTTTTGCCCTGGTCTCAGCTCAGCAATTTCCTGACCTTGGTTCAATTCTGAACAAACACCTTTGAACTTGTACTATTTGGAATTCTACTATACTCAGCCACTGAGAGATGGACAAGCGGCTGGCCCCACCTATGATCCTCTAGTAACAAGTCAACCCTAGATGTGTTGTGGGGAACTGGGTAGTGAGCAACAGAGTTTCCTGTTTTTACATATTTGTGTTCTTTGAATAACTTTAGGATCCTATATGATTAGTCTGGGAGCTAGCTCTTCTTGCCTTGTTGCAAGTTCCTCCCTGTTCTAGAAAGTTTTGCATGATCATGCAAGAGGCCAGACCATGTCCTCAGTTTCCACAGTATTATTTGTCTGTCTTCTTATGTTTACCTAGCTAGAAAAAAAATGGCTCATTGATTTTTTTCTTAGATTTACTGATTAAGATTTGGTATGGCTCATTTTAGGAGACTGTTGATAGCATAGTTGATGGAGTGTTGGGCCTGGAATAAGGAAGATATGAGTTCAAATATGACCTCAGATGCTTACTAGCTGTGTGACCCTGGGTGGCTCACTTAACTTTTTGCCTCAATTTCCTCATCTGTAACATGAGGATAATAATAGCACTTACCTTCCAGGATTATTGTGAAAATGAAATGTGATAACAATGATGAAGAACTTAGCACAATGCCTGGCATGTAGTAAGTGCTATATAAATATTCACTATCTAAAATAATAATTCTTGATCTGTTTAGAGGAATTAGGGTAGGATGGGGTAAAGCTCAGCTATACTTTTTCCTGCTTGATTCTGCTTCTGTTAACTCTTTTAATAAAGGCTTTTTGAAATAAATTTCAAGTCATGGAAGTCCTTCTTATACCCTTTGTGGACAGTCTATGTCAGGGGTGGGGAACCTGCATCCTCAAGGTCACATGTAACTTTCTAGGTCCCTGGGTACAGCCTTTTGACTGAGTCCACATTTTATAGAACAAATCCTTTTATTATGGGGATTTGTTCTGTGAAGTTTGGATTCAGTCAAAGGGCCACACTTGAGGACCTAGAGGGCCACACGTGATGTCAAGGTCACAAATTCCCCACCCCTGGTCTATGTACTCCAATGATAACAACACAGTGTCAGAAGATCTAGAGGAAGGCCCCAGTGAATGTCATTTAGAGAATATATAGGATGATACTGTCAAAATTCATGGCAGAGAGGATGAAAAGTGAGAATGAGTTGCAATCTGTGTCACTAGGGGCAACATCAGACAATGAAATCTCTGGAATTATCAAAGTGTGCATTTCTGTGTCAGAAAATGTAATTTTACAGAGAATCAAAACTGATTGAAATTATGACCATCTACGTCTTAATGGATGATTTAATGAGTTGCTGTGGTTAGGCAAGACATCACTTGGTGGTCAGTGTTCTGATGATGAATCCCTCTTTACTTAGGAATTCCTCACAAAATAAACTATTGCAAAATCCATGTTGGGCTTTTCCAGCTTGATAGGTCCTGTAGTGCTTTTCCCCAGATGGTATAGCATTTGAGAGCCCAGGTTCATTGCCATAATATAATGGGGAATTTAGTGTGGAAATTATAACAAATTTCAATACTTCATGGATCTAGGATATCAGTGTGGCTAATATATCTATCATTAAAGCCTACAACTTCTCTTTGCCTTAGTAGGTAAACTTTGGGACATGCTGTACCTTAAAAAAAAGAAGGTAGTCCCTGTTTTCAATAGCTCACATTCTATTGTGAGAGAGAAGGAAAATACAAGGTTTTGACTGCAAGTTGGGAAGATCCCAAAGTCCCTAGAGTGCTATGGCAAAGGAGATGGTAATACCTCTTCATCTATATAATTTCCATTGATAGAATAACTTGTTTCTGACTCAAACCGTTTGATAGTACCAAGGACTTTGGTGGTGAGAACTTTCCTTCTTAGGACCTCAGTAGCTGAGTATGTAGCACCTGTAGAAAGCAATTGTCAGTTCACATTTTCATACTGGTTGCTTCCCAGGATGATGGTTGAGAGGGCTAGGATGAAAGTAGTATGTGTGGTCTGGAAGGTGCTGCCACTTTCTAGACTCTTGGAATTAAATGCAGTTGGTAATATTTGGTTAGCAACTGAGGTTGATTTTGATCACAAAAGATGGATTCCTTCTCTATAGGGATCACACCCCTCAGTGTGTGGCTTGAAATAGGACTGTGGTAGGGGGTGCATTGCTATTCCTAAGGCTATTGGATTTGAAGTTTGGAAGGAGGGTAGTGGTATATACTGGTTCCCCCCAAAGAATGTCAACTCCTTGGAGTCAGGTATTATTTCATTTTTATCTGCTTATCCCCAGCACAAGGCCTGGCATACAGTAAGCACTTCATAAATGCTTGGTTATCAATTGATCTCAGCTGGGCTACCTGGGTGATGAGTTATTATGTACTTCTCTGAACCTCTGTTTCCTCCATTATAAAATAAGGTTGAACTACATGATCTTTAAGAACTATTCTAACTGAAATATATGATCCTTAGTTCCTTTGAATTCTATGATCCCATTAGAAGTTTCTTTGAGTTTAGCAAGGATAGCCCTCAGGTAACACACAGTCTATGGTGAAGCCCATACCCATAGTCTTTCCAACTTGGTGAGTCTTGACAGAACTTGTTTTCCCCTGTAATAGCTTTCTAAAACCCAGGGTCACCTGTATACTATGATGAGGCATAAAAAAAGACTTGGAGATAGTACAGGACTGTCCTTTTCCCCCTAGTCTTAGTGTGGTCTTATAGCAATGTGATCACTTATAATGAATTTGCACTATTCTTTTTTTTTTGAGCAAGATAATCCATATAAAAGATGTCATATAGTTATAATGCCAACAACCACTTGATAATGTGATTTACATGATTATCAAAGCTACATAAGAGGAGGTAGAGCCAAGATGGTGGAGGAGCAAGAACCAAGATTCCCCCTATCCTGCCTCTGCCAAAACTTCTCTAATACAAATCTATTAACAGCAGCTGACTAAATCCTGATGGGGAAATAAAAAAAGAGTCACAGTTAGTCATTTTTTTCCAGCCAAGATCAACATAAGAAGATAGAGAGGTCTACAGACTGGGGACGAAATCTATTAGGAGTAGCTTTGCAGAAACCTCTAATACCCGGGGAAAAGTAGTGCACTAGGGTAAAAAGAGATGCCAGATTTATACCATGGCAATAGTGTATGAATGGGTACCATCTGTCAGCTTTGTTTCCTACTACCTAGTTCTAAGTCTGTGATCCAGAGCAGACTAAGGAGGTGACTTATGCTCAGGGGTGGTATTCCAGGGTAAGGAGTTGCCACGTCCCCTAGGTGATTTGTAGAGAAAGGAACAAGTTCACAAGTAAGCAGCAACAGTGGGGCTCAGATCTCCAGGAGCAGAGTGATGTTTCCATTCTTGCTTCTTGCAAAGTCTGAAGACTGTAGAAGAATAACCAGGGCAGGAGTTTCAGCTACAGTTCTGTCACTCTGAACCAGCAGTGTTTCTCAGCTGTCTGACATGGGTTAAGTCCAATATTAGGCTACTATAATGGCAAACAAAATGGTACTTAACTCCTTTTTTTCAGCTACTCAAGTGTCTTTAAGCCTTGCCTGTGATTATATCAAGTCTTTCTTAGAAACAGAACCTGTGAAGCCCACAGTGGGAGGAAATTGCCAAAGATCAAAACAGGAAGGATGTAAGAGGAAGGGGGAACAGGAAGGAGTAGAGGATATTAAAGTTCAAGCATGAGCTTGGACTGAGCAGAATTGAGAGGGAAAACACTTGTAGTGTCAGCACTCTGTCTCTTCTGTCTGTATTGATGTTGATGCAGACCTGTCTGCTGACAGAGGATGTCACTGTTGTTATAGAAGCCCTGGGACCTTACTTATGGTTCAGAAGCCTTGAAAGAGAACTTTAATGCTTTCTGTTTACAGAACTCCTGAAGGAGGGTTTTACTGATGTTTTCAGAGGTCCTGGGACTTTACTGATGATTTGTGTTAGTTTCTCAGACAGAGGCCCTGTCTGTTGGTTTGAGTTGGTTTCACAGGCAGAAAGTGAATTGATGATAGTGCCAGCAATGTGTGTGAATATTGTTGTAACTCTGTCAAGCTTGATGGGTGTAGCTGGGCCAGAAGCTGGGAGCTGGCCATCTGTGGATTCAGGTGACAGTTGGGTGAATTCAGGCAAGAGCTGGGAACGTGGAAGAGAAACCATGGAGTTTGGGAGTCAGTCTCCAGTCAAGAAGAAAGGATCTTTACTTGGGTACTTAGTGCTGGCTGATGAGATCAAGACAATGTGACCTAGGGGTAAGACACCTTTGTATTTTGTACTCCTTAAGGATAATTGAGTTAAAGATGATTGGAAGCCAGTCTCTAATCAAGATGAAAGAAGATTTTATATAGGTACTTTATATTGATTGATTGAGATTGTGATTGTGATTGTTTAAGACTTTGTGGCCACCTTAATAATAAGTTGTTGTGTTATATTGTTGTGAATGCTGTACTTGGGTTTCTGGAATGTTTTACTTTGGTTTATTGCTGAATAGATAGAGAGTTCACTATACTATGTGATCAGAACCTTAAAGTTATTCACAGCAGCAGTTGTCAGGAGAGCTGCTTGTGCTTGGCTTTATTGCTCAGACCCCACCTCACATCAGGAACTTACATGGGTAGCAGCAATCATTCTGTACCCAGGATTAGACCATTCTGAGAGCACCAAAAGCTTTCAAATTCCCAGTCTGAGTTGTTCCTAAGATGTTGGAATGAAACAACAATCAATACACCAGGAAATCAGCTGCAGGATTAGCTCAGACCTTCTATACAGAAGTGCAAAGACCCTGGTCTTAACTTCAAGTTAGAAGTCAGGAAATAGACTGGAAGAATGATCAAAAAGGAAAAAAAAGATGAATCCCACCTTAAAAAGTTATTATTGTGACAGGGATACTTGAAACATAAAGAAGAAAGAAAGGAATGACTCCAAAATGTTTATATGAGCATAAATTTAACATCAGAAATCCTAGAAAAAAGTGAAGAAATTTTTAAAGAGTTAAAATGGTTTTATAAATGAAATGAGATTGGTAGATGAAAAAACTTGAAAAGAAATGAGAGTTATAGAATAAATAAATGATAAAATTAGCAGATTTGTTCAAAAGGTACAAAACCTTCCCAAGCAATTAACTACCTGAAAATTAGAATGGGTCAAATAGTAGGCAATGACTCTGTGAGATAACAAGAAATTTTAAATCAAATGTGGAAGTCAGAAAAAAATAGAAAAAAAAATAAAAGATATCTCATAACAAAAACAAACTGGACTAGAAAAAAGATTGAGGAGAAAAAAAGATTAAGAATCATTGAACTCCTTGAATATCATGACCTTAAAAGGATCCTAGACACCATATCTTGAGAAATCTTAAAAGAAAAGTTCTCAAATGTCTTAGAACTATGCAGCAAAGTAAAAATTAAAAAAAAATCTATCAGTTACCTCCTAAAGGAAACCCCAAAATGAAATTCCTAAGAACTTCCAGATCAAAGGAAAAACAATACTACAAGCATCCAGAAAGAAATAACTCAAGTACCAAGAAGCCATAGTCAGAATCATGATTTAACAGCCAACATAAAAAAGGGGAGAGCTTGGAATACAATATTCCAGAAGACAAAAGATATAGTGCTATAATCAATAATAGCTTACCCAGCAAAGCCAAATATAGACTTATGGGTGAAAAATAAAAGGATTTTTAATGAAATGGAGGTCTTTCAGGCATTTCTAATGAAAATAATAGAAAAGCATAGGAATTTTGAATTTCAAATATAGAAGCTAAGGGAAACATAAAAGACAAACAACAATAAAAATTATAAGGGAGTAAACAAAAATAAACTCCTTATATTAAAATATGAGGGGGTGGCTAGGTGGCACAGCAAATAGAGCACTGGCCCTGGAGTCAGTAGGACTTAAGTTCAAATCTGGCCTCAGACACTTGACACACTTACTAGCCATGTGACTTCGGGCAAGTCACTTAACCCCAATTGTCCTAAAAAAAAAAAAAAGAATACTGTTGTTTTCCCTTTCCCCCAAGATGGCATCGAAGGTGAAGAAGGAAGCCATTGTCCCCGCCCCCCTACCCCCCCCAAGACAGAAGCCAAGTCTAAGGCCTAGAAGACCAAGA
>CM053580.1:257059132-257074425 GCA_028627135.1 Pseudochirops cupreus
ATATATATGTCTGTATGAAGAGATGATGGATGTGTCCCCTCTGAACTGTATCATCATCAAGAATCATAGAGTGTGTCTAACTAGATAATACCTGTGGATGGTCAATTATGTCTTGATGATCTTAAGAGAAGAATGGAAAGAGAATGCAAAGTGACCCATGGGGGGAAAGGAAAGGAATATTAGGGGAAATTATCTTACATGTTCAGAGTGCAGAAATAGCTAACAATACAAATGAGGAGGAGGGAGTAGGAAGGAGAAGTTGACACGTGAACCTTACTTTCAACTGAACTATTCTTCCACAAAAAAAAGGAAGAATACATATACCTATGTAATTGTATACAAAAACATATTTCACTCAATAGAGAAATAGAGGGAAGAAGGGAATTAGAGAGAGGGTAGTTTAAAGGATGGATTGGTACTAAACAAAACAAATTAAAAACTTATAAAATATTTATATCTCCTTTTGAGATGACAAAGAATGTGAATATAAAAGGTTACCCATAAATTGGGGAATAGATGAACAAGTTATGGTATATTAATGTAATAGAATACTGTTGGACTTTAGTTCAACAAACACTGATCAGCTGGTCATTTGACTAGAGTAGGGAATAATTTGTTGTCTAGCCAATGTCTTAGTTCAGTTTTACATTTTTATAGCTTAAAAATCTTTTAAAATAATAATATTAAAATTTTAAAGATAATATATTGAGCTTTTTAAAGCTTCAAACTGTATTGGGACTTTTGTGATACCCTGTATATGTAGATTAATAGTTACAAAAATTTAAAAAAAAAGAGAGAATTTGTCATTATTTATTATTATTGTTATTATTCAGGGATCAGTCAACAGGCCTAAATTAAACCCCTATGTGTCAGGCACTGTGTTAAGCACTGGAGATGCTAAGAAAGTTAAAAATTAGTCTCTGCTCTGTAGGACTTCACAGACACATGGAAGGGACAAGATGGAAAAACCCCAAACCAAACCAAAAACAAAACAACAACAAAATAAACTGATACAGACTATATAGAAGATGAATTGGAGACAATTAATAGAGGGGAGGCACTAACTTTTATGGGTAGTGATAATCAGGAAAGACTTCCTGTAGAAGGGGGAATTTTAGCTGGTACTTAAAGGAAGTTGGTCAGTAGAGATAAGGGAGTGAATTCGGGGCGTGGGAAATAGAGATAATACTTAGAGTACAGAGAAGGAGTATCTTGTTTTGAGGAACAGCAAGGAGGTCAGTGTTGGTGAATTGAAAAGTACATGGAGAGAAATGTTTTAAGAAAACTGGAAAGATAGGAGGGAGATTTGAGTGTCAACTAGAGGATTTTATATTTGATCGTGGAGGTGATAGGAAACCCCTAGAGTTTATTGAATAGGGGTACAGGAGGACAGGTGGTATCATCAGTTTGGTGCTTTATGAAGATTAATTTGACAGCTGAGTGGAGGATGGGCAGGAGTGAAGAGAGATTTCAGAAAGGGAGATCAAGCAGAATGTCAATAGACAATGCATGAGGTGATGAAGATCTGCAGTGTCAAAGGAGAGAAGGGAGCCAACAGAGTGGAACCCCTTGGAAGACTTGACAATTTTTAGCCAGTCGTAAGGCTTTAAGTAGGAATATGGTGATGAAGTGAATATAAAAAACTTCTTTTAGAGTAGGGATTTTTCATTTTTGTCGTTGTATCCTCAGTGCTCTGTACAGTGGCATACAGTGGCTGGCAAATAGCTTTCAATTAATGTCAGCTAAAGACCAGCCTTTCCAAATTCGAAGTGGATCATCTTCACGATTTTGGCTGCCAGATAATGATTTTTTTGGTGATGACAGTTCATAAATGTTATTTATGTTCACAAATATCATAAATATCATGAGGTCCACATCAGTGAAAGATGTCCTCAAATTCAAATCACAAATCCTTTAAATGTCCTGTTACACTTTTAATTGTGCCATTATCAATGCCCAGTTTCATTCAATTTAACAAGCATTTATTAAAAGCTGTATGCCAGGCACTGTATGTCACTGTGCTGGGTACTGAGAATACAATGACAAAAACAAAAAATAGTCCCTGTTTGAAAGGAATTTTATTATATTTACTCATATTTGCTGTTGTTTAGTCATTTCATTCATGTCCTACTCTTTGTGACCCAATATTTTGGCAAAGATACTGAAGTGGTTTGCCATTTTCCTTCTCCAGCTCATTTTACAGATGAGAAAACTGAGGCAAACAGGATTAAGTGACTTGCCCGTAGGTGTTTAAGGCCAGATTTGAACTCAGAAAGATGAGTCATCCTGACTCTAGGCTCCATCTTCTATCCACTGTGCCACCTAATTGAATATTTGTTATATTCCACTAATTTTTACCTTTCAAAGATTAATTTCATTGTTAGGATGATCTTTACTTGAGGAAGTCTTTATATCTCTACATCCAACATTCAAATATGCCATACAAGTTGTCCCTAGGCTCTATCTTCAGCCTTCTTCTTTTCTCTCTCTACGATATCGACCTTAGTGATCTCATCCATGTTTATAACTTCCAACTAGCCTGTCCAGACTGACAACTCTAAATCGATATGTAGTCTACACAGTTTAAATTCACGTTTTTGTCACTCTCTCCTGCTGAGATTGTCACATAGCCATCTCACACCTAGCACAGCCCAGACCCATCTCACCATCATCACTCCAATCACAGCTTCCCTACTCCTGTCAAAATCACAACTGTTTATCCAGTTCAAAGCCTAGGTGTCAACTGCAACTCTTCTCTCTCCCACTCTATATTTAATAATTTGTTAAATAATGGTTTAGAAGATCTGGGTTCAAATCTCAGCTCTCTCATTTACTGACATTGTGATTTAGGCCTCTGTTTCCTTATTTATCAAGTCAAGGGTTTTGATCAGATGATTTCTAAGATTTCTGGCAGCTCTAAACCCTCCTCTAATTCCTAAAAGTACACTTCACTGAATTCTCATTTACAGTGAATCACTGCACAAGTCAGCACTAGGTTACAGACAGGGAATCTTTGTTTCACTGTTGTAATGCACTAGCATTTACCATATAAGATAAAGTAAGATAATGTTAACTTGTTATCCTCCTTCCCCCTCTTAAATTGAATAAACCAGCATATGGAAAACCTAGTAAAACTTCATTCCTGTTAAAAAGATTTGAACAAAACATCAAATGGTACCCCCCTAGCAAAATCAAAAGAAGTGCAAACTGTTGACAACACTATGGAAGAATGCTCCAAATCATTAATAAAGGGAAAATTTGAATCAGAAAAGAAACCAAGGTTTGACCTCATATCCCGCAAATGGGC
The DNA here is from genome assembly GCA_028627135.1 of Pseudochirops cupreus. NCBI lineage: Eukaryota > Metazoa > Chordata > Mammalia > Diprotodontia > Pseudocheiridae > Pseudochirops > Pseudochirops cupreus. The sequence continues at coordinate 257,062,440 of CM053580.1, forward strand.
AAATATGATAAAAAGATGGGATTAGTGGATGTTGGAGAAGTTACAAAAAGATAGTAACACTAATGTATTATTGATATAGCTGTGAATTAGTATAAGCATACTGGAAAGCAATTTGGAATTATGTAAATAAAGTGACTAAAATGTTTATTCCCTTTGACCCAGAGATTCTATTTCTAGGTAGCTACCCCAAAGATGTCATCAATCCCCTTCCCCCCCAAGAAAGATTCAATATAAATTGAAATATTGAGAGAGTTGAACAAAGAAGATTACTATTGATTGGAGAATGGCTAAATAGATTGAATGTTGCGTTATATGAAGTGATGAATACAATGAATACAGAAAAACATAGAAAGACTTACGTGAACTGATTCACAAAATCAGAGCCAGAAAAACATACACATTGACTACAACAATGTAAATGAAAGGAACAACCACAAAACAATTGACAATGACTAGTGAAAAACTGTAAAGAACAAGTTCAGCCTGAAAGGAGAGACAGATGACACCTCTGGCCACTCCTTTGCAGTGGTGGTAGAAGTCCATTGCACATGCTATCAGATATTTTCAATATGCTTATTGATATTGCTAGTTTTTATCTTCTTCCTCTCATTCTCCCTCTTTTTAAAAAGAGGGTTTCTAAAGGAAGGAATAGTAGATATAAAGTGACAAATCTAGACAATGTATAAACAAAGGACATCAATAATAAAGATGTGTCATCTATCTGTATTTATATACATATATACACACAATACGCATATGCTTATGTATATATTAAAACCTAGAACATTAAAATTCTTAGAACCAGGAGGGGAAAAATACTTAGAAACCATCAACAGGTTTGTGTTGTAGTTTCACTTTTGTACTCTTTTGAATAATCCGATATTGACTGAATAAGATTTTATGAAAACAAATTTCTTGTGTATGATATACGTTTATGCTTAAAAATTAAATATCTCGCCCTGGAGTCAGGAGGACCTGAGTTCAAATCTGGCCTCAGATACTTGACACACTTACTAGCCATGTGACCTAGGGCAAGTCACTTAACCCCAATTGCCCTCCAAAAAAGCAAAAATTAAAAAAAATTAAATATCTCCCACTACTAATGGAATGTTGGTGAAAAAGAAATAAAATTTTTTTCTACTCCAATGAGTAGCAGTATAATACTGGGGAAAATGTAAAGAATTTAGATTCAGAAGAACTGGGTTCAAATCCCATCTCTGCTTATTAACTATGTTGGCTTGAACAAATCACTAAACCCTTCTAGGCATCATTTTCCTTATCTGTGTGCAAATGGGTGGGTTGGACTAGAGCAGCATTTTCAGAAGTAAGGGCCTTGTAAACAACCAAACAATGGAAAAACATGTTTGAAAAGAAGAAAAGAATTTTGGAACAAATAGAGACATAATCAATGATAGGGACTATGTCCAATACAAGCCACGTACTCCTTTCTCCAAATAATGCATTCTATCCTATCCCTCCTCTGAGAAAGTTCCAATTTGTCTTCCTCACTTCCTTTCACTTCACCTATGCCAAAGCATAGGTGTTTCAGAGTATTTATAACCTAACCACTACATCTTAACATTGGGAAATCACTTTTCCCTGTCATCTCATCCCTTCCCCATGACCCTCATACATGCATAGAGGGGGCATGTTCTATATTCCAAGGAAGTGATCATTGGTCAGCTAGGTGGCAAAGTGAATAGAATAACAACCCTGGAATCAGGAGGACCTGATTTCAAACCTGGCCTCAGACACTTACTGTGTGAACCCGGGCAAGTCACTTAACCCTTATTATCTTAAAAAAATAAAAGGAAATGATTATTAAGAGCTAAATTGCCTTACTTCATTTGAGGTGAGACAGAATGGGTCACATAGGATAAGAAGTCCTGGATAGGTTGTGATCTAGATATCTCAGATCTCATCACAATAACTTTTCATTCCAAACCTATCCCTCTTCCAAACTTTCCTATTTCTGTCAAGGGAACCATCCTTCCAGTAACCCAGGTTCATAATCTGTTCCTTACCCTCCCTTACCCCACTTAGTCAATAACTGACAAATTTTGTTGTTTCTACCTCTGACACATCTCTTGCATACGTTTCACTACCCTAGCTCAGGCTCTCATCTTCATTTGCTTAGAGGACTGCAATAACCTCATAACTGGCTTTCTTCCCTTATATCTCTACTGTTCTCTAATTCACTTGACACATAGCTGCAAACATAATTTTCATAAACTGGGTGCCTAACCATTTTATTTCCCTACTCAAAAACTCTGGTGGCTCCGCAATGACTTTATGAGTGAATAGCATTTCATCATTATCTCATTTCTGGATTTATATTTGCGATTTAAATTTTGTAATGTACACGATTATTACTAAGAGTACATATATATTATTTGCAAGTATTATAAATATTTAGGTGCAATGGTTCTCAACCTTCCTAATGCCGTGACCCTTTAATATAGTTCCTCATGTTGTGGTGACCTCCAACCATAAAATTATTTTCATTGCTACTTCATAACTGTAATTTTGTTACTGTTATGAATCTATCTGATATGCAGGGTGTATTTTCATTTTTACAAACTGAACATAACCCACAGGTTGAGAACTGCTGATTTAGGGAGTAGTTTTTTTTTTCTTTTCTGATAGGGGCACGTCATCCGCCAAATGTGGAGACTATTGAACCTCAGAGGTTTACTGCCCTTATATCAATGAGATATTCTTTCCTATCAAGTCATGTATGGGTTGACCTTAGAAACATGATTTAACACCCACCTCTTTTGTCTAACATCAGAAAATCAAAGCATTGGTGATTTAAAAAAAACTCTCTTAGCCAATTTATTTGGTTTCTCTTTGATATATACAGACTTGCATACAGAGGTTCACCTTAATGTAACTTGGTCTAAAACTTGATATAGCAAGGGTAAGAAAAAGTCATTATGATCTAGGACATTGATGCATTAATTTTTCTTCACTCATGCTACAGTGAATCAGAAACATTAATTTTATAATTAATCATTACTTAAGAATTGAGATAAAGCCAGGATCTAGCTTTGAAATGTTATATTTCAATATTTTGTATGGTATTTTTTATTCTTATATCGTCCCTCTTTAAGGAATAAAAGCGGGAAAAATCTTGGCTTCTCTGGCTCTTCACATCTTTTGACAATTGCCCCATAACCTCAAGATCATCCCTCTAGATTATGTCATGTTTATACTGACCATAGAGCAGACAAAATACCAGTGAAGCTGGAAGTGAAATATTTATAAGATTAATGACTAGGATACCCAAGAGGTCATGATGTGAAGTCACAGTGTTTATTGTCTAAGAGTTTTTTCTCTTCTGTTTTCCACTTCCTCGTCTTTCATGTAGATGTACAGTTACTCTTTTAGCCAGTCACTGTTAACTCCCACCAGGATCAAAGTGAGCAAGACAGCCAAGCACTCTGCCATCCTGGCCTCACTTGTAAGAGCTGACAACCCGGCCAAGGGTTTAACAACATGGTGCTGCTGTTCAGAGCAGCCTTGGCTCACTGAGAGCTATGGTTCCTAATGAGTTTATACTCCTGATGCCTGAATGAGAACTTCTGCTGGTCTCCAAAAGCTAATCTACTATTAAGGAATGCTGAAATGAAAGGCAGATCTCCTTGCCCCACAGGTGACTTCAGTTTCTAGTAGGGAGCCTTTGTTGAAAGAAGCTTCTTTGGAGACACTTTTCTTTCATGCACTGACATACAGCTTTCTGTGTGGTTTGGGCCCCAGTTAGTTAAGGGATCACCTATTTTTCTTGGAACTGTGGGGAAGAAATCTGCCAAATTGCCTTGATGCATAACAAACATTTCCAATAACTACCATCTTACCCTGGCAGTCTCCTAGTGTATGTACTTTTCAAAGTAGAGCATTTTTAATGTCATCATATACATTGGAAAATAATAATAATGACAGTAATGATGATGATAGCTATAGCAAATGTTTATGCAGTATTTAAAGTTTGTAAGGCACTTTCTCTATACACACACACACACATATATATGTATGTATGTATGTATGTATGTATGTATGTATAGTCTTTAAAACAACTCTGTGAGTACTACTATTTCTCCTGTTTTACAGCTGAAGAAACTGATCCTGGGAGAAATTAAGCAACTTGGGGATCAAGCAGAGTAACATAGCTAGTGAGTGCCTGAGGCAGGTTTTGAAGTTAGCTCTTCTGAACTGGAAGATAGGCGCTCTGTCTTTTCATATTCTCTTCAGTAGCTAACAAATTATAACTACTTTGCATATTTTGCCATCAACTTTAATAGTCACTCACTGTTGGATCTTCAGCAAGCATATATGCAAAGACTTCATACATGTGATCTGTCTGAATCTGATCAGTCCAAATGAGAAAAATAGATCAAGGTTTATAGCCTCATAACATTTTCAGGATGCAGAGAATTTTTGAAAGACTATTTGCCAACAACTTTAATATCAGCAAAATCACGAAAGTGTTTTGACAACACATTTCTCCTTTAATGTTTAAAGTTGAGTGAACTCGAAGGTAATATTTTATCTTATGTTTCTTATTATTCACACTTGGCTCATTGATGTTTTCAGAAACATTTGGTTAGACATTCAGTCCAAGAAATTTCTCATCTATCAAGCTCTTTCTCTATAAAAAGGAAGTTGTATTTTTGCCAAAACTAAAAGACTATCAAGTTTTCAAGTTGGTTTGAACCCCCAACCCAGGAGGTTCAAATCAATTCTACTTTTGGCAAAATATATTCTTTCCTCTTCTTGTAACCTCCCCAAATAGAGCTGATACTGTCCTCTTAGATTAACAAAATGGGAAAGACATTATTCCAATAATGACACTGAGCCCAGCACAATCCTGTGCACCAAGTAAGTGCTTTAAAATATGCAGAATTGAATTCAATTCATTTCACGACTATGATATAAACTGGTTATTGGAGTTTCAAATTTTTCTTATAGCGACAGAGATTAGACTCATAAGAAGAACAGAAGCAACACTATACAGCAGCAGCAGTACTGTATTTGACATCAAAGGACCTTGGTCAAATCCTAGGTCTGCTATGAATTTTTCCAAATCGTTTACTCTCTCATCATGCTAGCTCCTGTATCTATAAAATGAAGAAGTTAAACAAGAAGTCCTCCAAGATCCCGTGTTAGCTCTACATATTATGATCTTATATACAGATTTGAAGTGGGACAGACAGCATGTGGAATGCTCAATATAGCAAACCTATAAAGTGTAAATTTAGAACAGAAAGGACCTTCTGAGTAATCAAATTATGAGGCAGTTAGGTGGCACAGTTTGTAGTGCACTGGACTTGGAACCAGGACCAGAGTTCAAATCCAACCTTAGATTCTTGCCAATTGGGTGATCCTGGGCAATCACTTAACCTCTGCCTGCCTCAATTTCCTCATCTGTAAAATAGGCATCATAATAGCACCTACCTTACAGGGTTGTTGAAAGGGTCAAATGAGATAACAGTTTTAAGCATTACAGCTATATAGTTAAACTCCTCATTTTACCAGTTAGGAAATATATAATAAAACACATATTTGAACCCTGGTCCTGTCACTTTAGATTCCACATTTTTCCTACTGCACTAAATGCTTTCATTGCCATGAAGCCATTCCTCCGAATTGTCTTATAAGTGGGAAGATTATAGTAAGACATCTTTTATCTAAAGTTTGCAACAAATTAACCATGGTTATGTGTATCTGACCTCTGATACTAGCAAGACCTGTTTCTGCTTCCTAAGACAACATCATTCTCTACCAATAATGCAGACTAAAACAACAAAAATAGGGTAATTATATCATTCCTGGCCAGAATTATGTAATGTAACATTTTAAGCTGTTCAATATGTTTCAATCATTAACCAAATGTTATCTGGTGACTTTCATTTCACTTTTGTAAAGACATATATTATAATAAAGACTACAATTTGGTTTCCTACCTATTATAAATATTCTCACATGGTTACTCTGTATCTTGCTTTAAATCATGCATGCCACGAATATAACTGGTAAGATTTGGACTTACCAAACCTTTACATGTTGAAAGTGCTACTGATGAGTTCTGGTGGGATCGTAAGGAGCCTTGATAAAAGCAGAATTCCTCTGGTGGAAAAGTATGTACTGATTTGGTGCCTTTCTTTCCTAAGGTCTGTATCATAAATCCAGGAGCTATTAGGGTGTCAGAAGTTTTAAGATCCATGTGAAAGTCATGCCCAAATCCATGGAGTCGAAGGTGAAGAGAATCAATTCCTAGATGAGAAGATGACCTCTTTCTCCTTTGGTGGTGCATAATTTCATGTGTCATGTAGTCTCCATTTGTGTGTACTTCATAAGCTGATACAATTTCATATTCTGTAGACAGAATAGCAGAAAAACAACAGAGTTCAATCAAGGAAAAGAAAAGGCAATGTTGTAGATGAGTAGTAAAAATTTTATGGCTAAATGAGGTGTACTTAAGGATGAACATGTGTAGCATATCTTAATTTGAACTGTACAGTAAACAAATTATTTATGAACTGGACCTGTGATTTCCTTAGTATGTGGAACTACTGGTGAGGAAATTTCCCCTACCTTTGTTGATCAAAAACTATTATGCAATTTATAGACTTAGAGAATTGACTGAACACTAAGATTAAAATAATTTGCCCATGGTCAATGAAACTTCCACACAATGAATATGAGCTTCTTGATATCATGGCCAGTCAGCTGGGTGATGCACTACATAATGTACTAGGACTGGAGTCAGGAAAATCTGAGTTCAAATTCAACCTCAGACATTTACTAGCTGTGTGACTGTGGGCAAGTCACTTGATCCTGTTTGCCTCAGTTTCCTCATCTGTATAATGAGCTGGAGAAGGAAATGGCAAACCATTCCAGCATCTTTGCCAAGAAAACCCCCAATGGGGGTCAAGAAGAGTCAGACATGACTGAAAAACAAGTAAACAAAATCTTTAGCCTATGTGTCATGTTATTTCTTCAAACAAAATAGAATATATACACATATAAAACATACCTATACATCTACATTACATATGTGTACATAATATCCATACACATGTATAGGTACTGATATATTGTATTTTATTAATATATACAAAATATTTGTAAATGTGTATATTGAATAGGTAGACAGATAAGTAAAAGTATTAAAATGTCCCTCAAAATCATCTGTATTATCTATAGTTATGTTCTGTGACTAAAATAAGTAAAGGGCCGTGGTCTTATTTGAAAAGAAGGAAAATCAGTGAAGCTTTATGAAAATGGAAATGTTCTGATTTTTTTCTACTTTGTGAATATGGCTTCTATTCAATATGCAACTTCTTGATTTTTATGAAACATCAGTTTTCCTCTTATTCACTTTTTAGCCTATTTTATATTTGAATATTCATTATATTTAAGCCATTTGGTTTTAAAAGTAAAAGATCCCGTCCTGAAAATTACACCCTTCGATACATAATTTATTCATTTACATTTTTTTAGAATTTGTGACCTTGTTGTTTAATGTATCAGTTCCTATTCAAAACAATTTGTTAGCCTCCTATTGAAAAGGTTTCCTTTGCCTCCGATCAAATTGCACAGCATGCTTCACTGAGTCTTTCGATGCCATTCCTCTTCATATTACTTATAATTTTTGTAGCCTACCATGTATCTAGATAAATCACTTAGAAAATCTTTAAGGTGACATTTGAATTTTCTGCCACCTGCACCAAGATCTAAGGCTGAAATCACAAGGGATCTCACAAGAGTTTAGATTCAATAACATTTTAAAAACTATTTTTGATTATTAATGAGAATAGCAAGTGGGAGCAGGGTGGACCAGATTGCCTTCATGAAACTGCTATGCTCTTTTAATGACCCCAAACTTCTCCTGGAAAACAAGGTGCATCTTTTAAATATCTACATTCTACCTATGGTGTTATGTGACTGAAAGATATGGAACAGAACATCCCTGAAGAAATGTAAATGGATTCACACAAAGGGTGACAGGGAGACTCATGATGGGTATGAGGAAGACGAGACATGTATCCAATAAGAAACTATGAAGAATAGGAGGGCAAGATGTTATCAGGGCAATGTTATGATAGGAAAAAAGCCAGAGGCTGGCTATGAGGTGAAGGCAAGGAAAAACAGGTTGAAAGGCCACCCAGAATGCTCCATTGGTCTTGTAATAGGAGAAGGACATGAAGAAAGCCTTCACCAAAATTTCAGTCACCCAGTGAAAAACTTTTTGGAAGACAGAGTGGAATGAACAAGAGTTGCATAGGATATGCAGGCATAAGTGAGTTGCAATCTGCATCATGGCAAGGGACATTTAAGTTGATGAAAACACAGATCCATTTGAGTGTTTGTACCAGGATATTAAAGAACAGCAATTACACAGTGTGCGTTTGGAAGAGTAAGGGGTGGATGGTTAAAACATTTTGAATCCAAAGATGGTGTATAACAATCAGACATTATGTTATTTTCTTGAAGCTATAGATAGCATGAGGTATATGAGTGAATATCACCTGACCTCAGCCCTAGAGCTTGCTTACTTGAAAAAAAAGAGTCCCTGTAACAGTTTGTGTTTGTTTTGTTCTTTTGTGTCTCTGACATATGCATAGAAAGAAACATGCTTACATAGCTGTGTAAATTATTTGCAAATCAAAGGCTAAAGGAGCTTTCTCTAAAAGGGTTTTAAACACTCAAAGGGAAAAAAAAAACCAATATACTTCATTGTTACTATCAGTGTATTCTGATTTGTTAACACGATTTAAAATACCGTATTTTTCTGGGCATCAGTTATCTGGGCATTATCAATGAAAATGCTCCACTGAATTTCTAAATCAATGATACTAAATTTTTGCACTATTAACTAAATGGGATATAGACCCTCCCTTCTATGAGGGCCAGTTTGAATGTTCCTTGTCTCCCTGTGTAATGGGAATGTGAATTTGAAGATCTTCCCTTCCCCTTAATAGACCTAGCGGGGAGTTTGAAGACCTCCCCTGCTTTGAAAGTAAACTCTGCCCCCTGATAGGCTGAATGTAGTGATATGGAACCTGTGGAGGGGGGGAGGAATTTTGCTGAAGGGAGCTGTTTCAGAGCTAGCCAGATTTTGGGGGAGAGGATGCTCATTAAGGAGATGGAAAGTGAGTTGTGAGTTGATCTCATATTGGTTTGTGGGAAGGCTGAAGGATGCTGTGTCTCTCAGTGTTATGGCTTCTGAAAATCTTTGGTACTATGATGGAATAAGCTTAGTGGTTCTGGGATTTGGTCTTCTGGTGTCTAAATAAATCTTTCAGTTCTATCCTCTACCTGGAGAATCTGGTATATTTTGCAATTGAACATTATGAAATACTCAGTCACAGTCTTCATCGTGATCATGGACACTGTAAATATTGCATTGGTGCTACACCCTGGTACAGCCTTTTCATGGGATCTGATGAAATACTCTTATATATTTTAAGAATCTGTCCTAAGCTATTTAAGAGAGATTAATCCAAAGCCCACAAATAATCATTCTTTTTCTTCATCCTCCATCATCATCATCATCATTATGCATTTCTGGTATGACACGAGAGTACAATTTGCTCCAACCCCTCCTAAATGTCTGTCTTTGAATAGAATTCCAAGACAAAGAAATAAATGAAAACTGTATCATTAATATTATAATGAAATTGACAGCCTGACAATCATTAGTCAGTTTTTTCTTTAATTCTTTTCTGAATTAATACTTCATATTTTAATTTCAACCCAGATCCCTGAGTCAGTGAAGTAATACTGGAGAGTAGGAAGACACTTTAAATAATCTAACATCATGGAATAAGAAAGTTTTGTTATCCTTAAGTCAGCCTAAAGATCTGAAATAAACTTTCACTTAAAGTACAAAAAAATGGGAGAGCAAATTAGAAAAATTGTTCTTATCTGCCTACATATCTGCTTTCACTCGAAGGAACAGAGAAATGTATGATATCTCCAATTGTTGTAGGATTGTGGAGTATTTAAAGTCTAAATCTTTATTATCTAGAGCATCAATATGTTCAAGATCAGAACATCTGACCTCATTTTGCTTAAAATGTGGAACTTGTTTCAGTGGTGCCGAGTTGGAGACTGTTTCTGCATCCTTGTAAAGTTGTTCAGGGGTTAGATTGTATTTAGAGAAGAATCCTTTGTTAATATAACAGAATTTTCCTGTACTAGTTCCCTTTGCTTTGAAACACATTCATGCACACACCTACATGCACTCACATACACAGACACCAAAAATCGGTAAATGATTTTCTTATACAGTTTCGGTCTGAAATAGTCAGCTTTGGTAAAAATGCCCATGGCTAAGGTAATTGTATTCATTCCTAGCTCTTTTTGTTTCTTTTCAAGAAGCATTATGCCAGAGATAGAGCCACCTTCCCAACACAATTAAGGTGCTCCAGTTGAGGCACGTCCATTATACTGCTCTACAAATTGAAATGCCCAAGAATTTTCAAAGAATTTGAATAGCTGTTTTCTTAGCTCAGAAATCATAAAGGCAAGATGAACAAATATTATGATAATAGCTCATATTTATGTACACCTTTAAATTATGCAAAGCATTTAACATGTCATTTCATTTGATCCTCACCCTCCCACCCACTCACCCACCCTCCATTTTACAGATAAGGTTATTGAGACTCCAAGTGGTGAAGTGACTCATCCGCAAGTTATCCAGCCAGTAAGTGATGGAGTTAACATCCAAACACAGATTTTCTGTACTCTGGATCCCATCTTCTGTCCACTAAACCAGGCAGCCTTTCTGTACTAATCTATCAACATGTTCCTGAACTCATTCTGATAGAATAATCATAGTCTATACTATGAAATGGGCAGCTAAGTGAAGTCACAGTGCATAGAGTGCTGGGCCTGAAGTCAGGAAGACCCATTTTTGGGAGTTCAAATCCAGCCTCAAACAGTAACTACCTGTGTGACTGTGGATAAGTCACTTCACCCTGTTGGCCTCAATTTGCTAATTGTAAAATGAGTTGGAAAAGGAAGTGGCAAACCACTTCAGTATCTTTGCCAAGAAAACCCCAAATGGGGTCACAAAGAGTCAGACCCAGCTGAAAAACAACTGAACACACACACATACTGTGGAATAATAAATAGGCAAACTTTCCCTCTTTCCATAGCTTTGAAGAGAGTGGGAGAGAATGAGGCCTCACCATTGTAGAGTCACATTTTAGTGAAAATTGGAAATATGTAGATATAAAGGAACAGAAGGTCAGAGAAATCTTAGAAAAAGGTAGTTAAGCCAGAATAAGTGCAAAGCTAAGCAGTGATTCACAGAGTAGTAAGACAGAGACCAGGAAGCTGAGCAAAGCAAATGGCTAAATACCCAAGTAAGTGGTCAGAAGCCCAAGATCCTTAGAAACTTGAAAGGAGATGGAAGATGCTAGCACACACCTCTTAGCTGGTGCTGGCTGAGGTAGAAACCAGTAACAGCATGTGGGCACCACCATTCACCAAGCTTGTTTGAAACTCTGAGGTTATTTTTTACTTCTTTTCTCTCAATCACTAGTCATACATAAGTTATAAAGTCCTATTAAATCCAACTTCATGACATATCTCAATCTATCCCCTTCTATTTCCACTGCCACAATCCTGTTATAGGTCCTCAGTAATGCCATTCAAGAAAATTGCAACAACCTCCTAATAGGTTCCCACCTCTGTTCCCTATACCCTGTTTAAGTATTCTTCATAGAACTACAATCAGATTAGTATTTTTTTTTATGCAGAGATCTGATCATGTCACTCCTTTATTCAGAATCTTTAACACCTTCCCTTTTGTCTGTTACATTGAAATTATTTTGTCTGGCATTCAAGACTTTCTTTAAGTGGGCTTCACTTTATTCCTCTAGCCTTAGCTCATATTATTCCCTTCTGCACAGATTATCCGTAGCCAAGCTAAACTACTCTCTCTCAAAGTCACGAATATTTCTAATTAAAC
>CM053580.1:257074925-257101184 GCA_028627135.1 Pseudochirops cupreus
TTCTAGCACTTAATATAAAGTTTTTTTTTTTAATAAAAATTTCTAAAGTAAAGAAGGGAGGGAAGGAGGAAGAAAAGGGAAGAAAGGAAAGAAGAAAGGTAGGAAGGAGGGAAGAAGGGAAGATAGGTAGGTTTATCCTGGTCCCTAAAGTCAGAAGCTATAAAGTGGCTAAATGTTTTGAAGACTCTATGGATAGGGGAAGCACTAGCTTCTGGAAGATACCAATGATCGTGCAGTACCAAAGAAACATAAAATATTAAGTGACAAAAGTGTTATGAAATTAAATTCAGCCCTTAAAATGTTGTTCAGTCATTTTTTTTTCAGTAGTGTTCAACTCCTTGTCACTCCATTTGGTGCTTTCTTGGCAAAGATGTTAGAATATCTGGCTATTTCCTTCTTCACTTCATTTTATGGATGAGGAAACTGAGGCAAACAGGATTAAATGACTTTCCCAGGGTCACATAGCTCACAAGTTTCTGAGGTCAAATTTGAACTTAGGTCTTTCTAACCCTATACCTGACATTCCGTCTACCGCATTACCCAACTAGCCATTAAAATAGCATATTTGAAATATATTTTGACAGGATGAATTAAAAAAAAAAAGAAAGGCCAGATCTAGTAATATGACACTTAATAGAAATAAATGTAAAGTCTTACACTTGGATTAAAAAAAATCAGATTTATAAGTTAGGAGAGGCAAGACAATGTTGTTGGGGTTTTTTTTCCCCCGAAAAAGAACTGGGTATTCTAGTAGATTGTAAGTTCAGCATGAATCTCAGCATTGTGATAGGGTATTCCTGTAATTACAAATTACCTTGAAATTGAAACAGTGTCCCTAAAAGAGAAAGGTAATAGTTTTACTGTCCTCTGTCTTATTCAGAAGATATTTGGTCTATTGTACATTGTACCACATTTGAGCAACAGCTTGGTACCACATTTGAGCAACAGCTTTGTTAAGCTAGTGAACATTCAGTTGTGGGAAACAGCTGAAGTTTTAACTTGTGAAAGATTAAGGGAAACATTATAGCCATATTCAATGATAGTAATAACATGGAAAAAAATATAAGATGATACAGAGATATAGATATAGGTATGTGCATATGATATATATGGGTATTTAAGACTTGTAAAACATTTCATATATATCATCTCATTTGAGTCTCACAACTACTCTGTGAGAAAAGTGCTGTATCTTAGCACGATTTTAAACTTATTTTTAAACCCCTTTTTATAGATTTTGAGGAAACGGAAGCTGAAGGAGGTTAAGTAATAAGGTCACATAAGAATCTGATGCCTTGTCTTTCTAGACTTTAAGTCTAGCAATCTATACTGCATTGCCTCTCAAATATTTTGAAAAACTGTCATGTAAGAGGATTAGACTTTTTCTACTTAGCTTCACAGGACAGTAAGAACCAAGCGTAAAAATAAAGATACAGAGCTCAATTCAATGTATGGAGAAACTTCCGAACAAATAATGCTATTCAAAAACGGGATGGGCTATTTGTATAAATTCATAGTTTGCTAGCATGAACAGCAGCATGGCTTTGGGGTAGGACGTATGGAGTTATTGCCGTGGAAATTTTTCAGTGAGGAACCTGAAATCAATGATGCCCAGGCCTTCTTTGCAACTTAGAGTCTTAGAGAGTTACTTTTGTTACTTAGATAGTTACTTATGTCCTGAGGAGTTCAGTGACTTCCCCAGGATTATAAAGCTAGTATGTGCCAAAGATAATAATAATAATTACTAATAATAATTTAGTTCAAGTCTTCCTTATTTCAAATTTTATTTGTTTTTATCATTGTTGCTGTAATATTATTAACAGCATTGTTGCTTCAGTGAGTATTCAATAGAGGCTTGAATGTCTGCTTGTTGAGGACAAGTATCCCAAAGACACCATACAGAGAATGACTGGTTCATGCATGAGTTAGACTAATGACTTCTGAGTTTCCTTCCAACTCAGGTTTTATAGCCACTGAAAAACATGTGGATAGAATGATGAAACTATAAGCATGCTTAATAACTACTTACAAAATTAATGTTTTAAGGATATAATTATAATTTTATTGATCAACAATTTAGATTATAGAAAAAATGGGTACTGATTACAAAGTTTTTTTTTTTAATTGGGTATGGAGTGAGGAAGGCAAGAAAAAGTCCATTAATAGTCAATACTTTTATTGCAAGAACAGGGCTTTCACTAAGTAATACTAAATCCTGGATATCTAAAGGGAGGAAAGTAAGAACACTTTTGATACATTATCACTATAGTTAATGGACTTTTTCCCTAATGTGAATCATTCACAGTTGATTCATGCTCACTTTCATCCTGGATCCTTTGCTCTGCACTGAAGGATCAGAGACAGTTGGTTGGCTTGGTCATTTTTATACCTTCCTCCCCCAGTTCTAATGTGGGTGTTTCCAACTCACTGACCTTGTAATGTTATCAATTCAGCTGGAGCCATGAAGTGATGACAGAAGAGAAGCTGAATTGTTCAAAACAAGAGTGATTTAGCAGCTCTCATTGAACACACTAAAAGGTAAGAACTCTTGCAAGCAAAAATAAATGAATGAATGAGTAAAAAAAATGTTAAAAGCCACCAGTTGAAATAATGCGAGCCATACTCTTAAGGCTGTGCCCTTTTTTGCTTCTTTGTATAAATATGTCCCTTTTCCAAAAATGATGTGTCAATCTTTAATAAGTGATTGATCTTACTGCTACACATCTTCTGATCTTGTGATACAAACAAGATACATGCCTTGTTGGAAAAGGAGGAAGAAGAAACATGGCAAGATAAGACATCTACCTGTAAGAGCTAGTTTGGACTAAAGGGAATTTTCACTGTCAAGCATACCTATTAGATGATATACAGATAGTTTTGGAAAAGCTAACATCTACAGATTCAATGGACATAAAAACCAAAAAACTGTATGCCACACCACATATTTCTTACTCTATGGAAAGTAAAGTTGCAGTACCTATTCTAATGAGTAAATTTTTACAAATAACTCAAAGATATTTTCAAAAGATGTCTTAATAAATGAAAAACCCTAGCCAGTGTTTTAAAATGTCACTAAAACTTGATAGTTTTAAGGCTATCTTAAATTAAACTGAGAGCTTATGTATAATTTTTGTAAGAGGAAAATTCTCCCAATGGTGACTCACATCAGCACCTTGGACTGCTCAATCTTACTTGAGCTCAGTTTTGTTGCAAAAATAAGCAGACAAATACTCTGTCTTAGCAAGTCATGGCATACTGTGCCAACCTAAATAGTATGTCAATTACCAACCCTAGATGTCCATGATACTTGTGCATACTCTTTTCATACTCATCATCTCTATTGACTCTATTGAGTCAAATAAATAGGAGTTCTAAAATGACTATAAATCGTTGTTTGAGTCTTCTTACCCATATTGGTATTTTAAAGTTAGCTTAAAATTAAAAAAAAATACACAATGAAGTAAAATGAATAAAAGGTTAACAGTTGAAAAATAATTTTGCTTTTTTGTTTTTGCTTGGATTCATATTATTCTGAATATGAATAAAAATTAGTAAAAGAGGCTTCAAGTCTCCTACTATTGAGTATTAGTCAATGACAATATATTAAATGATGGTGTGTTTGTTCACTGAAAATAAACTTGGCCTCTCAAGGTATAAAACTATTTCTGTCTCCAAGAAAAGATTTCGATTTCCTTTCCCCGTGTTTTGTCCTTATGCCAGTTACTTAAAATAGGAAACAGAAATAGTTTCTGTGACTTTTAAGTCCAACTTTTGAACTGGATACCCCATACCCAATAGTTTGTAGATCTACACTAACATTCTACATACTTTTAGACAAGATGACAATGGGTAAAGGTATTGTCTGTAGGTAGGGTAGGCACACTTAGTTATTTCTCCAGCAGTGTGAAGGATTTATAGCAATCAAATGAATTAGTATGTAAAGTGCATTATTGCAAACCTAAAACACTTTAAAAATGCTAGTTTTATATTATGATTCACCTTTACTTTTATGTCATTTCACTGTAGCTAAGAGCCCATTTTAATTAGTTTGATAGGTGTTGTTATGATAGGTATCATTGTTATGACACCTTACTATTTTGTTTTACTTGTTGCAAAAACTATAAGTACCAGTCCTTGAAGATAATGTGAGTATATATTACCTGAAATCTACTTTTGCTGGTACTAAAAACAAAACAAACAAAAACACTCAAAGAAAATTGTGTTCGTGCAAATTCACCCAGGAGACAATCAGAATTTGGAGCTATAAAAGATTGTTATTAAAACTGAAAGGTACCTCAGATGCTATCTAGTCTCAAAACTCTCATTTCCCACCTGAAGAAAGTTAGGCCCAGGAAGGTAGATTAGGGATTTGCCCTAGGTCACACAGTAAATAGCAGAGAGGAGATTTTAATTCAGTTCCTCTGATTCTACAGATAGTACCTTTAGAGGACATTCAGACTAAGCCCCTTATTTTACAGACAAGGAAACCAAAGCCTGCAGAAGTTAAATGACTTGGTTAAAATCAAATACATAGATTGTGATTTGGAAAGGCAAGATTCAAACACAAGTCTAAAGCTAAACTCTAAATATTCTCACATAGCTTGCCTTCCACTTATTGTCTCAAATTATTCTGAGTGCTTCTTGTTTGCTCAATATTAAATTCCACAAAGACCATGGGATCACATATTGCTAAGATGAATTTTGATTTATTTAAAAAAAAAAAAAGATTTTCTGGGGCCAGGAGGAGTATTACCAATTTGTAGATAAGGTACTTTAGTACTCTCAAAAGCTTTATTTCATGTAAAAATAATTAAACAGACTAAATTACATGATTTGAAGTTAAGTCATGGAAAGGGATGAAGGAAAACTCAGGGAAAAAAAAGGGGGGGAGGGAGTAATCTATAAATAGAGATAACCTTGCTCTACCAACACTAAAAATTTATTTCCCTATCACTTTGTAATGTTTACATTTAGCGCCCTCTAGTGGATCTCATCTACAGTGGTGCAAATCTAAGCATTGTCCTTTCTTTTGTTTTGGGGATTATACTACAGAATTCCATACCAAGTAAGGCAGTATTTAAATATTTTGTGTACATATTAACTGCTCACATTTATTTTTCTTGTCATGCTCCTATGCTCAGGAATTCTGAAACTTAGTTAATTTTCTTAACTCATCTCATAACCTTCTGAGGGTTGTCCTCAAACTTTGGTATTATTTTAAAAGCTATTGAGAACCTGTGATAAATATCTATCCTTAGCTATGTCATTATGTAGATGCTTAGGGACTAATGTCAAATTTTAAGAAATAAGCTCAAGATAAAAGAATGCCTCCTTCTACCTGCATCCCTGTGCCTATTTTCAGTATGAATGGATACAGACTCACCAAATTTGAATGCCATACTATCACCTTTAGTGATGCTTAAAATGATCCTAGCACAAAAAGGATGGGTTATTTTTACACTGAATTGTTATTTCTTATGAAGTCAAATAATGACAATTGATCTGGTTTTACATTTTTAAGCTTATAATTACAAGTTCCATTGCTCCCAAAGGTGAAAAAGTGGATCATTGACTTGAGCCAAATCCACTTTTAAAAGTCGACTGGTACTATGAACAGTAATTGACTCTATAGGCTAAGGGGAATTCTAAATTCTAAATTCCACAGGCAGTAGCCTGATAATAATTATATTAGCTCATAACTCTTCCTTGTAATTTAGAAACCAAGATAGCTAATACCACTTTCTTAAAACTTTATGTTCCCTCACCCCCACCTTCCCCAGCAAACTTAGTTGAATTCCCCCTTCCTAACATTTGACATTATTTCCCTGGTAAGCAAAGTCATTACAGTTTTACAAGGCAATACAGTAAAAAAAATAAAATACTAACATAGGATAATTATGGGCTGTGCTGTGAGGAAATAAGAAGAAAGCGCAGAAGTATTTTTTAATTAGGGTTTGATGTGTTCCTTGTAATTATGACCACTTACAGCACCATATAACCAAGTATCGAGAGAATTTATGAGCTGCTGAGTTTCGAGGATTAGAATCCCAAACCTTATTGACTTACCACTGTTTTCCACCAAGTCCGCTAACTCTGAGTGCAGTGAGGGATGCGGGAAGTTTTGGCTTCCAGGAACGCCAGCTGCTGTTTCCACAGCACACACAGGTGCACGCTAGAAAACATTTGCAAACACTTCATGAGCTCAAGTCGAAAGAAAGAAAGGAAAAAGGCAGCCGGTTGGGAGTAATTTGTCATCCCTCCCTCCGCCAAATTAAAACGTGTCTCAATAATTAATTCAGAGACTCTAAAAATAAAAGATCGGCAGAAAACAACTTACCTTTAACTCTATTTCAAAGAGCAGCAATAACCAGAACACAACCCAGCTCCTTAAGGTCATGGTGATAGCCCCCCAGTGCCCTTCCTCTAAATTAAAACCGCTCACTGCAAGACGCAAAATATACCACCAATATACCTAAAACAGTCACTTTCTTCAGATCTTAGAGCTTCAAATAATTTGAATTATGGAGTAATTCATCCAGTTAGACTTTGAAGTGTCTTTAGGGCAAAGTATTCTTGCCACAGTTGCACTGTTTGCAAATCTGCCAGGGAGACAATTCAATACCATCTAATGCAAAGGGTTATTTCTCTGGCGTGAGCTCGGGTGCCAGTGTTATTATTGTTCTTCTGCACCGAGAGAGGGTGGCAGAGGCAGCGGCAGCGGCAGTGGCGGCGGCAGCAACATTAGCTGGAAACCCTCAGAGCTGCAGGAGAGGAGGGGAAGAGAAGAAGGGGGAGGAAAGGGAGACAGGGGGAAAGAGGAGGAGGGAGGCAGGCAGGAGGAGGAGGAGCAGGAGGAGCAGGGGGTGGGAGGTAGGTCCAGAACCCCCACTGGGACAACAGCGAGGAGCGGGTGGCAGAGGAGGATGGATTGGCAGAAGAATTGGAGGGCAGAAGGCCAGAGGGTGCTACCCCCTTGCCGATGCAGGATTCACTCTGCCAGTCCGTCCCTTGTGAACTTCGGCAGCCACAGCAATTCACCCAGTTGCCTCCACTCCTCCCCTCCCTTCCCTCAGCTCCTCTTTCTAATCCTGGCCAGTAACTGGCTCTTCTTGAGTGACAGACCTGCCTAGCCAACTGAGAATCCCAGCACCTGTGGCAAGGGCCAGGGAGTCGGGGGCTGGACATGCACCCTGCTATTGCCAGGCAGGCACTCCATTTAGGTGTCTGGCTCCTTTGCCTTAGCCAGCATTAGTATACACACATCGATCAAGCTCATCATTGGCCACTGTGAAGAGGACAGGAAGGTGATGGAATCAATCACCTCTTGTCTCCCAGCAACCTCTGATCCTGGCTCAATGCTACTGAGGGGCTGGTGTGGGTTGTTCCAGCCAGCGATGAGCAGAAAGGAGAGGCAGAACTAGTCAGAACTGACTTGAAAAGATACCTTGAAACTAAACTGCCACAAACTGCTTTTGAGTTGGACTCAAAGGAACTCTAAGATCCCTGGCAGCAACTCTGATCCTACCAGCCGCTGATATTTCTGGAAGAACACAAAACGCAAGGAAGGGTCACTTTCGAATCTCTAGGAGGGAAAATTGTAAGAATTGAGGAGGCGTTAAATGAATCACCTGAGTTTAAAATTGTTCCATTTCTCACCTTTTTTTCTCTCCCCTCCTTTAGTTTCATCTTTCTCATATCCATTCTTTCTGTTTTAATTCTCTCCCCCTTTCTCTCCCTTCTCTACATCTTTCTGACTCTTTCCCTCTCTGCCTCCTTCCCTCCCTCCCTCAGCATCCTGAAGTTTTGCTTTAATTGATCCAGTAGCTGGATCAATTGATTTTTTTTTTCTTTGCAGTTTCACACCTATTCCTTCCTCTACTGTTCATTCTGCCACCTGTGTCCCAGAATTTATCTTTCTGGGGTGACCAATCATAGTACCCTAGGAATCCAAGTGGATGGACCAGTGCACTATGCAGTGATTCAGAGGAGAGGGAGGGGGGTCATAGAGGTGGAGCAGGCACTAAGATAGAGGAAAGGTACTTATTATATTCAATCAGCACAGTGACAAAAGACTGAGGCTAACACTGGAACTATGATAGTGATGGAGACTGATACATGGCATTTCTAGGACTAGTGTGGCACCAAAGTGGCCCCCCCTTTTAATACACCCATTTTGGGGAGAAGGTATAGAATACTGAAGCAGATAAATGATACAGGGGGGAAAGTTCTGGACTTGGAGTCAGGAAGACCTGAGTTGAAATCCTCCCTTCAGATATTTATACATTTACTAGCTGTGTGGCCCTGGGCAAGTCATTTAACTTCTGCCTTAGTTTCTTCATCAGTAAAATGGGGATAACAATAGTACCTTACAGAACTTTTGTGAGAATTAAATGAGATAATATTTGTAAAATACTTTTACGTATTTTAAAGTACTATATAAATATGAACTATTAACTATTACACATCCAAGTTCTTTTCCCTTACCATACTTCTTCCTTTTATTCTTGGTATTCCCTTGATCCTTTTATTAACCACATTTTAAGTGTATTTAAAATACTGTGTGTGTGTGTGTGTGTGTGTGTGTGTGTGTGTGTGTGTGTGTGTGTGTCTGGGGCAGGATGGGGTAGGGGGGTGGAATAGTACTTATTAAATGGGTGACCATGTGTAATTCACTTTGTCTCAGTAAGCTTCAGTTTTCTCCTCTGTAAAGGAGGGATAATAATAATCTTAGTTATTACCCCACAGAGTCACTGTGAGGCTCAAATGCCATTAAGTATGTAAAGCAATTGGTGGACCTCAAAGTATTATACAAATGCCAGTTATTTGTTCTAGGGATCAAATACTCTGCCCTTCTCTTCTCACCTCTGCCTCCCATTGCCTGTTTTTAAAGCTTAAGTTGTTTGCTTATAGTTTTCCAGATCTGTTTCTTTCCACAGGTATGTTTCCTTTATGTCCTGGACTTGAAACTAGAAGAGACCTTGGTTCAATTTCTGCTTCTTCTATATACTACTTTTGTGACTATGGGCAAATCACTTATTTCTTTTAGCCTATTTCCTTATCCCAGTGTAATTAAAATTTCTAGAGAACAAAGCACAATTTACTCCTTTGTATTCCTATCACCCAGCACCGTGCTTGGAACATAGTAGATGTTTAAGAAATACTTATCGAATTGATGTGTAAAATGTATAAAATTGGAATAATAGTATTTGATCACAGGATTGGTATATGTCAGATTTTTTTTATGAATCACTTTGCAAATTTTAAAACACTACAGAACTTCATTATTATTACAGTGCTTTACACATAATACTTAATACATTTTTGTTGAATTTAATTGCTATTACCCTGGGTGTAGCAACACTCAAAGCAATTCAAGTCCTGAAGAGTTCCTGAATCTGATAGAATGTCTACACATTGTCTACTCTGAGTCATAAGCTCTCTTTTCTTGGGAAGCTCTTTGCAAAACAATTGAAACCATCAGGAAAAAAAAAAGAAGTGTTTGGAGATTTCAGACATTGTAACCCCTTGACCAAATGTCTGTTTGCCAGGGTTTAAATTTACTCAGCAACACAAGGGCTGGTCGAAATATCAAAAGTCTGATGAGATTCCTTCAACAGAAGACAAATTATTCCTTTGCCACAAATAAATACATGAATAATATGTATTACATGTTTGATACATATGAATCTCTACTTAACAATGCATCCTTTAGAGACCGCAGGACCCCTATGTCCAGTATAAAATTAAAAGGAATCAGATTTCCTTAATCCTAATTGCTCTCACATGTAGAAACCCAAAGGCACTCTTGTTCATAAGTTCAAACAGAAGGAAGGAAGGAAGATAGCCTGATTTAAAAGGAATCACTTTTAGGACAAATTCTCTTATGGAATAAAACCAGGAATTGCTTAATAGTTCTCTTACCATTGTGAGAAGAGAATAAAGGGGGCTTTTCTGGACAGGAATGTGGTTTCTACAACTTGTTCAGCTATAGGGATAAGCATCAAAAAGCAACTTCCTACATTATAGTAACAATGTCACAAGCATCTAGGGATTTGAATGATGCAAGTCCAAGTCTGAAATTTAGGCATTTCCATTTTTTTTTTATTTCAGCTACAACTAAAACCATTCTAGGTCGATTTTGCAAATCAGCAGCAATACGTCTGACTTCTGCTTTGGCCAGGAAGAATCTCCTAGAGATTGTTATTTTAAGACAATATGGTAAGGATTAAATGGCACGACTCTGAAACACCTAAAACCCCTTAAGCTCTTTATACTGAGCCAGGGCAGTGGCAAGATCTACTGCATCCACTAAGGGTTGCTAGAAATCCTTTACTTTAACTTCTGCTTGAAATCAAGGCAATGGAGTAAGTTTGATTCTGTTTAAAGAGAGAAATATTTTGAAACTGCTTTTCTCATGTTTGAAATCAATTTGTTGACCTGCTTTTAAAGCTATAAGAAATAATGAGGACTATGAAGACAAGCAATTTTTTACATATGATCTGGGCCTTCAGAATATATATGTGTGTATATATGTGTGTGTGTGTGCGTGTGTGTGTGTGTGTATGTAAATATATATATATATATACATTACAAACCCACATATATATACATACACACATATACATACATACACACATATACATACATACATACATACATACATACATATAAGCTTCCATCCATTCATTCAAACATTAACTGCCTGCTATTTCCCACCCAGAAGAGAATTAAATTCCTTTCATATAGAGGCTCTTAAATATTTTATTACATTTAAATGTTCTGTTCAATGTATTGCTTATTTAAGTTGGATAAATACTGCTGGATCATCTCGGAAATCCAAAGCACTTAAGAACACATGGTAGTTTTCTTAAAACTCCTTGAACGTGTGTATTCACACAGTAGCCCACTCTTCTGCTTGTTGAATAGGATAAATGAAAAACACTTTGAAAACACTGATACAGAGTAATCTCCAGCATGTGCTGAATTGTGGACTTCTGTGTCTAATGGCCACAAAGCATTAGCAGACATCAGAGGGGGCAGTGTGCTCTACCCAGAACCAGGTGGTGAACAGGTTTGTAGATTTTTTTTTAATAACAATTCACTTCTATGTAATGCTTTAAAGTTTACAAAGCACTTTCAGCATCCCAAACCTCTGAGACAAGTAGCACAAATAGTATCTACATTTTATGTGAACAAAAATAAGGCTCAGATGTTGCTCTCTGTGTTCCAAAGGTTTTAAGTGCCATAACTGGTACTCTAATTCAAGTTTCTAGCCTCTTCCTACCACACCATACTCCTCTTTCTCTCTGTCTCTGTCTTTCTCTCTTTCTCAAGTTCTTATTATATCATTTAACAACTGAGGGGTACAGGAAGAAAACTTGTGTGAAGAAGGGCACCTGACCACTGTTTTCAAAAGGTGACCTTGATTACTGTTTATACTTGTTCAGTATAAGTACAAGCAAAGCCTGGGGTATGGATCAATATAGGCAAAGACAAGTGGGAGCAAATAGTGGCCCCTATGTAGTACAAACTCAGCATGACTCCCCTTAATCTCTGTAGATTCTCTGAGTACTGAAATATTTTATTCTAATCTTAAAACTCTACTTCATATCCTCCTACCCCCCCCCCCACTCCAGAAATCTATGGCACCTTTGGCTTTTATTTAAGATTTTGTTAATCTCATGGTTATTTTACCTTTACTTTTGTGAAGTAGTTCTGTCTGATTTAATCAAGATTTTGGAATAATCCCCTTACTCTCATCCTCAGGACCTTGTGAATATATTATTCTTTGTTCCTAATAATAATAGCTAGCATATATGATATATTAAAGTTTTCCAAAGACTTTAAATGTATTATTTCATTTGATCTTCATGTAAGGTATGCTATCTCTTTAAGGTCTTTTTCATAAAACAAAACAAACAAACAAAAGTTAATGATTGAAAAGGACACAAAAAGTGATTTTGTGTAAAGGAGGAGATTTGGATTTTGTCAAAGTCTTCTGTATGATGTTATAAGTGCTCTTGATGAAAATTACCTAAATCAGAGTAGAAAAATGAACTTTGCTTATATATGTGTGTATATATATATAATATATATTTACATATATACTATATATATATAATTAAAATATATTTACAGAGAAATAAAACATTCAGATGGGATTTGGGACATTTTTAGAGAAAAAAATGTGGATTTGAGGACTTGGATATCTGTCAACAAGATAAAGTGATGCTTTGGTTATCTGGGAAAAATTTAATGTTACAAAGCGATCAGGGAAGATATTTTATTTATTAAAAATGACAGAAATATGAATACAAAGAAAGTTTTAAGGACACCAAAGAGACAGACTATCTTGTTGGGGACTTCAGAGCTGAAACATGATATATTTTGTGCATTTCTGCTAATCTATATATACATATTTTATGACTAAAGAGGGCAAAACAAAGAAAATGAGAAATATTATTATAATAGGGCTTTAATGTATGCCCTGCTGCCCTAAAATGTACTTGGAGCCGTGGGATCTAAGTGAAAGGAAATATGGCCATTTCCTCCACCCATGATGCCCATGCTTTGGGTGAACAAGACCTTCACCCTTAGATGGCACCAGAAAGACTGAGCCCATCACTATTATCAGGTAGAGATATAAAGAAGCAATGAGTTTCATTCATTCAACCAATGAAAAGAGATTGCTGCCACTCACATAGTAGGGGATGCAGGATATTTTTTCCCCAAAGCAAGTCCTTGCAATCTCCCACTCTCCCACATGGGTAGTGTTATCTTAGGTTGTATAGACGTCAATCAAAGTCCCATTACAGCCTTTGGAGACTGACTTATGATTGAAAAAGGACTTGATTTGATAGCAGAAGTTTAAGGAGTTATGACTTTTTAAAATAAAATGTGTCCCTCAGAATCAAGAGGCTGTCAACTAAACCAAGGAGCAAGGACTGCAGTGAGAAAGTGCTAAGACGGGCAAGAACCTAAGAAGTGAGGCCAGTAAAGGGGCTAAATAAGTGACCTTCTAGAACTGTGGCAGTTTAAGGAAACCAGAGGAGAGAATGTGTCAGCTGAATGACTCCTGATTGCTCAGGGAGAGTTGATGTCATTAGCCTACGGATCCAGAAACACCTGTGAAAGGGTTTGGAAATGAGGGCTTTTTGCTCTCTATTTCCACCTCTGGCTTGAGGAAGAACAGAGGGAAGGCTGTGTGGCTGTCTGGGTGAGTGAAATTAGCAATGTTTCTGTCAGCGCTGTTTTGATTGGACCCCTCCGCATCTGGTGTATAACTGACTGGTCTGGTCTGCATAGTCCAGAGATAGCCAGTTTGATGAACTTGGCAAAGGGTCTGAATTAAAGAGAACTGCTCCTTAAATAATGTAATACTTTCTAAGTACCCTCAATGGTTGACAGTAAATTCAAAGAGTTTCTAAAAACTTTGTTGAACTAGATGAGAGGTGAAGATCAAGCATTAAGCAGTGAGTTTAAGTGGCTTAACAAATGTTCCTGAATGGACACTGAAGAATACAGTCTTGTTGGTTGTCTTGGGACCTTCTGACACATGCTTCTCTGATTAGGTCCAATTAGTGTGTTTCCACTCTTTACCACAGCTGTTGATAGCAGTGGTGGGAGAGTGTAATCAGATTTGTATGTGCTTTGTGATGTATTTTATTACTGACATATTGCTTTAATATATTTATATCTGTGTTATTGTTTCCTTTTACCTTATTAAGCAAGTGGTTATGTTTAAAAGTAACATTATTGTGAATAGGTTGATTTTATAGTTGGAAAATACTTTGAATGGGAGCTCAATAGCTAGAGTGGTGAATACGAGAAGTGTATTTCACCTCAACAGGATTATTTCAAGGATTGTAAGAGAGTTTTAATGTAATCAAGTGATGGCCTATTTCTGAAAACTTAGTTGTGCTAGTATGAAAGCAATTTGGAGGAGTGAACCAAATAGAGTCATTTCTAGACCTTTTCTGTAACCTGTTAGGGGTGTTACATTTTGGGGGCCTTAGAATAGACTATAGAGTGCTTCATAACTGCCGTTACACTTGTAAAAATCCTGTGAAGTAGGATTTGAATTTTTCTCTGATTCTAAGTCCAACTCTATCTACTCTGCCACCTAAGGGGCAGTGGGCATGACATCTTGGTCAATCCCACACTAAACTGTCCCTCCTTCCTATTTTATGATGGAGGTGGGTAGATAATTATGATTATATCTACCTCTAACACACAAACACACACCCTCACACACACACACACACACACACACACACACACACACACACTACTTTGTGGGGAAGACTGTTCTGCAGAAGTTTCATTTTTAAAATTCTGGCCTCCTAATTGGCCACGTTTGGCTTTACTGGTCAAAATCACTGAGTTCAGCAGCAGCTAACAAAGTCTCAAAACTCCTACCTTCCAGGGTTCTGCATTCTCTGATCGATCACACCCCAAATAGGGAAAGCCATTCCCAAATGACAGACCCCTCAAGCCACATGGGTTTGCCAGAGGACTTATTTAGCTCACTATACTCACTCCTGGCAAGAGATTCACCTCTGTAGCAGCAGCTAAATAGGCCAACTTTAGAAATATTGTTCAGAGGTTCTGGCTTTACCTTCTTTTATCTGCTAATGGCAGCCAGACTGCCATACTCTGCTGCAATAAACTGACTGGGGTGGGGGCTTATCATGCATTCAGCTTCCTGGGCTCATTTTACTCTTCTAACAAACAAACAGAATCTAGGTTGTGCTCTGACCCTCAGTCAAAGCATTAATCTTCTACCCCCTTCTTCCTCCAACCCTGAGAAATATCTAAGAAGCACCAATGTATTCTTTGGTTTCATAGCTCAAATAAGGCTACATTTGAAACTAGAGCCCTAAGACCCCATCTCCAAGGAATTCAAAATATGTTTGGATGCTGGATAAAAGGTGTTAGACCCTAAAGTTCTCAGCAGGTATTGCTGTATACAGAAGGCTGCCAGTTATGTCTAATCTTCTTTTAGGAAAAAAAATCTGGATGTATTTTCATAAATATGGGATGTAAAATTAGCACCTAGAACAACCAATCAATAAGTTATTACAAGCCTACTGTGTGTCAGGTATTGTGTGGTGAAGGATGGAACATTGGCAGAAAGCTCAAGCTGGTATTCAGAGTGACTGGGCTGGTGGGGGAGACAGTGAACGAATTCATTGATTCATCAAGTCAGTATGCCTATGTAATGGAGAGGTTTGGAACTTTTGAGTGCCAGTGCAGGGTATGGAATAAAAGGGATGAGTCTGCACATAGGAGGGAGGAAGGATTTCAGATCATGATTTGGGTGAGTTGACTGGTGCTTTAGTGTGAGTTAAATTTGGGGTCTTCGGCCTTAATTATCAGGGATTCAATTAGTTAAAGGTATGTCCAATGAATCTAGATTGGAGGACCGGCTGGCTATGTTCTGGGTTCTGAGTTGGCCTAACTTGCTATCAATACTTCACAGCACTAGCAATATTAAAGAACATGCTGAAATATCACAGTCAAATTTTATACCTGAAGAGCAAGTTTCTAAGTTCCCTGAATTTATCATGTTTTCCTTTCATGGCATTACTAGACTGATAGATTAGGAAATCTTATCAGTATAGCACAACTAGGTTTTAGAGATGTGTTCTGTTGTTATTGTGGACATAGTGGAGAAGTGGAATCAATGATAGTATCATTGAGTGAATTGAGAATTGATTAAACATATCAATACAGTTATGTGAACCATGCAGCAGCTATGTAGTACCAAAGAGACCTTCTTGTGATTGATGACTTGTATAACAAGGTATACCCAGCATGTTTGCCAAGTCACTACATTTCCTGACTCGAGGCATTTTCTCTGTCTTCCATGCCTGGAATCTCTCCCTCCTCATCTCTATTTGTTGACTTCCCTGCGTTCTTCCAAATGCCAGCTAAAACCCCGTCTTCTATAGGAATCCTTTCCCAATCCTCCTTAATTCTAGTACCTTCCCTCTGTTATTTATCCCATAAATAGCGTTTTTGTACGTAGTTATTTGCATGTTGTCTTCTGTTCTAGACTTTGAAAGAAAGCCCTTATTTCCCTAAGAGAAGGAGTTTTGCCTTAATTGGTATCCCCAGCACTTAACACGGTGTCTGGAATGTCATTAGTAATTAATAAATGTTTATGGATGGACTTACTGAAATGTGCAGATGACATGAAACTGGGAAGGGTTATCTAACATCTGGAATATCAAAGTCTAGATCCAAAGAAATCTTTATAGGTAATGTTTATGACTCAAACCTAATAAGATGAAACAAGAAAAATAAATACAAAATTCTACACAATTTAAAAATTGGCTTCACACATACAAAATTGGGAAGAAGTGACCAGACACCAGTTTGTGTGAAAAAACACCTAGGGATTTTTAGCAGATAGCAAATGTAGTCATCAGTGTACCATGGCAGCCAAAAAGCTAACATGATCTTAAGCTTTATTAAGGGTTCCATCTTGGGCTGCACAATGGAGGGGATAATACTATTTTATTCTGCCCTGGTCACACTGCGCTGCAATATTGTTCATTTCTGGACAATTTTAGAGAGGGCATTAGCAAGCTGAAGCAGGTTCAAAGGAAGCTAATAAGAATAAAGTGAATTGATTCCATCCCATATAACATGTAACTGCCACTTGAAATAACCAGTCCTCTTTAGGCTCCAGAAGGGATAACTTAAGGAGGATGTTGACAAGCATGTGTATGTATAAGTACATGCATATGTACGGGCAGGTATATGTATACATATAAACATATGTGTATATATACACAGCCATATACATATACATAAAGATATGTGTATATACATACACATGTTTGTGTAGTGATACATTCTATGGTTTTGTGGCAGAACTATCTTCAGATATTTGTAGTATTATCATGTGGAGCATGGGTTAGAGCTATTCTTCTTGGCCCCATTGGGAAGAAGTAGGAGGAAGAGATTGATGTTTGAACCAAGTAGTAGGTTTCTATTACCTATAAGTAAAAATTTTCAAATAATTAGAACTATCTAAAAGTGAAATGTCATTAGACATTCCTTGATTCATTGTCATTAGAAATCTTTGAGCCCAGACTGGACGCACTGGGGATTTACACATACCCAAACTATTCACCCAATCCTGACTTCCTCTAATACTGTTGGGTGAGTAGAAAGATGTGGTTTGAAAGATTCTGATTCCTTTTGGGCCTGGAAGACGGGGCCTGTGAACCTCTTTGTAATTTCTACACATGTGATTCATTCCAATGCCCCTAGATCAGTGGTTCTCAACCTTCCTAATGCCGTGACCTTTTAATACTTGCATGTGGGCGTATTTGCATGTGGGCAGACCCACCTGCAGATGGATAGAAGAGTGGTGTCTCAGTTCCTAATACCATTGGAAATATGTGTTTTCTAATGGTCTTAGGTGACCCTTGTGAAAGGGTCATTCGACCCCCAAAGGTGTCGCGACCAATGTTTTGCAGGTATGAGGAATTAGACCTAATAATTACAATCAGGTACTGGTGTCTAAGCTGAATCAGGGACATAGGTCATTTCTCCAACTTCCAAGTGATGGAATCTGCTTACGGACATGAGCAGAACAACAATATAGTGACAGACCAACAGAAAAGACCCAAGAAAGAGGGAGGTTGCGCATGCTCCTAGAACATCTTTACTTAGGAACACCTATTAACTGTGTACAACTCCACCACAGATGGAAAAGATGACTCTGGTCCTCAAGGATACAGGTTACAGCTGTTCTCCTTCTCTACTTCCTCGTGTAATAACATCTAACCTAGTCATTTATATGTCCTTAACCTATACATTCGAAAGCCTTACCCTCCTGACATGGAAATTTGGTGCAATTCCACAAGCACTGAAGTGTTTATTGTCTAATGGGGGAAAGAACAAACACATTATTAACTATGATACAAGGTAGAGTTTGGAAGTACCATTAGCAGGCAGGATGGGATAGTCTTCCTGTTGGTACTGGTGGTGGTACAGGCAAAGCAGCTGAGGTGAAAGAGCTGTATAGCACATAAAAAAGAGAAAATAAAGGCCCCCTTGAGTGAGATCTGAGCCACTGAGTGAGTAAATTGTGGCAAAACAGAATTCAGAGCTCATGACATGCTTTCTCCTGATCTCCATATATTCCCAGCATCCTGAATTAGACTGTGGGCAATGACCTGGCAGATACAATCTACACCTAATAGACTTTGTTTACTCTCAGGCTTATCACATTAACACCTTCAAGTAAATAGCCTCTCCCTGCTTTGACCTTGTCCCTTAGGGACCTTTGAAAACTAAACCAAAGCACTTATGGATCTGACAGAGATTTTCAAAACCAATTAGCAGAGTAACTCAGAGAATGCTCCCAACATGAAGATATTCATCAGAACCACTTTGTGGAAAAGAACTTTAACTTATGGAATTCATTTGAATGCAGGTCTGGCCTCTTGCATGGACAGAGAAGGAAAGCATCAGTGGGAGCTACCCCTATCCAAAAGAAGAAAGAAACAAATTTTCTCTCAATTTTTTGATGCTTAAAATTCCACATTTAAGGATTCAGTCCTTTGCCTTAAGATACTATGTACTGGTTAAATGTAATTAATTATATTTTTTCATTTATATAATACCTTTAAATTTACATTATCTGTCCCTTGTGCCTGAGTGAATTAATTCATTCATTTCATTTTTGAAAAAAGTGTGGGTATTGAAAAAGGTACGGTAAACAAAAGGATACTGGATTCCTGGAATTGAAAAATTTATCTCATTGAAGGTAGAAAATAAAAAGACTGAGGGGACTGAAAAAACCCACTTATCACGTATTGCACAGTTTTGCATAGAGACAACTCTCCTCAAGTTCATATTTTATTGTTTATATATGTATCACATATGCCATTTAACATCATATCAATGAAATGGAATTTTCACAAGTGAACTCTAACATCACAGCTCTTATTATGTTACATGAGGAAGAAAAATAGCCCTAAAGAAGCAAAGATGAGAAAAGCAGCTGGAGGAGGTCCATCTTATGTTCTATGTGAGATTGGGGGAGGCAATGAGGAAAAAATTCTTGAGGATAGCTAAAAAAGGGGAGATATCAAGTTGAATAGAGGTGATTGAGAAAGTATCAGTAACCCACACATCAACCCACACATCTCCCATTTCTACAAGTCCTTTATCATTCATAATCTACTCACACACATGCATGGATTCGGATGTTCTTGGTTCAAGGAAAAGGAAGGCAGTTGCTATAATTGCAACAATATCACATAATAGAATTTATCTTTATACTCACAATTAAAACAACAATATACTCTTGTGTTTATTAACTATGAAAAAGTTTTTTTAATTAGTTGAAGAAAACATTGCCTTAAAGATTCCCACTTGCCCAAGTTAGCTTCCCACTTGTCATAATTGCACAAGTTAGACTGAAAGATATAACTTCATATATAACTTTATTTGAAGACCTTGTGATTATTCATATCAAATAAGTCATGTAACAGGGAGAAATATCATTTCTAGAGAAATTTTCCAGTGTCATAGATGAGGTGTGGTATAGAATTCATATGGAAGGGGAACTCTTTTATTTTTGGGGGGGGAGGGTGAAGGCAGGGCAATTGGGGTTAAGTGACTTGCCCAAGGTCACACAGCTAGTAAGTGTTAAATGTCTGAGATCAGATTTCACTGTGCCACCTAGCTGACCCAGGGGAACTCTTTATAATGGCGATTTCCTCCAGATATTCCTTTTTGCAGTCATCATTGTACTGATTACATAAAACTTGGAACATGGAAGGATCCCCTAATTGAGATGCTCCATCACTCATAAGACCTTGGCTTATCTACATAGGATAATAGGGTACATAAAGAATAGCAATTTTCCAGACAGTGCTAACAAGTTTTATGCACAGTCCATACATCTAGTCCATTAGTGCATATATCTGGCAGGAAAGGATTGCATTGACAGTGAAATGGGTCTGTATTGACCTTGAACTAGACCTCTTCTTGCCCTTGTGCATAGACTTGCCCTGTGATGTAATGCCTTGTGTGACCATTCCTGACTAGACCCCTTCTCAGTTGTCCACAGAGTTCTTTGCCTGTTTCTTTCTGCTGAACTATACTGAAAAAATGACTCACTGTGATTTTTTTCCTTGAATTTTCAAATCAGGACTCAATCTGGTGTGTTTTCTAGGTCTATGAGGAAGAACTGTGGTTAGCAGGACTTCTTAAACTTTTTCCACTCATGACCCCTTTAGTGCTTCTTAAACTGTGTGTCCTGACCATGAGGACTATGGAGTTGTGACCCACAGTTTAAGAAGTGCTGGAATAGAGCTTACAGTACTTCTTTCCACTACTTAGTCTTGGCTCCAAAGGTGACCCCTTCTTGAAACAAATAGCTTTCAGTAGAATTTCCATAAAATGGTCTATGCGTGTGATATGTATGTGCTTCTTCTAACAAAACATTAAAAGAAACATGTCTTCTATAAAATCCTTTTCTTGCTCCATCTGACCTGATTGTCAATTAAATCAAGTTAAAATTTCTATTCCACATTTCTACCTTTTAAGATAAGTATTTGAGTTGATATTCTAAGACTAATCAACATGAAGAAATAAGAAGAGGAAGGTATAACAGTGCCAAATGTTGGAGGGACATGTGGTTGTTAGTCCAGGGGTGGGGAACCTGCAGCCTTCAGGCCACATGTGGCCTTCTAGGTCCTTGGGTATTGCCTTTTGACTGAGTCCAAGTTTTACAGAATAAATCCTTTTATAAGAGGAATTTGTTCTGTAAAGTTTGGATTCAGTCAAAAGGCCACACTTCAGGACCTATAAGGCCACATGTGACCTGGAGACCTCAGGTTCCCCACCCCTTGGTTAACCAAATAGATAAGAAAAAGGCCTAGTAATTTTCAGAAATCGCTGTATGATTTGACAAACCTACCCTACAATAATGACCTATGGTTACTATTGTAGGAAACATTCCATTTGGTTCATCCTTAGGTTAATGCCACAGGAGAACATTGTAATTTCGTTTTGCAACATTGACCTTCAGGCAATCAGTAAATTGAGTTAACTGAGGTTTTAATATATAATTCGTTAAGCAGTTTAAAACACTTTTGAATATTTATGGTGGTCTGATGATATATCCAGTATAGTCATTATTAGAAACTGAATCAGGGAAAATTTAGAGAACCTTCCCAATATGACTAAAGGACAGTATTATCAAGAACCTCACTTGAACTCCTTCAGACATGATTACAAAGCTAGTGACATTATTTTCAGATATAATTATCAGACTTTTTTTCAGAGCCCAATTTCCATTCTGAAAGATGTTCCACTTAATGTCTTATAAAAATGTAAGTGCAAAACTACAACATGTAAATGGGTCTTTCCTTATATATTAAATCTCTGTTTACTGTATAGTTATTACGCTAATTCCACTAAATGGTAATGGGTTTGTATGTAATCTCTGAAGATTTTCTTTCACCAGCCTATATTTGTGGTTCTTATTCAAGACATGTCACTTTTCATGTATTACACTCTGGTCAGTTTAGTTTTCATATAAATTCTAAATAGGTTTTATATTCTTCAGAAAAGAATAAAATGGTTCTTCAGGGAAAAAAAAAAAGAATCAAAGTTTAAAAGAAACATGGTGCAGTAGGAAAAAGGGCCTAGATTCAAATTCCATCTCTGACATCTACTACCTCTATGAACTTGAACAAGTCACATAACTTCCCTGTCGCTTAATCTTCCTCATCTGCAAAGTGAAAGGTCTGATTAGATGGTTTCTGAGGTCCCTTCCACTCTATATCTATAATTTTATGAATTCATATATTTTGCTCAAAGACATAGTAGCCCAGTGTGTGATTTACAAAAATTATAAGAGTATGATAACACAATTTCACAATATCATAGCATGTGAAGTGACCTTAGGAATAACCTAGTTCCTTCCCCTCTTCCTCACCTCCTCCCTATATTTTACAGACAAAGAAACTATGACTCAGAAGTGAGGCAATATACTCAAGGTCACACAGCTGCTTTGTGGCAGAGACTAATACTGAAACCTAGGTCTCCTCCTGACTCTAAATCCAGTCCAAGTCTAAAAATTACTTTATAGACCAAGAAAATATATAGAGTGTTCCCAAATAGCACATAGCCACGGTCCTATCAGCAACTTTTAACTTTAAACAACAGGAAGGGGTCATTTAGACATAGGCATAACAAAATTCTTCCAAATGAGCTGAAATAACAGGATCGAGAGCCTTGCATTTTGCTTCTTTTTGGATGAGAAGCAACTTAAGTCTCACCATGGATATTGGCTGAAGTACAACATGAAAATCAGACTCAGGAGGGAAGAGACATGCCCTCTGAATGGCCAGCATTACTTAACACAGCATCCTGTATTTTCCCTGAGATCTTCCATCCAAGTTCTAGCTAACCCTGACCCAGCTTAGCTTGTCAGAGCTAATAGGATTACCGACCAATACCATGGCTGCCAGCCAAGTATGTCACTTTAATAGCCAAGAAGTAATGAGATAACTTTAGTGGTTTGAATGGTGATTCTGTTGTGGGTTGGAGGACTGAATTTGCTTCAGAATTGGGGTACCTTCTACACTCTTAAGACTTTATGGACTAAGAAAAGAGGAGGAGGAAGAAACCTAGTAACCAGTGGGGACAAACAGCATTACTTTCTCAAGTCTTAGCATATTAAATATAGCAGTTATTTTATCTTTTATCATCCAACCCATGGAAACTGTTGGCTTGTAAATTTTTTCTGGTATTAAACACCTTTGGTGTTAGATGCATTTCATGCAAGTCTTGTGCCAATTTTAAGTTTTATGTATGGTCAGAGGGCATAGAAATAATAGAAATCATGTCCTAAAACAAGAAAACAAATGAGATGCGACAGCCATAGCCTCTTACTGTAGTCCAGGGTCTACCATGCCAGGGGTTTCTGCTCAATCAACTCTTCCCTGGTGGGCAACAAGAAAAATATTTTGATGTTGATTGAGCTATGAAACTATGATTAATTTTATTACTAGGCAAAGTCATAATGTAGGCAAAGTTTATCATCTGGAGTCTTCTCCCTAAACTTAGTTTAACCTTTTTGCACCTTTTGGTACTTACAGCCGGTTCAATTACCCAGTGCTCATCTGTTGCCCCATTCATTCCTGGAACCCAGGAACAGTGATCTGAGAAGACTGAATTTGAGATCAAATGACATGGATTTGTATACTGCCTGAATATGACTTAGGGCACATATTTCCTTCTCTAAGATCAGGTAAATGACCTCATTTGTAAATGAGGAGCTGAAACAGATTCCCTTCATGGTCTCTTCCATCTCTAAAGCCTATGATGATCCTAGGATAATCTTATTCATAATAAAGTGGTACCTTTATGTTCCTCTTCCAAGGAACATCTGTAGTTTTTAAGTAAGCCATGGGGAATATATATCAGTTACTTGGTAACCTAAAGCATGTCTCAGATTGACTTTCTTTTAGATATAGTCTAGTGGTAGTGAGGTGGAGCAGTGGTTAGAGTTCTGGGCCTGAAGTCAGGACAGCTCATCTTGGTGAGTTCTAATCAGGCCTCAGACATTTAGTAGCTGTGTGATCCTGGGCAAATCACTTAACCCTCTTGCCTCAGTTCCTCATCTGCAAAATGAGTTGGAGAAGCAAATGGCAAATCATTCCAGTATCTTTACCAACACAATCCCAAATTGGTTTAAGAAGAGTCAGATATTACTGGACAACAACAAAAGGCCAACCAGTGCTAATTAGCTCTCTAAAAATAAACTACTCCAAACTATTTCCTCACCATTAGTGGCATACAAAGACCATCAGAGCTCTGGTATTTTCCTGCTAGGGAATACAGAGGGCAGAATGATTTCCTGAACCTGTGACCAAAAGCCTTGCAACCATGACATGATGCATAAATATACACAGGGGAAGTTGGATGGCAGAAAATAAAACACTGCAAGTCTGCCAGTCTGAGGCAGAAAGCTTATAATGACAAAACTCTGAGGCCAATCGAGATTCTATACTGTGTCCTAGGAAAATCATAAGGATTATATAATAGGGGCTATAATTATGATAGACAAAAGCTAGTGAGTAGGAATTATTTCTGATTCTGATAGTATTGCCATCATGTGGCTAGATGGACACTTTATTCAATATATCCAGAGTAGGCAGGATACTTGTTGGTAGTCTGTTGCCATATTGGTCATGATTCTGTATTGTTTCTGCATGGGTAGGATGCCACTCTTGATGTCATTCTTTCCTCTTCCAAGTTACTCTTCTCCGGACATGCCCTCAGGGGTGGGGAACCTGAGGCCTTGAGCAAGGCCACATGTGGCCCTTTAGGTCCTCAAAGTTGGCCCTTTGACTGAATGCAAACTTCACAGAACAAAAGTTTGGATCAGCCAAAGGACCACACTTGAGGACCTAGAGGGCCACATGTGACATTGAGGCCACAGGTTTGCCACTCCTGCATCTAGTTCATTTATAGGTCTTCCTAAAATAAAGCGCCAGAGTCAAACATAATACTAAAGATTAGGTGTGATCGAGGTAGAGACAAGTGAAAAAAATTACCTTCCTTATCCTCTTTTAATTTGGTTTGATAGCAGCAGTGGGAGCAGCTAGGTGGGTCAGTGGAAAGAGCACCGGGCTTGGAATCAGGAAGACATCATCATGACTTTGAATGCAGCCTCAGATATTTGTTAGCTGTGTGACCCTGAAAAAGTCACTTAACCCTGTTTGCCTTAGTTTCCTCATCCATAAAGTGAGCAGGAGAAGGAAATGGATAAGCCCTCCAGTATCTTTGCCAAGAAAACCCAAAAATGGGGTCACAAAGGCTGAACACACAATAACAACATTAGCCGCAGCAGTAATAGGAGTAGTAATAGTAGCAGTAGGAGTAATAACAATAGTAATGTTAGTAGTAGTAGTAATAATAGTAGTGAAATTAATAGTAGTAGTAATAGTAAGAGTAACAAGAAAAGCTGTTTTTATTTTTTTGTTTTTGTTTTTGTTTTACTTCTTTTGACTGGAGTGGTGAGTGATGGGAGAGTAAGTTGCCACCTCACATTGTTCATTCATACTGAGCTTCTGGTCTACTAAATCTCTCTTTTTTTTTTTCACTTAATTTGTTGTTTCATCATATTTACCTGATCCTCTATAAGAGATTTTCAAATCCAAGATCTTTACAACATCTCTCCTATTTAAGTCCCTCTCATCTTTCATTCTTCCTAAAACTTAAATATTAATTCCTTTTCCTTCCACTTCTTGGTGATCTTCTCTTCCTAGTTAGAGTATTGGAACAAGCTGGCAATAGATGCAACCCACATTGAGCAGTGAGGAACAAGAGGGGGTATAAACAATGTCTTTGTCTACAGGACAGGTTGCAGTTGACTTGAAGAGAGATTGCTTTTTTATAAGATTGATGTTATAGTATAAATTGTTCTTCTGATTCTGCTCCTTTCATTCTTCCTGAGTTCATATCAGTCTTTCATGCGTTTTTAAAATCATTTATTTCCTCATTACTTATGGTACAAATGTATTCTATCACATTCATATGCCACAATTTATTCAACCATTCTTCAATTGATGGACATCTCCTCAGTCTCAGTTCCCAGCTTTTTGTTACCACAAACTTAGCTATTATAAATATTTTTGTACATATAGGACTTTTTCCTTTCTTTTATCTCTTTTGGTCATAGGTCTACCAGTGGCATAGCTAGGTCAAAGGGCACATACTGTTAAGTAACTTTTTGTGGATCATTCCAAATTGCTTTCCAGAATGGTTGTATTCATTCACAGGATTTATCGATATACATTTTTTTCTCATAGTCCCTCCAAAATTGGTCATTTCCCTTTTTTGTCATCCATGCCACCATGATAGGTATGAGAATTTCAGAAATACTTGCATTTCCCTAATTAGTAGCAATTTGGAGTATTTTTCCTGCATATGGCTATCAAAAAGTCTGGGTTTCTTTCCTTGTGAACTATTTGTTACTTCAGAAATGTCTTTAGACCTTTAATTAACTGGGAAATAGTTTATACAAAATTAACAACAGTGTAAAAATGACAACTTTCAAAACTGTGTGAACTTTGAACAATACAATGACCATTCATTATCATAGAGGTCCAATGATGAATCAGCCTCTCCGTGACAGATTTAGGGTACAGAGTTTTTTATTTTATATGTCCATAAATACACACATACATACACACATTCATATGTGTGTATATA
>CM053580.1:257101684-257137170 GCA_028627135.1 Pseudochirops cupreus
TCCAGCTTCTGACCATTACATCAGTTATCTATTCAGTTACCAGAGAGGGAAGCACCAACCTCTGGGTTTTTCAAAGCTGGGAGGCTCAATGGCTTCCCAGAGTCTCATCTGGCCAAATCACACAACTCTTCTCAAAGTGAGCCCCAAAGCAAAAACCTCACATCAGGGTGTATATATAGCCTTCTCCTGGCTCGGAGAATGTCACAGCCCAATCACAAACCAACAAGGCGCGGGCATTCCCGAAAAACAAGCCTGGCGCCAAAGGCTCCACGTGACCACATTCAGCCTATTAAGGGGCAGAGTATACTTTCAAATCACTGGAAGGTTCTCAGAGTCACATAGCCACTTTAGCAAAGGGCCTAGGGGCAGGGAAGATCTTCTGATTCCCATAACACACCACCTGACCCTAAATGCTAGAGTCGAGTATTGTGTAGGTGATTAATACTATTCTAGGAGCTGAGGGAAGAGATAGGTTTCTCTTCTAGTAGTTTCTTGGATCTAGTCTCCAGGAAGCTTTACCCAATAAGGACAAACTTTCTTTGAATTAGTTTCACCTGACTCACTGTGGTCCTGCTTTATTACTCCCCA
The DNA here is from genome assembly GCA_028627135.1 of Pseudochirops cupreus. NCBI lineage: Eukaryota > Metazoa > Chordata > Mammalia > Diprotodontia > Pseudocheiridae > Pseudochirops > Pseudochirops cupreus. Next base: position 257,102,273 of record CM053580.1, read on the forward strand.
GCACAGTTTCCTGGGCCTGGACGATATTGGCTCCTCAGAGTGTTCCATGTACTCTGCAGAAACAGCTCAAGTTGTCCTCGCCTCATAGGTGTGTTATTCTCTGGGATGGCTTGGTTAACTCCTTCCCAGAAAGTGCTTAGGGGACCAAGAAGTAGCTTCTTGCTCTCTAATAGCATGGAGGAACATCAAATTCTTACCACATAATTATGGTGAATGTGTATTTACCTGAAAGATGATCCCCTAACTAACTTGGTGGCAAACTTGAATTCCTGATAAAGGTAAGGTAGTTATTATTCAATGCTGACATTCTGATAATAGCCTCCTAATTGGTCTTTCCATGCTAAGTCTCTTCTCTCACTAATCTACCTTTTACATAACTAATATCATTTCCTTTATGCATAAAAAGTTATTTCATGTAATGTCACTCCTATGATAAGCATAAAGAATCTTCTTTCCTTTGGCATAAAATATAAACTCAAGAGCTTCAATCTTTTGGTCCCAACCTACCTGTCTGCTTTATTTAACACTCCTCTCTTTATCATACTCCCTATTTCAACTGAACAGTATACTAGGATCCTTACAGTCTTTTCTGACTCTCACCCAAACTGAGAGAATTCCAGGTAATCAGAGTGCCCTGCCTTTTTTATGTAAATCTTTCTCTTCCTTCAAGGCCCAGCTTTATAAAATCTTCACTTACCCTGCCTTTCTTTCCCTGCCCCCCCCCTCGCTGAAAGTGACCTCTCCCTCCTCAAATTGCTTTATGGCCACTTTTCTAGGTTTCACCTTTACATATTCTATTTTGTACCTGAATCTGTTATGCAATGTTACCTAATATTATTATACGCCTGATTCTTCCTTTCTGACTGAGAATACTTTGAGAGTAGGAACTATGTCATTTTCTCATCTTTTCACTCAATGGCTTGCAGTGTTTTATATACCAGATACATTTAATACATGTTTTTTGAACTGAATGGCCAAGAGAATTTTATTTTAGAAATTTATGACCATTGACTATAGATTGTGAATTTGTGGAGTGTGTGTGTGTGTGTGTGTGTGCGCGTGCGTGCGTATGCTGTTTGCCTTTTTCTATGCCCAGCACATAGTAGGCACTAAGCAATGTTTATTGACTGCCTGACTAGAAATTTTTTTCCCTTGGGAAAATTTTAAATTCCTAATTACCTTCATCCGGATATTTCAGATGAAATTTTTGCGACTCAGAATTGCTCTACTAGTCCATGTGTTGTCATAGTTCAGTTGTTGTTTAATCATGTCCAACACTTCATGATCCATTTGGGATTTTCTGGGCAAAGATACTAGAATGGCTTGCCATTTCCTTCTCTTGCTCATTTTCTAGATGAGGAAGCTGAGACAATTGACTTGCCCAGGGTCACACAGCTACTAAGCATCTGTTAAAAACCAGGCAACTACAGATTTGGACATTTTAAATTCTATCACTGCAGGTCATGCCTTCTAGTCTTAGAGTTACCTAGAGTATTAAGAAGCTGAGTAACTTGCTCAGCCTCTCACTGTTAATATGTGTCAGAGGCAGGATTTGAAATCAAGCCCTCCTGACTGCAAGGCCAGCTCTCCAAATACTATACCATACTTCCTTATCTACATAATTAAAATAATAATATATTCAAAATAAATACAAAGTGATTTTCTGGATAGGAGGAGCACCAACAATTGAAGGAGTAATAATAGGTCTCTTGGAGGAGGTTGTCCATAGGTCAATCTGCTACCTGGGTAACAATTGGCCAAATCACTTACCCTCTCTGAGCTCATTTTTCTCAAATTTCTTCATTTATAAAATAAGAATATTGGATCAGAGGATTTCTAAGTTGTTGTTTTTTTTCTGATTCTCATGTTTCTTATCAGAAAATGATATGAGTGAATCATTTTCCCTCTCTGTTTAGAGTCATAAGTCCGGAATCCCATTCTCCTGCCTCAGAAAAAGGACTACATTCAAGCTTTTTTTATATTTTGTAAAAGTAGAAGTACTCAGGGAAACATGAAAGACCTCATCCTTGGACTGTAACAGAATGTTTTATATTTCTTACCTTTTGCATAGGACTGTGTAATGAGGTTAAAGAACAAATAAGCTTTTGTAGCCTTTCCATATGCTATAGTTATGTAAATTGCTAGAGAAAACAAGGTGTTTTATTTTTTTTTTTCCTCCCAAGAGACACATTGACTGGAAAGTTCTCTTCCAGGTTGAAATGCTTAATAGAAGTTGAGCTGTTTTCTCTGTCATTTTTCCCCCATGTTAAACTATATGGAATCATCCATCTCTTCACATCTCTGAGTTTCAGCATTATTGTCCATAAAATAAGAAGGTTGGACCAGATGGTCAAGCACTAAACCTATGATCCTATAATATTGTAGATGGTTAATAAATAATTGATTATTTAGAACTTAGTGTTTTAGAGTCCAAGAGTGAGTCCAAACCATTTGATACCCTGTGTGCCCTTCAGGATTAGGTTACATTCAGCTCTCACTATTGACATTAACCTTGGGATGCAGGTTGTGCAACAGCTCAATAATGAAGGCTTTTGTGATGCTTCAGTAATTAAATCCCTTCGCCTGCACTCACCCTATACTGAATTTTGGCTCCAAAACAAAAAGTGTAATAGTTAAGTGTATACTTAGCAACAGTGATGCCCAAGGATGTATACATTAAATGGTATATTCCCATTTTCTAGATACCATATCTTTCTTAATACATCATAAGATCACATTATTTCCTATATTCCATGTCTTATTCTCCATTAACAACAATACTTTTTTCCTAGTAACTATTTTCTAGCCACATATTCCCCACATTGTGATGTTAATTTTTTTGAACTTTTACTTATACTTTTAATAAATTTCATCTAATCACAATTGTGATATTTTCAGCCTTCTAATCCTTAAAAAAATATCCCAAATCTCTTATGTTACACGGTCACAACCCATCCTAGAATTGTAAATTCTATAATCATGACACCTTTGTCCTATCCAAGTTATTGCTGGAAAAAAAAAAAAGGAGAAATAAGAAACTCCATCAGGCCAAGGAAAGATCCTTGAGGTAGCCTACTGAGTAACTCCTTCCAGACTGACATTGACTCTTTTTTTTTTTTAATAAACTACACCATGTTATTTTTTTTTAATTTTAATTTTTTGCTTTTTTGGAAGGCAGGACAATTGGGGTTAAGTGACTTGACCAAGGTCACACAGCTAGTAAGTGTTAAATGGCTGAGGCCAGATTTGAACTCAGGTCCTCCTGACTCCAGGGCCAGTGCTCTATTCATTGTGCCACCTAGCCACCCTGACATTGACCCATTAATGACAATTCTAGGTCTAATCAGTCAAATATTTCTGAATTAACATAACTATATTATTGTTTAGTCCATATTTTGAAATTGTCACAAGAAATATCAAGATGGAAGAACATCTTCCTTACTGAAATTTAGGCAAACTATATAATTCATCTCCTCTACCAATCTAGTCCTTTTCCAAAAAGAAAACAAAGTTCATCTGGCATGATTTGATCTGACCCTATGGTGCATCTATGCTGGCGTTTAGTAATCATTGCTTCCCTTTCCAGATATTCACAAACCATCCCTTTACTATGTTTTCAAGCATTTTTCCAGGAATCAAAATTGACTTCATCAACATAACATACAGACAACCTGTGAAAGCCTATATTCACCAGCCTATAATTTGTGTATTCCATTTGCGTTTCTGTTTTGAAAACTAGGACATTTCTCCTTTTTTTAATCCTGAAATTTTTTTCCCCTATTTCACCTGGTCCTTCAAATATCACTGACTGTGGTTCAGCAATTATATCTATTCTTTCTTTACCCTAAGCCACAAAACATCTGAAACTGGTGACTACTCAGTCACTTATTTAAGGTAGTTAGTTACTCTCTTACCCTCTCCATAATCTCTGTGCTAGTATTATTAGGAAAGCTATGGGGTGGGGTCCCTGTGACTAGGACTGATGGCCAATCCTACTTTCAGCTCTAACATTCTACATTTTTAAGTAAGTGAAGGCCATAGTAGCAATAATAAAGAGACTGGGTGCTTAATTAATGTTACTGGATCGGATTGTCTGGTATGTGTGCGAGGCACAGATTCAGGCCCTCAGTTTAAGAACTACAGCTAGGTTTAATTAGTGTCGATAATCTAGTGCAACTAGTTAATTCCATGAAGTGATTGAATGTATTTGAATTTGCACCATTCAAAGTTATAATTAAGTAAAATATGGTCATTGTAATGAGAATTCAAATAATGCAACCTAATGCATAAAAGTCCTAATTGTCACTAATCAGGGCCTACCTGTAGATGCTTTTCTGACAGACCCAGCAATGATACAGACCACCAACCTCATGAAGTCTTCCAAGCGGGCTCTTTGACAGTCCTAGTTGCAGGCCTCTGGCCTCAATGCTCCAAGTTCTGTAATGTGGTACTTCTGTAATGCTGTTCCCAGAAGTGATCCATATCCTACTGCCATTTCCTATCTCCTGACCAGAATCTTTCAGGTCATACTTTCCAACTATTCCTGCTCACTTCCCTCTACCTGCTACTGTCTGCTGTCAGGTCTCATAGGATACAACATCACCAGCTATCACGAGGTTGGACCTTGCAGGAAGACTTGAATAGTCTCATCGCCTACCTTTTAATAGGCCTCTCTCCAGCCACAGATGCATTGAACAGACATTACTCATTGGTTAGCATACTCCCATACTTTGCCCACACCAATAATTCTGAATCCCTGGATGCTAAAGTACAAACCCAATTTCTCATTACCAACAGTCTACTTTTGTCTGCCTTCACCTTATCCCCCTTACCCCAATAATATCTCCCTCCAGATATACCTATCCATTCTATTATGCTGTCAGGAGTACCTGTTCCATAATTTATAAACTTGCTTTCATTTTATACCTTTTTCCTTTCTCTCTCATGTTTTCTGGCATTCACTGAGACATGGTGGCCACCCTTCATCTTCTCCCTTCCCACTCACTGGCCATGGTGGGGGATATTCCCTATTCTTTGCTCCCTATTGGCTTTTCCAGACTCTCCCTATTCCATCACCACTCATCAACTTCTCCTCTAATAATGTTCACAGTATGAAAATTTATCATTCAGTTCAGATCCATAGAATTCTTATCTATGGACCCTTCTCCTCCATGGCATTCTCCTTCCCTCCTTAATGAATTCAATGCCAAATTTTTCTGCACCTCACATCTTGGTGTCACTTTAGGGAAATATAGTAAACATTCTGATACTCCTTCAAATACCCTAAGTTCCTAGTTCCTCCAACCACTTCTGACTTTGGATATTTTCACTGCCTGTCCCCCATGCTTGGAATGTTCTCCCTTCTCACCTCTACTTTATGGCTTCTTTCAAAACTGAGCTCAATTCCCACTTTCTGCAGGCAGTATTTTTTCACTCCTCCTTACAACCGTTAGCACTCTTCCTTTGAGATGACCTTTCATTTGCAATGTATACACAGATACCACTGTTGTTTCTCTTTGAGTTCTTTGACAATTGGGATGATGTTTCTGCCTTTCTTAATATTCCCGATGTTTAGCACAGTGCTTAATAAATGCTCATCCACTGAGTAACATTACTTGTTCCCTTCTCTAACTTAGCTTCATACTGAGCAGCCAGACTTTCTGACAATGCTCTTGGCTTTCCCATGGTGCTTGATTTCTAGAAAACTGGACTCATACCCCTGATTAAACTGTAAGCTCCAGTTAGCATTGCTGACTGGTCCAGGTATAATGTATTCCTAGAGAGTAACAAAGAAATGCAGAAAGCTTGAACAAAGGCAAGAAGAGAAATGTATAGTTTGTTGGGGGGGGAAATGCTGAAGAATGCTATAAAAATACAAAGAGACAATGAATAAAGTGAATTTAATAGTTTTTTAAAAAATACTTTATGCTGGGAACACATATACAAATGTTGCCAAGACTTTCTCATAGAAACCTTCCCTATCACATGTATAGATGTAGCAATTTATGTATGATAATGTTATAGGTATATTTATGAAAAAATGAAAATTTATTATAATTTTAAAATCCTTTTTTGGTGTCAGTGTCACAAAATTAAATTGATTTAACCATTCATTAGGAACATATTATGCATAGGGCACTATGATAAGGACTAGTGGGGAGAACTTCTAGCATTTTTTAAGGGGACCAATTGATCTCTGGGCATCCTAAGAGCTAGAGAAGCATCATCCTGTACCTGAATTCGAGTGTCATTATGCAAAAAGGGTAAAAGTTTTTGTTTTACGATCTATATCTAAATGCCATAATTATTTTAGGTAGCATTTATTCAGTTTTACTTTCTACTTTCTTGAGTGGACCAGTCTTCTTTTTATTTGGTATTATTCCTGTAAAATTTACTATCATTTTAGTAACCTTTCATGCTAATTAAGCTTTTGTGTTTGCTTCTCCTTCCCGCATCCAATGAAGGAAGGGCGAAAAATCCTTAACCTCTCAAATATAGAATTTCCATATTTCTCTCATTCTCTTTTCATATGCTTGACTTGACATTAAAATGTTCTTTCATTTAGTTAAGTAATTTAGCTTATTCATCATAGCTTTCTTTTCTTATTCTTTAACTCTTCTATGGAACCGTGTTGGGAAGCCTCTGCTTGTGACAGTGAATGGAGATTAGACCCCCTCCAGTTCTCCACTCTCTGCTGAGGCTCACAGGCTACTCCAACACATGCATGGCAGTGCAGGGAAAGTGGTGCTACTGAATTTAGAGCCTGATGAATGGCACAAGGAGTTGACCTCCTTCTGTTCTCTTAGTGCTAACATTCTACCATGTGAGATGAAAGAGAGTCATATTAGGAAACAGAAGAACACTGGGACCTCCATTACAATATTTGTTCCTTGGACAACAATAAGGTAGTTTGCATTTCTTTGTACCCCCAGTGCCTGCCACACAGTTAACCCAAGGTTACTATATGTTGACTCACTACGTAGGACAAACTTTGGTCATCTAGAGTGAGGTGATGTCATAGAGAGGGTGCTAAACTTGGAGTTAGTGGATTTGGGTTCACATCCTGCCTCTGATACCAGCTGTGGTATATTAGGAAAGTCAGGTAAATTCTCTGAACCACATTTTCCTAATCAACAAAATGAAGATATTACTCTACTTCACAGTTTTGTTGTGAGGCAAAGATTTTATCAGTCCTAAAAAAATTTTTGCACCTCTGTAGGGACCTTCCAGTGAATGCTACTAATATACATGGCTTTTGTTCTGGGGCTTGCAGTTTTGGAGAGAGTCTTGGAGACACTGAAAGGTTAAGGGAATTGCTTGCAGTAAAATAGTAAATATATGTCAGAGGCAAGACTTGAACCCTATTCATCTTGTTCTGAATCCTACCTTCCATCACACCAGGATGCTTCTCTTTGTAACCTTTAAAGCATTATATGCATAGGGATTGTTTTGTTTTGTTTTTTTAGTTTTAGGTCTGTAATGCTAGCCCTTTTATACCTACCTCATGACTCTATTGCTCTTAGTGCGATACTCATTTTTAATTTATTGGAGGTATTCCACATCTCATTATCATATGGCAGTACCTGTAGTAGACTGATCTTGAAAATATGGACCTAAGTTTTCAGGAGAAGCTTCAGTGAGGGAGCTTTGTAATTTCCTGAAAGTAATCCAGTCTCCTCTCTTCTTTCTGTTGAACTCTTAGCCCACCTCATTACTCAGGTATGCACACTGATGAATAAATTCTTTCAGGTGTTCATCCAAGTGTACATTGACATCTGGCCAATGGACATACTTGATCCACTTGGTTTTTCTGTGAATGGACAGGCCAGACTGTTTTGGGTAATTAAAGATCTCTTTCGAAAGGCTTTGCAATGTCCTGAGGCAAACATGAGGGAATCAGCACAATTTCAAAGGGGAGAATCTGGAGGACCTCATCATCCTCAAGGAATTTCTCTTTGACTTGGAATCTGTGCTCTATCTCCTCCATCACCATGGCAAATACATTTGGCAAGCATACATCTTCCTCTTTTATGGCTTGCCTGATGTTTATTATCAGAGGGCTGTCAAACAGGGTTATTTCTGTTGTTATATCTTCCCAGGGATTGTGAGTGATTTTGATGGATTGATGGGGGATGTCTTTTATTGTAAAAGGGCATGTAAGACAGAATTTTGTTCTATTGAATCAAAAACTGTTTTCTGAAATATTAAAGATGTTTTCTATTATTGAATGTCACTTGTGAGAGCCTGCTTCTTCCCTATCAATACCCTCATTGAAGATGTTAGAATGACAACTGAGTATGTTACTGACCTTTCTTTAATTTGGTTTTTCGTTTCTAATGATTTTTTACTATTTTATGAGATAATGTTATTCGCAATCATTCATAGTTCTTTTTCATTACATTTTATAGATGAGCTTGTATCTCAACCTTAGATATTGCCCTTATTTTCTTACCAAGGAGATTCCTGTCCTCTTTTACTTTCTTTGTTCAGAAAATCAATTTATAATGAATGTTTAAACTTTTGGATGTGGCAGCTAGGTAGCACAGTGGGTAGAGTGTAGGGTAAAGAGTCAGGAAGACAGCTTTCTGAGTTCAAATTTAGCCTCAGACACTTAGCTGTATGACCCTGAGCAAGACATTTAACCCTGTTTGCCTCAGTTTCCTCATCTGTAAAATGAGCTGGAGGAGATGGCAAAGCATTAATTTTTTTAAAGAAAACCCCAAAATGGTGTCATAGAGAGTTGAACATGACTGAAAAATGAAGAAAGATAAAAACTTCTAGATCAAATGATTAGATTCAGCTTAGCTGTCATTTCTGCTATCCATTACCTACTTAGGATTTTTATTTCTTTGAGTAGTTTGGGGTTGTTATAATTATGCGCCTTATTTTTTCCTTTTTTTTTACTTTTTACAAAATGTCTTAACTCTGAAGAATCGATAGATTATACACAGCTACTTATTCAGAGATAACTTTCGCATAAATAACAAGTCTTTTCCTACCTGTTAAATATAATTTATTTCATTCTTTTTGATGGCGTTATTAGCTGTTTGTCATGCCCAGTGATTACCATTTTTTTTCCAAATAAAGTGTTCATAACATAAAAGTGTGAGGCATCTGTATAATCTAGAAGTTTGGGGGAGGATATTTGCTACACAGAGTAAAGGGCCAGTTGAGAACCAAAAAAAACAAATCATCGTGTGCAATCATTGCCCCTGTGTAATAAGGAGGAATCAATGCCTTGAGGACCACATGAAGGAACTGGAGGTATCAGGCTGGAGAAGAGAAGCCTTAGGGGTGACATGATAGATTTCTTGAAGTATTTGAAAGGCTGTCATGAAATAGGGATTATACTGGTGTTGCTCAGCCCAGAGGACAGAACTTTGAACAATGGGCAAAAGTGTCAGGCAGATTTCAGCTTGATTTAAGGAAAATATTTCAAAATTAGAACTGTCTAAAAGTAAAAAAGCTTGTCTGTGTAGGTGGTGCATCCCCTATCCCTGGGAATTTCAAGGAGAAACTTTCTTTCAGGTGTTAAACAAAAAACTTAGCAACCATAGGGAGAAATCTATTTTAACATCATACATACCAATTTATGCGGGAATGCATAACAAATAAATATCCATTTCCTTTCATTATTAAAAGTTTTTCAAGAATTATGGGAGCCCCAGCTACAGAGTGGGAAAAATTGATATGTTCTGGCCAGCCTATGCTTTCTCACACAGAAGGTGTGGGGGCAGCAGGGTCGGTACATGTAAACAAAGATGGAATGACTGATAAGTCCATAACTGGAGTCCCAGACAACAATGAGATTCTATCAACCCCTATGGGCATCCTTATTAAGCTTAGACATAATTGGTCTGTTCTAAAGGTACTAGCATCTGCTTACTTTACACTGGTTTGTATATTATTAATAAACCTAGTAGTTAAGAGTAGAATGTGGAGCTGTATATCTGTTCTTTGTTAAGGAGGGGGATGATAAGCACAATGTTCTTTCCCAATGATTTTTTAATATCTTTCATCTTCTGCAGAGCATGGGCATCTGGATTCACATCATGGTAAGATGACAATTGACAGCACCAGGATTTCACAGGGTGCAATGAAAAGCCCACTAACTCTGAAGTAAGATGACCTATGTTCAACTCTGCCCCTGCTACTTATTGCGTGAGCTCGGACAGATTATTTATCTTTTTTGGGCCTTCTCAGTTTCCATAACCTGTAAATTGAGGGTGTATGAGTAGATAATCTTTGAGTCTCTAGTTCTAGACCTATGATCATACAATCCTATGATACCAACAACTGGTGTTGTACTTGGTATCCAGTGAGTCGGGCTACTTCATAAATGGTTGACTGGCTGGGACACAAGAGGAAAGATACCTGGTCACAGGAGTTACTTTTAAGTAATGACTATTGATGTAGATTAAAAACCATGGTGTTTTATCATTCACCCTGTATCTGAACTTTATTTTATGTAATACCTCCCTCTATCAGAATGTAAGCTTCTTGAGAGCAGGAACTGTCTCAAATGTTCTATGTATATCCCCAGTACTTAGTGTATTATAAACTCTCAAGAACTAATTTTTCATTCTTTCATCTATCCATAATAAAAATAAGATTAAGGAAATTAGACTTAGCAAAACTATGCAAGATGAGTTTATTATTTCTATGTCTAAACTTGGCAAAACCCAATCAATGCTACCAAAATGGTGCTTTTCTTATGTTTAAAGTAATTTCTTTGAATAATACATATTTAAACTAAGATTCGTAATCTATGGTCCACAGACCTGTTGGTGTGTGAATAGATTTCAGGTTGTCTATGCACTTGGATGGAGAAAAGCAAATACATTAACATTTTAATCTCTAATTGAAATTTAATATTTCCTTCAACTGTCAATGTAGGCAATAAATATTATTCTGTTACAGGGACTATAGGCTTCACCAGATTGTCAAAGGATCCATTAAACAAGAATGGTTAAGAACTCCTGGTCTATGGCAAACTGTGGTTTAATCGGGGTGTACAAACAGCAGTTGATGCTGCTGACCAAGCATAAGATCTTAATGTGTTCCAGGTGTAGTGGCAGCTCCCATTCATGCCTTTTTTGGAGTTCACCGGGGAGGTGAGATGGGAAGAAGAAACCTTTACAAATTTGTGACAGTGTTACTGAATCAACACCTTCTCCTTTTGGGACTAGAAGCATGTCCTCAGGTTCATTGATCCTATTTTAACTTGTGGCTTTGCCTAGCCAGATTTCTTCCTTACAGAACTTTGGATTATATTGGGGCATTCCTTTATGTTGTGCCATAGTGTATAGTCTCTGATGAGAGCAACCCTCCATATTTCTCCAGTTATCAGAAAAGGTACAGTGATTTGGAACCATAAGTCTGCATTCATTGGGTATTCTGCATTCCCTGTCAACTCAGAGGTAGCTAGCTTCATAAAAGTTGCTTTGAACAAGTGGCACTTTATGTTTGAACTTTGGCCTCTCCAAAGCACAGTTCATATGCCATCTCCTAGACCAAGCCTTTCCTGATCTCAAGAATTGCTTGCGCTTTCTCCTTGAAATTAGTTGGGTTTTTTTTTTTGTGCTTATTTGCTTGACTATATAGTGTATCATCTTGCCTTTGTGCCCCTACTTGTAAGATTCTTGAGGGTAGGGATAATTTTACTTTTGCTTTGTATTCCAAGAACCTAGAAAGATGTCTTGACCCAGTAGACACTTCACAAATGTTTGCTGAATTGAAATGAATAGAATGAAATACTCCAGCTAGCCTTTTACTTTGCCTTTTGGTCTCAACCTCCCTGGAAGGTTTATGTACCCACCCTACCAAGGCAGTCTATCAATTGTACAGGCTGCTTCTTTTTGGCTTTGGTCTGTTAGTTGAATACTTGGTAAAAGACAAAGGACTAAGAATTAAATAAGGAAGGGGTCTAGAACATAATGATTCAAACCAAAATGAGTACTATGTTCTGTGTAGATGGATAGGAATTTAGAATACTTCAAAGTATCAAATAAATTTTGGTGACAATTGCCATGCTAAGCCTTCTGTGAAAGGTACTTCTGGACTCCTCACCTATTTTGAGCAGGAATAGAGCAATAGGACTAGATTGCCATGCTGTGACACTGGGATCCATAATGTTAGGAAGGTGATCCTGAAGAGGCACAGGATTGAGTCAGTTCCCCAAATAGGCAAGACTTGGCCCAGCAGCCCAGGGGATCATTGCCCTGGGAAAAATCATTTATCTAAGCTGTGCAGAAGAGAGGAAAGTATTTCTGTAAGATGTAGGAGATCTTCCATTTCCATGATTGAAAGGGAAACACTCCCAAACACAAATATAGATGCTAAAGTCCACTTTGAATTTTTCTGAAATTATTTCATTTGATAGAATATTTGGTTACTAACCTAGAACATCTTTGCCTTCACTCCACTGTGTCAAAGTGGCTGATGATAGGCTATAGAAATAGCCATTGGATCATACTAAGAGTTTAGTATGCAACTTTGAAAAGGGTCATACCCAAGATTAAGAATGATGACTTGTAGGAATCCAGTTTGGAAGACTAAGGTGGAATGTGAAACAGTGAAATGGCAGAAGATTTAGATTGCCTTGCCAGGTGAGCCCTTAGTACTAGCTGGCTAGACAATATGTTCCCAATACACAGGATGATAGGAGAGGAAAAGAGGGCATTCCCAGATAATGCAGGAGAGCTGGTACTCCATTTGATAGAGGCCAACATGAATGTGTTCCCAAAGTGGAATATGACAAAACTAAGACTGCCCTATTTGAGTAGAGATAACACATTTCCAAGAAAAAGCAATCAGTGATCCAGACCTGAGGAAGAAGAAGCAAATGGATATAGAAAGTACTGGTGATGGACAAGGAGGTCCTAATACCTTCCAGCAAAGGACAAATCAAAGTGCCTCCCATGAGAGGAGTGAGAGAGTGACACAGCATCCATGGTTTGATGGTTGACTTGAATGTTAAAGCAGATGCTGAGAATAAAAATGCACCTCTGGGTGCCCTAGGAGTAGAAAGCAGGCTATAATCATGCCAATTTTGGGACAGATGTGGTGATCTGCAGCTGCATCTCTAAATTATATGGCGGGGAAATGGTGGGCATGATGGGAGATGAACTGTATTAATGAAGTGATGGTAACCCCACAAAGAGTAATCCATAAGGGAAGATTATCCCCTAATATATGAAGGCAATGGGATTTGTACCTGAATAATCTCACTTTTATTTATTGTAATACTGTTTTAGCATGTATTCTGCCCTGGAAGATAGCAATGTAATTGCTCACAAGTCTTATTTCTATTTAGGGGCTCAATTTTGTCCTTTTGAAGTGGGATCCCCATTCATTGGTAGCAGTTGGGCCTTTTTTGGTGAGGTGGTCAACAGGATGTACCTCATCTAACAGGATATCCCTACCAGAGTTCTTAGCCAGTGGCAGAAACTGAGGATCACGGACCAAGTAGGATGGGAAGCACCAATTATATGAAATTATAGCTTTGAACTCTTGCTCCTGATTGGAATTATTCCCATAATGCAGCAAAGGTGATGATTCTAATAATGACAAAAATATATATTTTTTAATACCTTTGTTTTGCATGTTGTTGGAAGTTTCTATGTTTGTGTTGTTTCTCTTTTAAGTAAAGTGGGGCCTAAGAATTAGTTTTGTACTCATGTTGGAAGGGAGTCAATAATAGGGAAACAACACCAAAGAGGGTCAAGTGTTCTTTCTCTGACTGGATGCTGTAATTTAATGGGGTTTAAGATCTTCCCCACCCATGACACTTAATAGGCCTCAGGTGGAACCCATTAGGGGAGGCATGCTTAGGGGAGACTTGCTTATAGGAAGACTTTCACACCTTTTGCTAATTTCTAATTAGGCACTGAGTCACTAGAGTTGTGATGCCTTCTGGTTCTGAGAAGTGTAAATATACTCTAAGTTGGTATTTTGCTTTGCAGGCTGGCTTATGAGAAGGATCTTGTGATTCCCTGGTTGAGATCCTGAGTGGTCATATGTTTAGAGTTATCTGACTGCTCAGATGTAAAGGCTATTTTGATCCAGGGATGTATGTAAAATGTATAGCAATATTGTTTTGATTCAGGCAGTCAGTGCCCTTACTGTTGGTCTTTATTTCTCTGCTTGTATTTTCTCTAAAGTTCAGGGTGCTGACTTTTCCCCTGAACTAGTGAATGTAATTTTAAAAGATTGCTAACCCCTTAAATAGCTATCTTTCCAAGTAAAGTAGATCTAAGAACCTATGCTAGCAGCCATCCTAGGTACACCAGTGTGGTTGGCACTACAGACCCCCACCTGGGAATGACTCCAGAGAAATCTCTAAAATACAGATCCTATAGGGTTCATGTACTAGTTCTCCCTGAAATGTAAGAAACAAGCCTGCCTCCTTAAAAGTTATTCAATGTGTGATATCAGTATTAGGTATAGGACAGTTTATTCCATACTAAAGAAAATATGTAAAATGCTAAATATGCAAAGGCATGCATGAACAAACACAGAAAATGTGAAAAACTTTGAAATAGTTCATTACATTCATTATACTCCCCCCAGAGGGTAAAGAGAGTTTTATGGGACTGCTGAACTGATACTTCACATTTTCTGCAAATGTGCATTGTCTGAGTCACTTACAGGACTCAAATCTCTTGTCCAACTAGGGCAAGACTTCTTTTTTCTTCATTAAGTTATAGAATTTTCCTTTGAGTGTTAATATTTTCCTCGGAGAAGTGTTCAGTTAAGGAAATCCATCTCTGGGCTCTTGACTCATGAAGTTACCACCAAGTCTGGAAATGTCTATATGTCAGGATTGTTGTTTGTTGATCTGTAATGAGGAAGGAAACAGAAAAAAAGTAAAGAGGGAGCTGGGGCCTTTGTGTCCAGCCTCAGACTCACCTGGGTAAACATATGTTCCTACTGCCATGTGCTTGTGCTACAACAGTGGTTCTCAACCTTCCTAATGTTGCTACCCTTTAATACACATATGTGGGTGTATCTGCATGTGGATGGACCCGCCTGGAGACGGATAGAGGAGCGGTATCTCGGTTCCTAAGATCATCGAAAATATGTGTTTTCTGATGGTCTTAGGCGACCCCTGTGACCCCTGTGAAAGGGTCATTCAACCCCCAAAGGTGGAGAACCACTGTGCTACAAGCTGTAAATGTCCCTGGATGTTGAAAGGGCAGAAAAAAAAAAAACCTCAAAAGGAGCCCCCTCAAAAAGAAGAGTCTCTTCTCTTTAATTCCTTTAAAAGTATAAGGAAGGGAGGAGAACTTTCAATAAGACTATTCCTCCTGATTGCCAGTTGCCAGTCATCTTTAAGATAGTTCCCAGGCATTGGGGAATATTAGGAGTTCTCTGTGTCATCCCAGAAAGGAAAATGACCCTTAGGGAAGGGAACAGGGCAGAAAATAAGTTTTTTAGTAAGTACCTACTATGTGCCTGCACTATGCTAAGAACTTTATAGATAACATCTTGTTTGATCTTCACAACAACCTTTTGGGATAGGTGCTATTAGATTCCTGACTTTACAGTTGAGGAAAATAAAAAAAACAGAGATTAAGTGACTTGCCCAGCGTCCCACCCACAGCTAGCAAGTGTCTAAAGTCACATTTGAACTCAGGTTTTCATTAACCCAGGCCCAGCACTCTATCCTGTGTGCTCTCTAGGTGCTTTTACCAAGGAGTAGATATCTAGCTCCATAGGAGAGTCCTCAGTTCAGCAAATGAGTTTTTTTTTTTTTTTACCAATTACCCCTATTACACAAGAACTAATATATACTTGGAAAAACCTTCGGCTGCTGTACTATGTTAAAGGATAGGTGGAATGACCGTTCACTTACCACAGAGGGAGCAGAGGGTGATCAGTAAACAAAACGGGACAAAAAACAACAGCAACAAAAACCAAACCCTAGAATGATGCAAGAATCTAAAAGTCCCAGAGCACCTGTTACCAAAAGGATGGGACAGACCTCTGCATAAATCCTTAATTGTTTTATACATAGTTAGCATATTATTTAAAGGATGTTTGGTTTCTGTTTGAAACCAAATAGTATTCTATTTGTACTGGTGTATTTGAAAAAAAAGGTCCAGTTTCCTTACCCTAATGAGTGTAAAACAGTGCTGGCATTAACTGATGTGGCCACTCTGCACAGTTTCCTGGAATTAGCACGTGTGTGACTTCACCTCTCAGAGATCAGGACAGAGAACTGAGTGTTTTGTGAAAAAATTTGGGTGGCTTGTACCCATTGTGTATGTGTGGTTTGTATATTATCTATAAACCTAGTAGTTAGGAATATAATGTGGAACTGCATTTCTATTCTTGGATGACTCTATTTGAATCTCACCATTAGTTGGATGTATTGTTTACTCCAGACACAGGTCTCTGAAGATGCTGTTTCCACCAGAGACTGCTCCCCAGACTGGAGACTTGTGCTCTGTTAGTAGATTACTTGAGCTTGGGAGTTCTGAGGGCCAATCTGGCTAAGGAAGGGTGAACCAACTGCAGAGAAATAGCCCTGGTCCTCTGGTCTAACTATTAAATATTTATAGAAGTTTCCAACATATAGGACTATCTTTCTGCAGCTGAGCAGACACTACAAGGTCATAGTGGATTGTGTCTCTAACTTGTTACTTGTGAGATAGGCAAAGTCCTTTGATAGAGGATTTGTTTTTTAAATTTTGAGACTGAGAGTCCCTATCTCTTTCAGGCCGTAAGTATAGTAGACACTCATGAGCCTAATCCTACTACTGATCAGCATGGAAACTTTGACCTGCTCCATTTCTGACCAGGGCTGGTTCACCCCTCCCACTCTACTCCCAAGGGCTCACCATATTGGTGCCAGGCTTAGTGTGGACACCCAGTCACTTTTGGCTTTACTGTAGCTCAGAACTCCGAAGCTCAAGTAATCTATTAGCCTCAGACTCCACTGTAGCAGGAGTGTGCCACGAAGCCTGGTATTAGAAAAGTCAGAGGAAAAATAACTTTACTACTACCACAAAGGATTTTAATATTGTAAAATCTATCCAGAGGATCCTCACTAATGACTATTAGGAAGTTCAAGGCCTCAGTGATGCCCTGATTCATTGTGCATAGAGTATGAAAAAATGTGTTGACTAGGTAGAGGCCTTTGTCTTCACAAAATTGCAAGCTATGAAGTTTGCAAACATTTCCAAACATTTGGGGATAGTACATAGATTTTGTTTTCCTTGAGGTACATTAGATGAACTCAGAGATTTTTTTTTTTCTTTAGAAGTTAGATCCAGCCCCAATCCATCTAGCCAGGTCAATATGAAATATTTCCTTCTGTTTCAGAAACTGAGTGGCATAGGATAGGAATCCAATTAGTA
Organism: Pseudochirops cupreus; assembly: GCA_028627135.1. NCBI lineage: Eukaryota > Metazoa > Chordata > Mammalia > Diprotodontia > Pseudocheiridae > Pseudochirops > Pseudochirops cupreus. Next base: position 257,119,636 of record CM053580.1, read on the forward strand.
TCCCAGCTGACTACAATATAAAAGTAGACTTATTAATTTATATTTCTAGCTTTATGTTCATATTTATAGTTACACTTATTAAGTCCTCAGGCACAATGATGTCACCTCTCAGCTTCCAAAGAGCATTTCTAAGGCTCCTCTACTGCATTCCTTCTACTGCCAGCTACTTACTCCCTCTGTTGGAGATTTGGGTCAAGGTCCTTCGGCTCCTTTGGAAAAAATGTTCCCGTATCTGTGGTGGGTGAATTTTTTCAGTTACCGGAAACAGAGAGAAAAGAACTATTCTAATTCTGAGAGCAGAGAGATTCAAGCAAGGGAAGGGAAAAGGGAGGTAAAGGAATAAGCATTTATATATCACCTACTCCGTACAGGCATTTTGCTAAGAACTTTATAAATACTATCTCATCTGATCCTTATGACAAATGCATTACCTAACCTCTACCAAAGAGACAATTTTATTCTTTATGCTTAAATTAAGCTCTTGTCTGAAGACATATTTGTACATTTCCTTCCATTGGGTGTCAGAAGATGACAGGAAAACTCTTCCACATATTGGACAAAAAAGCAAATTTATTTGTAGCAGAAGCCTTCATGCCTACCCCTCCCCTATCCTGTCCTGTTTTTTGTTTCTTGTTTTGTTTTTTTTTTAATAGGAGGGAGCCTGCTACAGTTCACTAATGGTAAAGTCCACGGGCAGGGGTGGGGAACCTGTGACCTTTAGGCCACATGTGGCCTTCTAGGTCCTCAAATGTGGCTTTTTTATGGAATCTAAACTTCACAGAACAAATTTGTTGGGCAAAACTTAGACTCAGTTAAAAGGTCATACCCAAGGACCTAGAAGGCCACTTGTGCCTTGAGGCTGGAGGTTCCCTACCCCTGTAGGGAAACCCTTGTTCTTGATTATTCCTACTAATACCATAGCACATGAGCCCCAACCAATATGTTTCCTATTAACAAATCAGCAACACTCTCAATTAACCTTAAGCAAAACATTTGCTGAAAATGCAAAGCAAACAGATAATATTTTTATATCATTCCATCTGTAAACCTCATTCCCAGTCTTCAAAATGCACTTATCTGTGGGGAAATTAAGCACACACTTAAAGTCCAAGGATAGAAAGTCACACATGTAGGGAACATATATTTCCAGGGTAAATCACAACCATGGAACTATAGTTCTATAGGAAGCCAATAGATTTCAATTTTCAATTTCTGTTCCAGGAACCCTAAATAAAATGCTATTTGACAGGCAAAACATCTGTGTTATCAAATGCCTCCACTGACAAGTTGAACTGATACTTACTGTGCTGTGCCAACAACTGATAAGCCACAGCATTTCACTTGGGTGGGTTGATCTGCTGGGCTGTTTCCCTGATATTTTGATTCTAAGCTGTTTCAGTTTGCTCCTTGACAGCAACTATATTATCCACTACTTCCAGTGTTAGGCTTGGCTTCAGATGAAGTAGTGTTATGCTCTTTTAGGAAAAGACAGAGACCTTTATCCTAAGTTTGGCAAAAGCCTCTCTGACTCTGCTCCTTTGGTGGGATTCTTTTCTACCTCTCAGTAACAATAGGTAGCAATACAAAGAAGTATTTTCTGCCTCTTCCAACTCCTCTTGCTGATCCTTAGTAGCAGATGGCAGAAAAGAGGAAAAACTATGCTCATCGTTCCTTTTCAGCAGCAGCAATAGGTGGCAGTAGAAAGCCTGTTAGCCTCTCTACAGTCAAACAAATCTGGCACACAGCTCTGAAGGAAGTTCTTTTAACCATTCTACCTTTTGGGTCCGTAAGTTGAGTGTTCTCTGTAAGATACTTCACCTTTTCTTCTGGTTAGTAAACACATTCTTGTCTTCCATCATTAAACCATAATTAGGTAAAGTAGATTTGCCTCATAGCTAAAAATAGTTCGTATTTTCCTGTTTATCATTCTGAGAGTTTCCCTACTTTGCATATATAAATGAACACTAGAACTACAAAATACTAACACAGACTTTGCTCCAAAGTTCACTAGTCTGTCATATGCAAATAAATAACAGCTATCTTAGAACACTAAGGCATAACTAATCAAGCAACTGCTTTCACAGAATACTGAAGCAGCCATGCCCTAGATAAGTGAACTGTCAAAGGTCACCCCTCCCCCCAAACTGATTTCTGTAAATCACCTCTTCTTATTGAATCAGATAAATCATTTATCTTCCTGAAATTGTAGTCGAGGGTCAGTGATCAAGTCCATTTGCTTTAACTCAAGGTCGTTATTAGTTTCTGGAAGTGGGTTGACATAGTTAAAATAGTCCCTATGTATAAATTTAAGCTAAGGCTCACCCACCTTGATTTATTCAGCTATTTACGCCTTGAGGTTTTCACTAACAAAAGTGTATTAATCAATCAAACAATCTTTGAGCTTTCACTCATCTTATTATGGTGATAATTCTGGCATTTATGTAAAATGCTTGATCTTCCAGTTCTTCTCACTTCACTTTGTATCCATTTTGCATTTTTTTCTGAAACTATCCCCTCAGTTTTTTCTTATAGCACAGAAGTACTCCATTACAATCATATGAAACAACTTGTTTCCCAGATCCCCAGTTGATGAGATTCCTCTTAATTTTCAATTCTTTGCCACCACAAAAAAGGCTGACATAAATATTACGATCTTTTTCTTTGATCTCTTTGGGTTACAGATCCAATAGTGGTATTGGTAGGTCAAAGAGTATGCACAGTTTTATAGCCCTTTGGGCATAGCTCCAAATTGTTCTCCAGAATGGTATGTTCACTTTACATTTTTACCAACAGTTCATTAGTATATTTATTTTACCTCATCCCCTCTAGTATTTGTCATTTCTGATAGGTATGAGGTAGTACCTAAGAGTTGTTTTAGTTTGCATTTCTCTAATCAATAGTGTTTTAGAGCATTTTTTCCATATGTGCAGATAACTTTGATTTCTTCTTTTGAAAATTGTGTTTGTGTTCTTTGACCATTTATCAATTGGGGAATGGCTCTCATTTTTATAAATTTGACTCAGTTCCCTATATATTTGAGAAATTAGCTCTTTATCTTAGAAACTTGCTATAAACTTGCTCTAACTTGCTATACATTTTTTTGCTATTACTTCATTGTCTATGGTACCTTCTAGCAAAATGTAGGTTTCCTAATTATCTCTTAATTAAATCTATTTTTGCTTTTGCTTTGTCTGAGATGATGATTGCTAGCCCTGTCTTTTTTTTTTTACTTTAACTGAAGCATATTAGATTCTGCTCCAGCCTTTTATTTTAAATCTGTGTGTCTTTTTGTTTCAGATATCTCTCCTATAAAAAAACATATTTTTAGATTCTGTTTCCTACATTCTTCTATCTACTTCTGTTTTATGGTCGGGCTCACCCTATTTACATTCATGGTTATTACTACTGTGTATCTCTTTCATTGTATCTTCTTCTGTTGATTCTTCTCTCTCTCTTTCTTTTTAACTTGTCCTCCTCAAAAGCCTGTTTTGCTTCTAACCACTGCCTCCCTTAATCAACTCCTCTTTTTAATCATCCCCAACCCATAACCTTTACCTCTTAGTTTCCTATTGGGTAAGATAGATTTCTATACCCAAATGAATATGTGTGTATGCATGTACAGATACATATATACATATTCATACACACATACATACACATATAGATATACATATACATACATACACATATTTTTCTCTTTGAACAAATTCTAATGAGAGTGAGGTTCTAGCATTGCCTGCTGGCCACCTTTTTATTTCTCTGGTATAAGACCTTTTCCTTGCATGTTTCTTTCTCTCCCTTCCCCCTTTTCCCAGTGCACTCCTCTTCCTCCTTCCATTTTTTGAGATCATCCCAATGTTATCAACTCACACTCATGCCCTTCTCTATGAAGAGACCTTCTAATTACCCTAATAATGGTCAAGTTCTTAGGAGTTACATGAATCATCTTCCATACAGGAATGTAAATAGTTTAAATTTATTGAGTTTCCTATGATTGATTGCTTGATGTTGTTTACCTTTTTATGCTTCTTTTGACTCTTGTATTTGAATTTCTCTGTATATAGTCATTTATTTATTTAGCTCTGGTCTTTTCATTATGAATACTCAAAAATCATCTATTTCACTAAATGTTGATTTCCCTACCTAAAGGATTATAATCATTTTTTCTTGGTAGGCTATTTTGGGTTGTGATCCTAGCTCCTTTGCCTTCCAGAATATTATATCCCCAGCCCTCTGGTCCCTTAATGTGGAAGCTGCTAAATCTTGTTTGAGACTGACTTTAGCTCCATGATATTTGAATTGTTTCTTTCAGGCAGCTTGCAATATTTTTTCCTTGACCTGGAAGCTCTGGAATTTGGCTATTTATTGCAATGAAAACATATTTTTGAAAAACTCTGCCAAGGAAAATTCCTTTGTATTTTGATCTTAGGCATTTTAGTAAAATTTGTTACTAGTTTCTATATTATACCTGTAAAAGGTAATTACTACAGTCAAGTCTTGTGATTCTCCCCTCCCACTCCTCTTCCACCTATTTAATGAAACCACTTGTTCTTTGTCAGATCTTACTAACTTCACTTATTTATTTATTTATTTATTGGTTAAACTGTTAACCTATTAAGAGTGTGTTTTTCCCTTTTTCTTCATTGAATAAAGCCAAACTACCTAAATATTGTTGACCTAGATTTTTTTTGCTTCCACATTAATTCATAAATCTTTATTGGGCATCTTCAGTATTTGAGCTACCTGTCCCAGGTGCTTTGTCTGACACAAAGAAATATGATAGAACCTGTCTCTAAGATCCTATATAATTGAGGAGCTAAGATGTCTATACTACTATAGTTCAAGGTAGTGTATGTTAAGTTCCATATGAGTGATATCAGTAATATCTGCTACAGTTCAGAAAGATGTAGAGATCACTTTTATTTGAGATCATCTGTTAAAGTTCTGTAAAGGAGGTAAGCTTTGAACTGGGCCTTGGGAAATGGGTGGAATTTGGATTTGAGAGGTGTTGAGAAAACAACATAGGCAAAGGAGTAGAGATAAAAAAGCAGCTTGGCTTCATGTAGAGGAATGATGGAACTTTATGGTGGAAAGTCAGGTTGAGGATTAATCATGAAGAGAGTTGAATGGTAGATTTAGGAATTTATCTTGTAGACAATATTGAGGATTACTAAAACTTTAAAAAAAAACAGAAAAGTACATGATATAAACATGAAAGAAAAATTGGAGTTGTTGCTGTCCAACAATTAAATAATCTTTTGGGAAGATATCATAGTAATTTGATTTATAAAGGCAGATATTGGCTAATGAAATTTTTGCCAGTATATTGGAAAAAGGGTTCAAGCTAGTGTCCTCCAAAGTCTTTTCTAACTCTGATTTCTATGATCAAAGCAGTTTTTAGGAAGCTTATCTCTGGCTAGTGTTTTGAATGTTTTGAAAACAGCACAAAGACCATAGGTTTAGAACTAGAAGGTTACTGCAATACTCCAAGACTAAGGTATTGTGGAACTGAACTAGGGTAAATGCACTAAGAACAGAAATGATAGGTGGCATCCAAGGGGATTTGAAGCAAAATTCAACAGGATGTATTAGATATGAGGAATAAGGAAGGAATGAATGAATTTTGATGCCATTTTGCTTCTTAAGTGACTGACAGTGTGGTGGTATCATTAACAGCAGTCAAGAGATAGAGGTCATTTTCAACTCAATCAAGAAATATTTATTAAATCCCTAATATTTAGCAGGTACTATATTGGGTGCTACAGATAGAAAGGAAAATAAGAAATAGTCCTATAAGGATGGACCTGACAGAGATCCTTATATAGCTCATATTTCTTTAGCGGAGACAGTAGGTCCACATACAGTGTGTCTAAAAAGCCTCAGTGCAGTTTTAAGCTTTAAGTTAGCTTTTAAAACTGCACTAAGAATTTTGGGATTCCCTGTATAAGCATGTAAAAATAAATATTTTATTTATTTTTTAAATAAATACTTTGCAAGTTTATTTAAGTGCTAGTGACCTCCTTCATCTCCCTCAGTATGGGAGGTCATTAGCACTTGAGGGTGATCAGGAATTTTCTGATGATAGTAGGGTATAAAAAGGAAAGTATCATGCAGGCAATAGGAAACGTAGGACTGAAACTTAGAAGAGGAATTATGTCTGCACATTTAATCTTCAATTTTGAATTCATTGCCACCACCATCTGGTTAGATATTTGACCTAGCCATTATGCAAATATTTTACTTTTGATATATATTGAATTTTGTCCTTTTGTTCACTACTTTATTAAGTGCCTCTGCTGATTCAGTTGCCCCCAAGACCTTCTGCTTGCTTACTGAGTGGTGGTCTCCTCCAGTCTTGTAGCGGTGTTGCCTCTGCTGGACTATGCTCCACTCTCAACATGGTACAACAGATCTTTCCTGTCAACCTTATAAGTTGTCTTAAACTAGAAAATTGTTTCACCGTATCTTTTTGTGAGTTCTTCCACTCCAGAATTGATTTTTTTTTTGTTTTTGTTGTTCTTTTAAATTAATTTATTTATTTATTTTTAGGTTTCAACATTCATTTCCATAAGATTTTGAGTTACAATTTTTTCTCCCCATCTTTCCTCTACCTCCCATCCCAAAATAGCAAGCCTACTGAATACTCCTTCCCCCAATCTGTTCTTTCTTATATCCTCCCTCAACACCCTCCTAACTTTCTAGTAGGGAAAGATGGGTTTCTAATACCCCAATACCTGTATCCAGAATTTATTTTGAAGCATTATTTAAAGTTGTTTGGAAGGGAATTTGGAAGAACTTGGGGGTGTCCTTGCCTTTTCTCTGCCATCTTGGCTCTGTGTTTAAAAATTATTTGGAGGAAGCTTTGGGAAATGTTCAGCTGAGTTGCTGCCTATACTTCAGTTATCTTCCTTCATAACTATTCTGAAAGGTATATATCACAAATATTATTATGTTACATATTAAAAAACCTGACATTTAGGACTAGTTATTTGGTGGGATAGGGCTTGAATCCAGACCTTATGAATTCTAATACAGTACCATTCCCATTACACATCAGCTATAGTTATGTTTCAGTGCATTACAGTACATGGTAACTTACAGTATACTAGGTTCTTGAGATAATATTTTTATGAGATTATCTCTATTTCTACCTAACTTTAATGGAGGCTTGTTAGAATATATATCTTGTTTCTATCTGTAATGTAATATTATTTTCCATAAATGTTTTTTGTATTTTTTCTAAACTCCGTTAGAGTCTAAGTAATGATTGTTTCCAGCTGGTCAGCAAATACTTCATTTTTAAGAGAATGCATAAAACCTAAAGATGCTGTTTGCCAAGTGTAGGGTGGTTATTCCCCATTGAAATCAGACTAGCAATTTGCATAATAATCATTATGAATTATTTAATTGGAACTTTCATTATTTCAGTAAATTTATTGTTACTTTGTAAGACATGATGCCTTGCGCAGAGTAAGTGCTTAATGCTCCTTGTTGTAATGAGTCAGTATAGTTTCAATACAAAAGGGATATGTGGGGACAACCTCATTTTCCTGGATATTTTTTCTGAACCAAGTATTATCAATGGACAGTAAACTTCACTATTAAACACCCAGGTATGCATATACCACATTGTTCTTTCTACTGAATCCTATGTAGTCACATTTCTTCTCTGGTTTTCTTTTCAAACACAACTGTAATTAATTATAACCTTTTTTGTTATACCTATTTTGATGTTTCCATCTAAAGTTGTAATACAAGATGTTAATGGCAAACTTTAAAAAAATCATCCTTGCCTTTTTAAAAGTGATATTTGTCTGGTAAGATGAAGGTGGCAAGAATCATATGCATGCTACACAAATAAATCTTTGGATCTTGTAGATAGGAGCTCAAGGGTATATTGCCATTAATCAACTAGTATTCCATTTCCTCTTAAATGTCCAACATCCATTGCAAGGCCTATCTTCTATTAACAGTCAGTTATGGTCCTTCTCTTAGGCAGAATTTCTTTTTATTCCTTCCAAACCCAGCTGTTTGCTTCAGTCATTCAAATCTTATAAAGTTTGGCTAAAGGGATAATAAAATTAAATAAGATAATTGTGACAAAGTAATATACTAGTCATTCCAAAACACTTCTTTAAGCCTCCAGGAAAGTTGTATCAGTGGACTCCAAATCTCCAGGTAAAAGTATCTTTGGCCTCTCTTTTCCTAAGGAATAGTATGAGTAGAAAGAATGAATTTGGAAGTTAAAAACAGAAAACCTTTTAACAGTTTTCAGTAATGCTGAGTATATTTTATAAGCATAGCACCATGTTACCTTAGTTATCTTAATATCTCCTTTAATTCCTAAAGTAATGCTTTCTGAATATATGAAATGACTGTTAATGTATATAATGAATATCACCTCTAGTAGCTCAGAGACCCCCAGAACTAGCTCTGAAAATAACTGTAAAAAATAGCACTCAAAAGACCTAATGTAATTTGAAATTCAAAGGCATTGCACTTCCAGTTGTCAGTTATGGTGAAGTAAATGGTTTTGGTGAATCTCAGGCCATAATGACTGCATTCATTTATCCTCCTTACTCCAAAATAGGAAATCATCCAAGATGTTCCTACTTTCAGCGAAATAAGGGTAGTAAAGCAATGGGGAAGATGGTGATAGCCAACCTACCAATGCCATTAAAGAATAAATCAATTAACCAATTTAAGTAGCAGTGTGACAAAAGAGTGAGACAACTCTATTTGTACTGACTGCCCTAAATCCCTTCTCGTGTCATACTTTATATCTTTTTCCTGTCCATACTCTCCGACTTAGCAATACCGCTACTTGGTCTATTTCCAAAGATGGTAAAGGAAAAAGGAAAAGAACCTATATGTTCTAAAATGTTTATAGTAGTTCTCTTTGTGGTAGCAAAGAACTGGAAATTGCAAAGATGTCCATCCTTTGGGGAATGAATGGTTCAACAAGTTGTGGGATATGATTATGATGGAATACTACTGTGCTATAAGAAATGAAAAACTCAATGATCTTAGAAGAAAAAAAGTTTGAAAGATCTGCATGAAATAATGAAGAGTGAAATGAGCAGAACCAAAAGAACATTGTATATAGTAAGAGTGATATTGTTTTAAGAACAACTTGAGCAATGTCATTTTGACTGTTACAAATATCCAGATAAGCTAAAAAAGATATGTGAAGAAAGATACTACCTGCATCCAGAGAAAGAACCTATATATAGAAGTTTATATAGAATAATTATATGTATATATGTACATATAGAATCTCTATATATATGTGTGTCTGTATGAGCACACAAACACAGTTATTTATGTCTAATGGTAGCCATCTCTGGAGCGGGGGGCAGAATATGGAGAAAGATAAAATACATGATTATTTTATAGATGTTTAAGAGGAATAGCAGATTGTATATAATTGATTTGCAGTTTCATGTGCAATCTTATTTTTTATTATAATATGTTGCAGCAATGCTTATTTTATTCTATAAATTAAAAATAAAATAAATATAAAAAAGTAATAACATTGAATTTTTTTATTTTTTAAAATTTGTTTTTCCCCAATTTTATTTCAAGACAATTTTTAGCATTTATTTTTACAAGATTTTTAGTTCCAAATTTTTCTCCCTTCCTCTATCCCCTCCTTTCTTCTGTGAATATTATAGGTTGGTTTTTTTTTATTTGAACTGTACAAGATCCATTTCAATTAATTAAACAAATATTTAATTCTAGAAATTGAGAGGGAAAATAAAAAATCAGTGAAATAGTTCTTGATGTCATGGAGCTTATATTCTTCTACCCTTTGGGAATCAACAAAATCTATATTATGTAAATTGAGCAGGCAAACAGTACTAACAACTATTGTAATGATACTAAGTTTCATGGAGAGGCAGTTTGGTATATCTGGTAGACTATTAGGCTTAGGACCAGGAGATCTAGATCTAAATCCAGCTGCTATACTAACACACTATGCCACTATGGAAAAATCACTTACTCTCCAAACCTGTTTCATCTATAAAATAAGGATATTAATTTTCTTACTATCCACCTTATTGGGTTGTTATAAGAAAAGTGCATGGCAAACCCTAAAGTACTATACAAATATGAGTTATTATCAGAATGGTCCATAGCATTTGTTCATAACATCGTTATCCAGGAAGTACATTTTCTTCCTGTGGTTGTCCGAAGATCTCCAAATGGATACCAAGCAACATACAGAATATGTCCTTGTCCTTCCCTGTCCTCTGGCAGCCTTCACTTTATAGAAGTACCATGATCCCCTTTCTGTCCCAGGTCTCGTTATAATAACATCTCTATTGGTGGTGGTAATGGGAGAGGAGAAGGGCAGGCAAATCTCTGGGAAATGGACTATATCCTCTTTGGACCCAACTAGACATAGTATGCACAGTCCATAAGTTAGACTCTCTTCTACCATAGCTCCACTCCTTGTGCCATCCCACTCCTTCCCAAGGTTGAGCAATTTCTAGTTGCTGCTCTAATTATTAATATGGTTTATAAAGCATATGGACGTACTCTTGAAGTCAGAGAAGGATCATGAAAAGTAGAGATGAAAAGCAAGTGTGTTTCAGGACTTACGAATGACTTTATGCATTAATGGAGATAGGTAGAAGAGAGTAGAGTTGGAAGAATAACTAATAGTCCACTTTGGCTAAAACATAGAAAAAGTAAAGGAAATTTATGAAATTAGAGTAGAAAAGTCATGCAACCCTTGGCTGTAAGGGTCATGTGCATTGGACTATCCCCATTGGTGGAGATCGATAGTTTGGTGCTCTATGCCTCTGTGAATTGTTGGTGAGAGCTAGAAAAAATAGAGATTCTAATAGTTTGGCTTTCAGATGACAGAGAAGAAACAGTTCCAGATTCTCTTCAGGTCCCTGAAGGGAGAAAAAGAGTTGAGGAAGAAGTCAACATGGAGAGGATTTTCTCCCTGTTTTCAGCTAACTACACTAAAGATTTCAGGGAATTTCAACTCAAGTAAGATCTGTAACGTTTTTTTTATCGAACTGGATTATCCCACTCCCACTGTATTTACTTTATATGTTGTTTGGTATATACACAGAGTATATTACATAGTATATAATAATGAAAATACCTTATATGTAATTTAATTGCAACATATTAGGCAATATCACATATAATATATGTTATCCTATGTATAGTTTTGTTTTTAAATCTGTTTTTCTATGAACTTGGATAAATTAGTTTATTCATTATTCACTACTGTATTCATTGTTGAACTGGCATTTGGTGGGAATGGAATCATACCTTGGATGTATAGCTTGGGCCATTCCTTCCTCATTATGGGAGAATGATCAGGAATATAGGTAGGATCCCAAAATTATTTCCTACAGACTAACAATATTCAAAATGGAGCCTGGCACCCTCTCTGAGGAAGGCAGAGTAGACAATCTCTTGCCCCAACCTGCTTGCCCTCCTGGCATGAATCAAAGATGGGTGGGGAAGAAGATTCTAGAGATGTCAGTTCTTGCCTCCCTGTGAGCCACATCTCATGTGGACACACATAACCTACATTGGCAAAACACAAGATATAACTACCTCTACCCCCACCCCTCATATACTATAGTAGGTAAGAGTGCAAGGTTTTAAATAAGAGCCAGAGAAGTTTGAATTTTGTCTCAAAGGCAACTGTGAGTCATTGTTTTTGTTTTGTTTTGTTTTTTAACTAGAGACTGGCATGATTGACACATTAGGGAGATTATTTGTTGGAAAAGGATTATCTTTTTAGCTTTAATCCAAAAAAATGATTAATCATTAAAGTAAAGGGTCTTATTTGTGAGCCTTCTGGTTAAACTGGTTAGATCAACAATTATGTATTCAGTTTTAATAGCTGGGTATATAATTATAAATACTTTTTTTACATAGAATTACTTTCTATGAACAATTCTGATTTCATTTTGAATCAATATTTTCCCCAGTTTGTTTAATAAATTCAGTGCAATTAGTGTTTATTAAATCCCTACTATATTTCAGGAAGACATGGTGCTAGGTTAGGTACTGATGATATCAAAACAAAATAAAAAATAACTCCTGTTTTCAAGGGGTTTACATTCTACTGGAGGTGAAAGAGAAATACATTTAAAGAGATAAATACATGTAAATTAAAGCTGAATGTTTTGATTTTCTACTTAGTTTTCTGTTTCCCAGGAATCAAGCCCCTTAACTTCTATTTCCTCCCTCAACATTCAGAGATAAGGCTTGCAGATACCTCTTCTACCCATATCCTTCCTTGCTGTTCTCCCTTAGGGATATTGTTGAAAGCTGGATTGGCTCCATTTGTGAGACAACTATAAATTCATAGCCAAGGTCATGAAGTCTAGCTGTTCTCTTCCATCCTGTGGGAAATTCTATATCATCTTGCCCTCATTGAAGAAACCCAGCTCCACAATTCATTTCCATTTAATCTTCAAGAGATATAAAAACTTCTCCCCATACAGGAGCCCTTGGTTAGCTTAGTCCTAGAGCAGTGTCCAGGTGGTATCTACACACAGTTGATATTGGTGGCACCTACAGCATACCTCAAAGTGGGATTGTTGATTGAGCACTTACATGATCAAATGATGAGACTGCTCATTTCTACCTGCTTCCATGATATCTTCAATATCAAAATCAGAGATTCAATCATGTGTCCCTCTAACTTTGTAACCACAAGTCTTGTTCTCTTGTAGTGATTTCCCATACTGTCACTCCAATCAGGACACTAATAAGGTAGTTCCTTTGGTTAACACAGTAGGAAACTGAAGATCAAGTTACTGAGTAAGTAACCTCAGAGAGGAATGAAAATGTCTGGAAATCCCCTGAAAATGGAGGAAAATATCTTCAGATTGGAAAGACCACCTATAAAAAAAAATCTCTGCTCACAAATCCTTCCTGACAGGGAACTCTGTGATATTGACTTGGTCTTAGAAATGTTGGAACAGTAGGTAGCTGAAAAACCTATCAACAAGAATGACAGGGAACTGGAGAGTTCAGTAGTATCAATTATGCCAGAAGAGGGGAATGCTGAAATGACCTAAAGAAATCATGTCATATTTTTTTGTTTCTTCTGGTACTAATTAGATATGTTCCAAATGAAGGTTGGTATCCCTAATGGATGAAAAGGCAGTGTGACTGAAACTGCACCAATTTAATGGAGAGAAGACGTCCCTTGAAAAATGGAAGTTCTTTCAGTAGAAAATAAAGATAAAACTAGTGTGAACATGGTAGAAAGGCAGTAGATTTGACATATGAGCAACTGTTTCTGCTGCTTATTATCTACGTGTTCTTAGGCAAAGCTTTTAACTTTTCTAGGCTTCAGTTTGCTTACTTGTAAAATAAGGGAAATAACTGAGATGGTCTCTAAGATCTTCTAAGATCTAAATATTTTCTCCAGGAAATCCCTAATTTGAGTCAGGATATTGGAAGGCAAAAGGATTCAACCAAGGGAAGGCAGCAAGAAGGACCACTGGGTCATTAACTCTGGAATAGATTTAAACCTGTGTTCTAGCCCCAGTGATGCTTGGTGGTTGTTGTCCTTTATGTTTAAGAAGGACCAAAATGACATCACTATGTTAGAGGCAAATTACAATGCATCTGACTCTGACTGATCAGACCAATATGAATTTTCAGTGCTCTACCACAGGTCAGACACAAATAGTCCATCTGAACATTTGGGATAGATTCTCTAACTTTCTGCATCTCACATTTCTTTTCAGTCACTTCAATTCTGCTTTGCTCGTAGAGTACATCACCTTCTCTCATGAGGGCATGCCATGCTGTGTGGTCCTATGCCAGTGCCTCTCATGTCACACAAACAAATTCAGAGTTCTTCAAATAGACCCTGAGAGTATCCTTATATCACTTCTTTTGACTGCCATGTGAGTACTTGCCCTGTGTGAGTTCTCCATAAAATAGATTTTTAGGCAAGTGTATGTTTGGCATTTGAATAATGTGGCTAACCTATTGTAGCTATGCTCTCTATAGTAGAATTTGAATGCTTGGCAGTTTAGTATGAGAAAAAAACATCACTGTCTGGTACCTTATCCTGCCAAATGATCCTCAGAATCCTCCTAAGACAGTTGAAATAGAAGCAATTCAGTTTCCTGGCATGGCACTGTTAGACTGCCTGAGTTTCACAGGCATACAACAATGAGGACAGCACAATGGCTCTGTAGACCTTCAGTTTGATGTTTAGCTGCTGAATAAGCATAGCATTTGACATTTCTCAGAACAAAAAAAATTCATGCTCAGAATCTGGTGGAGATTCCAGTCAAAAGGCAAAATGTTCCTTCCTTCTTCTAATAGACTTGAAATGGCTTCCAAGTTCCCTGGCTTGTTTCTAGAGATATATGCCTTTTCATGCTCCTAGTAATTACTTTCAAGATTTGATGGTGAATCTAGGCCAGCTAGGTGGTAGAGCAGATAAAAGGCTGGGCCTGGAGAATTAATATTCAGCTTTAGACACTTGCTGTGTCAACCTTAGCAAGTCATTTAACCTCTGCCTGCCTCAGTTCACTCAGCTATAAAATGAGGATAAGAACACCTCCCTTTATCTTTTCTTTCCTGCCTTCTTTTCTTCCTTCACCTTTTCCTCCATTCTTTCCTTCCTTTCTTCCTTCTATTTTTTCCTTCACTATTTCCTGTAAAGCCCAGCAGGAGCAGCTTTCCAGAGGACTGCTGCTGTGAACAACTTCAAGGCTCTGATTGCATAGTATAGTGCACTCTATATTTATTCAGTAAGATAAAACACTGACAGAAAGGAAAGTACAGCATTCACAATGTTATGACATAGGGGGTGGCTAGATGGTGCAGTGAATAGAGCACTGACCCTGGAGTCAGGAGGACCTGAGTTCAAATCCGACCTCAGACATTTAACACAAAACTAGCCATGTGACCTAGGGCAAGTCACTTAACTCCAAATGCCTTACCTTATTCCCTCCAAAAAAGCAAAAAAAAAGAAAAAAAGAAAAAGAATGTTATAACATAACAAGTTATCACTAAAGTGGCCACATAGTTTTAAACAAAAAGTGTCATTCAGTAAGACCTTAACTCAATTATCCTTAAGGAGCAAGCCTCCTTAAGGAATACAAAGTACAAAGGTCAAAGTTCTCCACCCCTAGATCACAGTAAATCATAATCTTCTCGGTCAGCATTAGGTACCCAAAAAGATGTCTTTTCATATTGACTTTAGGCTGGCTCTCAGCTTCCATGGTTCCTCTTCCATGGTCCCAGCTCCTGCCCAAATCTATCTGACTGTCATGTGGATTCAAAGGCAGGCACCTCTCAGCAACTTCTTCAGCTCCTTGTCCAGTTCCTCATCCAGTTCCCATTCCATATAGGAGCTCACAGTGTCCAGTCCATTTCAAGTCCTTCACAGCTTGTTTCTGGAAAGACAAAGTTCAACAGAGCCACAATAACATACATACACATTGCTGGCACCATCATCAATTCACTATCTGTCTGTGAAATCAACACAGACCCAGCACAAGGTCTGAGAACTCAACACACATCACAAACAAAAATCAACACAGAAGAGACAGAGTACCAGCACCACAAATGTTCCCTTCCCAAAATCCACCACCATAAGAGCTCTCTCATTTTTGCTCTGCTCCAGCCTGGACTTCTCCTTGTATAGGTCATTAAGCTCCTCCCTGTTCCACCCCTTCCTGTTGCATCTGCAACAGGGGTTCACAAGTTCTGTTTCTTAACAAAGACTTGATATGATCATGGGCAAGGCTCAAAAGAAACTTGAACTGAAACCAGGTGTGAACTAAATAGCTCAAACAAAGCATTAAGCACTTCTTTGCTTGCCATTACACTTCCCTCCTTCTTTTCCTTTTTCATCCATTTCTTCCTTTTTCTTCTTTCCTTCCCTTTATGCATTCTTCCCTTACATCCTTTCCTTTATCCTTCTTTCTTCCATTCCCTCCCTTCCTCTTTCCTTCTTTTTTTCCTTCTTGTCTGGCCTTGCTCTTTTTGGCTGTTTCTAGCTGGTACTGAATACTTTAAATGAAACTCTGCTTCAAGTCATGCATGAACTTTTGCCCCCCTCTTAAAAGATGAGGAAACTCATGGCAAAGGTTTTGTTATTTGGTTAACATGTCTAGACTTATTTTTCTTATTGCCTTTCTACCTGACCCACTTCTCCTGGTGACTTCCCCTGTCTAACTCTTCTCTCTCAAAATGCAAACCTACTTTTCAGGGATTATAGTTGAATACTCTTAATTGTCCTTTGGGATTGTCCATATTTATTGACGGAGGGGGTGAGAATCCTTAGGAGCAAGAAAAGCTTCTTTAAACATCAAGCAGTGCTTAATGGAGCATACTGATATCTTAAATGGTGGATTTTTTAAGGATTTCACTGCATTTAAAAACATTATATTCATAGTAACTATAGAGTTCACTAAAAATTAGTGTATTGAAAGTTTTGGCCCCTTGATTGTCAATGATAATTTCTAGGTCATTACGTATGATAGAATAAAAAAAAATGGTGATTGTTCATTCCAGTGAACTGGGTTTCTTAAGTGAAAAACAGAGTAATTTTTACTTAAACATTGATACTCTAAAATTATAAAGAAAGCTAGATGTTGTCTTGTTTAGTCCCTTTTCTTAATGAATATAATATCTTTCACAAATGGTTATCCAGGCCTTGCTTGAAGATTTCCAATGATATTTAACTTACTAAATGAGAAGTCAGTCAATTTCTATTTTCAAATATCTCTAATTGTTGGGATATTGTAACAGCAATCAGTTTAGCAGATACTTACCACTTAGTAACTTGGGGCTAAGTATGTATGAAGGTGTGAACTCTGTCCCACTGTTGAAAGGGCATGAACTCCCCTGTTGTGGTGGAAGAAGGGGACTGGCTGAGACAGCAGTCCAGTGTGTGTATATAAGCAAGAATTCCAGAGACAGAGAGACAGAATTGGGAATCTTCCTCCTGATGGCTCCTGTTGGAGGAAGCAGGATTGTCCCAGCATCTGGGAGCTGGGCTGCTGGACTGAAGAATGGAGTTGGAGTTTTCATGAGAGAGAGAAGGAGAGAGAGAGAGAGAGAAAGAGAGAGAGATTCTCTCTCAGCATCTAGAAGCTGACTGAGAACTGAGTTGGAGTTTTTATGAGGGCTTGCCTGGAAGGCCAAGGTCCTATGGCCAGCTGAACTGCTGGAGGACTGAAGAAGCATGACCAGGATAAGCCTTTGTTGGTTTGTGGCTTGGCTGATCTTTGAGTTCCCAGGAACAGAAGTGGTGAAGGGTTTGGAATGTGTTGGACCCTATGAATTTTGGTGTGTACCAGGGACTGCCTGGAGGACTGGACAAGGACCTGGGAGCTGTCTACCTCTGAGGACTGGACAAGAACCTGGGAGCTGTCTGCCCCTGAATCCAAGTGACTGTTTGGTGGATTCAGGTAGGAGCTAGGACCATGGAAGGAGATCCAGGGAATCAGGGAGGCCACCCAGAATCGAGATGAAGAAAAGGCCTCCCCTTGGATGAAATTGAGGTTTGCTGGA
>CM053580.1:257137270-257156347 GCA_028627135.1 Pseudochirops cupreus
AAAATTGTGTGGCCATTCTAATGTTAAGCTGTTATGAACACTATATTGTGATTTTCTGTGATAAGATGTAATGTTGTGAATATTATATTGTGATTTGTTATGAATGTTTGCCTTGATTTGTAATGGAATAAACAGAGTGTTCAGAATACTGTGTAGTCCAAACCTTATAAGCTGTTCACGTAGCATTCTTTTGGGAATCTGCTGGTGCATGGCATTACATATATTTTTACTTATCTTGAGTCAAAATTGCTTTTCTCTTTGGCTCTTTATCTATTAGTCCCAATTCTTCCCATTTTCATTAAGCAAAATACATCATAACTCTTTTCTATGTGATGGTTCTTCAACTATTTGAAGGCAGAAAGTATGACACTTTCCCAACATAATCACCTAAAATTTGACATTTTCTTCAACTAATCATTATATTGCCTGATTTTTAACTCCTATACCATACAATTTAATGCTCTTTAGGATGTTTCAGTATGTCAATAACCTGTCTAAAATGTGGTATCCAGAACCAAATTCGATCAAAACAAAATGACTAAGTGCTTCCTATGTGCCAAACACTGGGTTAAACATTGAGGAAATGGGGATACAAATAGGAAAAAAAAACCATAAAGGAATAGTGCTAGATAATCTCAAGGAGTTTACATTCTATTTAGTCTACTTCATAGTTAACATAATATAGAAGAAAAAGCATTAGACTAAGAGGTAAGCAACCCAGGTCTATTCATGATCCTGCTACTACTTTTATTCCTACTCTATACCTCAAAGCCCTCATCTATCTTTTCCTGCTTTACTTCTATCACTGTGGAAGATTTGTTTCTCCTTGTCAAAATCCAACTATTTTTACCTTTAATCTCATTCCCTTCCATTCCCTTCAGAAACTTCTCATAAATAATTTCTTCCATTTTACTCATCTTTAACATCTTTTATTTATTCATACTTGCTACAAACAGGATAAGGTGTACTCCATCCTTTAAAAATGAAAATAAAGCAAAGAAAAATCCTGTAATAACCTTGAAGTATTGTCTTATATCTCTTTTCTCTTTCATTTCCAAGTTTTTGTCCCTATTTCTTGCTACCCACTCAATTTTTAGCTTATTATCTGGTTTCTAGTTTCTCTAACTCAACTGAAACTGTTTTCTAAGGGTTACCAGAAGTCCATTAACTGCTAAATCTATGATATTTTCTCAATCCTCATTTTTCTCTGAAACATTTGACATAGTCGGCTAACCCCTATTACTAGATATATTCTTTTTTTCCTTCTTTTCCATGACTGCTCTCTCAGTTCTCTCCCTCCTGTTTCAATGTTCCTTTTTAGTCTCTCTCCTTGCCCCATCATGCATCTCTTATCTCCTAAGCATATGTATGACCCAAAGTACTATTCTGAGTCTCTCCTTTTTTTTTTGTCTGCTCCATTTATATATCAAAGACCTTGTTCAACTCTGTTTTTCTCAAAGATAATATTTGTAAATCACTAATTCTTTGAAAAAAAAACATTTTCCTGATAAGATTATGTTCAATTTCTCTGGATAAATTTTTCTTAGCATGACAAAAATAATTTGTCAGAGATTTTGGGGATATTTGAATTTCCTAGGACTTGAAAGGACAAATAAAAATTGGCCTGAGCTGATCTCCCCAGCCTCAGAAAGACAATCATAGAATTTTCTAATTGGAAAGATCTATTCCTACACTTCCTGGAAAAGAATCCCTATTATGACATATGACAAATAGTGATCAAATCTCTGCTGCAAGAATTCCAATGAGAGGAAAACCATCACTTTTAAGTATGCTCTACCTTCCCCCTATATCACATTATAGTCAGCATCTTTCATTGAGTTTCATATTAGGATTTCATTGAAGCATAGATCCTCCCAGATTGGAAAACTCCCTCTACCAAAGAAGGTCAGCACTTTCTCTGCAATTTATCATCTTATAGAGTTAATTAAAGAGTTGAGACATTAATAGGGACCTGCTCAGGATCACACCATCAGTATGTCAGTGGCAGAAAGTGAATCTGGGTTTTCCTAGTTTGGAGACTGGCTCTTGGGGCAGAGCCAAGATGATGGAACTTAAGCAAGAACTTATTTGATCTCCTCAGTGCATTCTGTCACTAATTTCTAAAAAGTGAATCTGAATGGATTTTAGAGTGATGGAATCCACTGGGAGATGGAACATGGCAGATTCCTAGTATAGGAAAGTGCCCACATAGGACTGGGTGGTGGGAACATGGAGCACAGGAGGGCTGCACAAATGTGAACCTGAGAGCAGACCACAGCAGAGTGAAAGTGAGCCCTGGTCAGCAGATTCTCTCACCATGAGATGGAGGATCTGTCTGAGCTTGGTAAGAGAAAACACAGGGACTGTGACAGCAACAGCAGCT
The DNA here is from genome assembly GCA_028627135.1 of Pseudochirops cupreus. Classification (NCBI taxonomy): domain Eukaryota; kingdom Metazoa; phylum Chordata; class Mammalia; order Diprotodontia; family Pseudocheiridae; genus Pseudochirops; species Pseudochirops cupreus. The sequence continues at coordinate 257,139,654 of CM053580.1, forward strand.
TCTCCTGGGGCTATCTGCCCACAGCTCGGATGTTTAAAAATCACCTACCTGAACTTCTAGGACCCAAGATGATGGAGTAAACCTTAGCTACTCTAATCCTCCTCCCTGACCCTGAAAACCCAGAGATTATTTCTCCACCCAGTGTAAAATCCTGAAATAGTGGAATCAGTGGCAGGCTTGGGAGTCCTAGAGGAAGGGTGTGACTGAAGCTCTGCTGAACCTGAAGTGAAGGGCAGGAGGCAACCCAATAAGCTCCATCTTAGCTGACCAGCTAGAGATTCTGAAGCCCAGCACGTTGGAGCCATCAAGTGCTAACAACAGAAGCCCAGACAAGCCTTAGCACAATGAGGGGAATCTGCAGACACCAGCTCAGCAGGAAGCCAGCTGCTGAGCCTGTCTGAGCTATAGTCCAGGGGCACAGAGGTAGAAAACTGAAGTGGCCAGGCCACCCCTCTACCACACTTTATGAGTCTCAGGGTAACCCAGGGGAAACACTCCTGGCCTTGGCCTCAATCTAGATACTCAGAGGTTACAGCACACAAAGTCAACAACCAGGCCCCTAGCTCCCAGCTTGAGAAGCGTGGGTCAGAGCCCTCTGTACCCCAGAAGCAGAAATCCACTTTAAAAGTCAAGAAATAGGCAATCACAATGGGCAAGAAGGAAGCTGGGAAATCAAGAACAAAAATGATTCAATCCTATTCTAGCAAGCAAGAACAACCAAATTCAGAGGACAACATTGACTCTGTACTCAGACCTGAGACCACAGAAGGAAATATGAGCTGAATTTAAGCCCAAAAAACATTCTTGGAAGAGCTCAAGAAAGATTTTAAAAGCCAGATTAGACAGGTAGAAGATAAATCGACCAATTCTTTTAAAATTACATTGACCAAAATAGAAAAAAATCTCACTGAAGAAAACAAATCCTTAAAAAGTAAAATTTGTGAACTGGGACAGGAGGTTCAAAATCTAATGAGAGAAAATACCTCCCTAAAAATGAAATCTGAACATATGGAAAAAGAGCTTCAGAAACTGAGGAAAATAATTCACTAAAAAATTAGAATCAGTCAAATTGAAGCTAATGACTCTATGATGCATCAAGAATCAGTTAAACAAAACATAAAGATTGAAAAATTAGAAGAAAGTGTAAAATATCTGTAATGGTAGTTAATTTAAATTTGAAGAGCCCTTTTTGTTAAGTCAAGTAAGCAGGTACTTAGCCCTTAGTCAAGGCTCTGTGAAAGAGGCAGAGGGTGTGAACTCTCTCCTGTTGCTGACATAACAGTAAGGGTTTGGCTGAAACAGGAAGCCAATACTGTGTGTGTATATATAAGAAAAGCCCCAGAGAGGTAGAATCAGAATTTTTTCTCCCGGCAGGCTCCTGGTGGAGGAAGCAGAATTTTCTCCTGACAAGCTACTGGTGGAAGAAACAGAATTTTCTCCTGACAAGCTACTGGTGGAAGAATCGTGGAGACTGAAGCCAGCTGTGAGAGAGAGAGAGAGAGAGAGAGAGAGAGAGAGAGAGAGAGAGAGAGAGAGAGAGAAAGAGAGAGAGAGAGACTTTCTCTTGGCAACTGGGCTGCTACAGCTGACTGAGAACTGACTTGGAGTTTTCTTGAGACCAGAATCTGGTGAAGACTGAAGTTGCTGCCAAGAAGGCTGTCTGGAAGGCTGAAGTTTTTGCTGCCGCCTGGAAGGCAGAGATTTCTTTTGAGTCCTAGGGCCAGCTAAAATTGCCAGAGGACTGAAGAAGCATGACCAGGATACTAATACTTTGTTTATGGCTTGGTTGATCCTTGAGTTCCTGGGAATAGAAATTGTGAAGGTTTTGAGATATGCTGGACCCTGTGAACTTCAGTGTGTAGCAGGAACTTTCCAGAGGACTAGACAAGGATCTGGAAGCTGTCTGCCTCTGAATGCAGGTGACTGCTTGGTGGATTTGAGTAGGAGCTGGAACCATGGAAGGGGTTCCTGGGAACCTGAGAGACTACCCCAAGTCAAGATAAAGAAAAGGCGTCTCCTTGGATATTGAATGTGTGATGAAATTGGAGTTTACTAGAGACCAAGGGGTGGGGGGTTATGTAATTTTCTAATGATTTTATTTAGTGATTAACAATACTTAGCAACTGATTGCTAGATAAGTGACTGATTAAGTTAACCTATGATTGCCCCATGAGTGGAAGACTGATTATTGTATTTTGAGATGGCTGAACAACTGAGTAAGGAGGCAAACCTCATTAGGGACACCAGATGATTGTTCTTTGTTCTAAATACTGTGACCACTTTGGTGAAAACTATGTGGCCATTTTAATGATAATCTGCTGTGAACACTATATTGTGATTTCCTGTGATAAGATATAATGTTGTGAATATTATATTGTGATTTGTTGTGAATGTTTGCTTTGATTTATTATGGAATAAATGGAGTGTTCACTGTACTGGTAATCAGAACCTTAAAAGCTGTTCACAGTAGCATTCTTTTGGGAAGCTGCTTGTGCATAGCGTTACAGTATCTCACTGGAAAAACAACTGACCTAGAGAACAGATCCAGGAGAGATAACCTAAGAATTATTGGTCTACAGGAAATCCATGATTAAAAAAACAAAAAACAAAAACCAGCCTGGACAATGTCCTCCATGACATTGTCAGAGATTGGCTATCTCCTGTTCCATAGCTGCCTCTTCAATATCATTGGTCCTTTCTGAGAATGAAGGATAAACAATAGCAACAAAAAATTTCTGAGACTAGAGATAACTAGTTGTATAACTAGTCAAAAAGAGGTTATAAGGGACACATTGGCACTGGATACAGATGATACTGAATGACAACTCCATTGCCCATACACAGTTCTGGATCGCAGTTCCAGGGTAGAGAAGAGCTCTTGTGGTTGGTCACAAGGGAGCAGGAGCCTGCTCACAGTTTCAGGACCAAGAGTAGTGTTAAGGCTTATGGCTACAGCTAAGTCAAGCCATTCCTAGGTAAAAATGAGAGCACATACTGGGAACATGACAACTATATCTCTCTCCAGATCTCACTACCCTGGAAATACCAAAAACTTGCAAACCTCCAGAGCTAGCTCTGAAAATAGAAGCAGGAAAAAAAGCATGAAACTTGGGTCAGGGCCTGCTCACCCCCTAGGTGAACAAGACCCAACATTAACTAAAGTACAAAGTAAAAAATTGCTATCCCAAAGAGAGGATACATAGAAGGAAAAGACTCACAGGGACCAAGTTTTCATAGCTGCCCTCTCTATGGTGGCAAAGAGCTAGAGACAAATTTGATACCAATTGATTAATATCTATACAAATTGTGTTATATGACCAGAAAGAATTATTACTGTGCCATAAGAAATGATGAACATAAATATAATCAAAAGAAGATTTACATGAACTGATATGGAGGGAACTAAGCACAACCAGGAAAACAATATACACAGTGAATTCAATATTGCAAATGGAAAGAATACTACCACCAACACTAAAAGAAACAAATATACAAAACCTACTGAATTCTATATCATTATAATATTCAATTTTGGCCATGAAGAGATAAAAAAAAATACTCCTTTTTTAGGTAGTGGTGGACTGCAGGTATTGGGATATTACATATATTGTCAGATTTGAATGATTTGTTGAATGTCTTTTTTTTTTTCTTTTTGTTCTTTCTTAGAAGAGTTGGCTTGGGATTTCTTTGGAAGTTAAGGTAATATGAAAACAAAAGATGCATTAAAAAAGTTCATCACTCGTAAACAGCAGCTGCAGCCCAGAGCTGCCCTGGGCAAGTGGGTAAAGTGGGATGCAGGGACTGCCTCTCCAACAAGGTTTAAACCTTGGATGAATCTGGAAAGCCTTGGAGAGTAAAAGTCTATGCTCATGTTTCTTGTTTGCCACAAAGTCTACTGCCACTGATCCTATGCAGAGAACTTGCTTCTCATCAGTCTTTCCTCATGACTCTTATTGTAATTATCTGGTTTCTACCCTTTTTCCATCTCATCAAGTGCGTTCCATTATTGTCCCCTGCCAACTAATTGAATATTGAGCTCTGTGAAGATATAGGTTTTGTCTGACCTCCCATGAACCAGACTGAATAGCTCAATGCATCCACCTCAGCCCACAATCATATTTCCAGGGCTGGACTAAGAAGATATTTGCTTCTATGGATGTGGAATATGGGATCCATTCACGCAATGACTCAAGTGAATTTTGTAGTATGTTGTACAGCTATAGCAGTGGTGTTAGAAGGAAGAGGAATTTTATTTTTTTAATAATTGGTTCAGAAAATGGAATTAATTCATCTTAACTTTAGGCTTTCTTAGCGTTCTTTGAAGAGTTACCAGTCAAGTTTTCTAATGGAAATTTCAATAACAAAATGAATTCAAAGAACTCCCCTCTTAAATTCATATTAACCTACAGAAAGGTCAACATATCTTAATTGAGATAGACATTTTATTTGGAAACTCCTTTTAATGTAGAAAGTGTAGGGTTTTTGTGAACTTATATTATCAGGAAAAATCTGAGACATAGAGAAACTGGGCAAAAGTCCAGCTCTGACAGCAACAAACCATTAGGTCAGTTTAGTTTATAAGTCAACAAGTTTGCCCTTGTATTGTCTTCCCATGTGCCCAGCTTCCTTTCTAGTATACTATAGTTTACTTTATGATGATGTCAGTCTTAATAAATAGGATCATAAAATCTTAGCACTAGAAGAGACCCCAGAGTTCATACTGATAAATGCCCATTTATCTCTAATCAACAAGTTTTCAGCATACTTGGATAATCTAACCACCCTTTTATTGACAAATGTTATATGGTGGCTTAGTGCATCAAAATTCCACTTTAAAGGGGGAAGCATTAGTACTAAAGACTGGATTTATGATTTCATTGGTATAGGGAACCCTGGTGAGGAAACTCTATCAATATAGATTTGCACATGCTCTGCAAATTACAGTCTTAAAAAGCTATCTGGCTATTGAGGGATTAAGTGATTTACCCAGGGTCACTTAGCCAGTAGATGTCAGAACCCAGATTTTCTTGGCACTGAGGTGAGCTCTCTAGCCACTGTGATAAGCTGTCTTTCTCAAGCATTATCAGTGACATATATATCAGAGAAAGGAATATCTAAATAAATTGAAAAAGCTTGCCTCCCCCAGCCACATTTCCTATTTGAAAAAAAAAAAAAGAACAGATTTTTATAGAGAAAACTTTGGAACAAGACACAGAATGTAAGACTCCACAGAAGGTATGTGGATACAGCTTGCTTACACAAGCACTTCAAATGCTGGAAGGAAACACATCAGGATTAAGGAAAGCCAGGGTGAGAAGCCCAATTCGGATTTCAAGGTTTTTATGGATATGTTAGCTGCCAAAAGAATCCTTTGTAGCAAATTCTTGTTGAAAAGAATAAAAATCAGCATGCTGACTTCCTGAAGAATGCCTTTGTACATGCAAAAACCTTCTACAATTTGAATTTATGGACCTAGTGTTTCAGCCATGAACCAAGCTTGTTGCCAACTTTGTCAGGGAGCACCCTGACAAAGTCAAAGCAAAGCTCAGCATTCTCTCTGATGTGAAGGCCTTTGGGAGGAAAAACCTCTGGTCCTTTGCAGAGCAATGATGCCAAGTGCCTGCAGGCACAGCAGGGACTGCTGCCAGCTCATCCAGTAAGAAGGCTGCAACGTGTGGGATTATTCAGAGTCCTAGAGCTTTGTACTCTAGCACTACAAATTAAGGTCTCATCTATGCAATGGGAGCAGTGGGAATAAGAATGGATTTATGGCTATTTTCACGTCATCTCTATGAGGTTCCCTGACCAAACCATCTGTGATAGACTTAGAGTTTATTGAATCACTTGAAAACAATGAAATACATGCATAACAGAGTCTCATTTTAAAAGTGTTTAAACACAAGTGCTCCCTACTAAATTCTACTCTGATGCCTCATTGTGGTGTGGAGGCGGCCCATGGGTTCTCACAGGGTTTGCCAAAGGAGTGCAAATTCTGGCAAGTTCTACCATGCCATAAGGTCTCCAATGGGCCTAAAAACAGCCTTTGTGTATTTTCTTAGTACCAGCCTGTCTAAGCATGGAGAGGCTCGGCACCAGAAATCTGGTCACTTGGTGAGGAATTCTTTATCCAAGGCAACTCATGGAACAAGGATACAAAATATCCCTGTCTGGGATGGTCCTTCTGTGCTTCTGTACAGATTGTGGCAGTAGTGGAAAAGTAGGCAAGGGTGCTAATTATCACATAGACATATATATTTACCATTTCCTTTTATATTTTAGACAGTCTATAAACTTTAACTTGTTTTTTGGTCCAGTAACAATCATTGTCTAATTGTCAAGAAGTGGACATACTCCTGGAAAGACTGAAGTATATTAAATATTGATGTCCTTGCAAAAACAAAACAAAATAAGAAGTAGGTAGAAGTTTATTCTAAAGATGAACAATTTTGAAAGACTTAGGAACTATTATCAATATAATGACCAACCATGATTCCAAAGGACCAGTGGAAAAAGTCATGGGTCCAAGCTGCAGAATGAGAAATATCTTTTGACACGACCACAGCGGGAATTTGTTTCACTTGACTCTACATTTTACAAGGGTCTTATTTTTCTATCTTTTTTTTTTCTGGGGAGGGTTTAGTTAGGTGGGAGAGAAAATTCTTAGTAATTGAAAAATAATTTTAAAAAGAAACAAGGAAGTTTCAGTAACTGAAAGAATGACTCATAAATTGTTTTTGACAGCTAGTAAAGAAATTGGCAGAGTTGACTTTTAGTTTGTGTGTGTGCCACAAAGCAACACAAACTATCATTTAATGAGACACTTGGTCATCTCAAATCACAATACTCATGGTATATATTCACAAAGACCATCAAGAAAATAATTGCAGATTATACACCAACATTTATTGTAATGGACGAAAAGCTTGAAAAATTCTAAAATGATTGTAATAAGATCTTGTTAATTAAACCTACATATGCTTTTATACTTGGTGACTTAAGTGTAAAGGTGAAAATAGGTTTGGTTGGCAGAAATATATTAGAAAATAAGACTCAGGTATGAGGAATGAGAGGGTTTAAAGTGATATTCCAAAGCCTCATCCCCATCTACCTTGAATATTTTATTTTGAGGTAAGAGAAAATAGAGGACATTGGGCACGGCAATCTCCAAGGTATATTATAAAAATGAAATAAATAATGTTATATTTTAACAGAAAACAAATATCTATTGAAAATCAAAATGTTTAAGGTGAAGTAATATAAAATCAGTTTAGCAAGATGGATTGGAGATGAAGAACAGTGCTTTAAATTACACATAGGGGAGTTTTTATGACACAGTCAATAAGGAGCCAGGAAAGTTTCTTGTCCATAGTTGGATTATGATAAATTTATAAAAATGAGGATGCTACCAATAATAAAATGGAAAAATGAAGCAGACTAGATAAACATGAAGACTAGAAGCAAATAGACACAGTAGGATGATGTTTGCCAAAACAAACAAACAAACAAACTACTGGGAATGGTTCTCTATTAAAAATAATAAAAGTGCCAGGAAAAAATTGACAAAAATTGCTAGGAAAACTGGAAAGCTATTTGACAGAAAATAAGTTTAGACTAGCATCTTACATCACACACCATGATAAGATTCCTCCTCACCTCCCTCCTTAAAAAATATGACATTGCCTCCCACGGTCATAGACAACTGAAACTTAGCAGAATCATGAAAGATCTTTGTCACGCAGTTTAAAGGTTATCTTAAATTTAGTTTCAACCATGCTGCTTAACCCAAGAAATAATTTTTTTAGCAAAGTGTCAGTGAATAGAGAGACCCACTTGGAAATCCTTCCTCAACACATACATTATAAATTCCATAAGAGCATAGTTTCCTTCTTCAAATAGGAGCTATACCAATTTTTAAGTTTTTATTTATCTGAAAATGGTCTCTGGACAGCACACTTCACCTTGGTCTAATTTCTACTTTGAACTACAGATTCTCCTTAATCCCCACTTTCCTAAATGCACATCTAGCTTTGTTCTACTGTTGTGGCTTTGCCTTCAGGATTTGTATACTCCCTGACTCCTGATTAAGTGTTTGGTTTTTAACTAACTTCCTTGTCTTTGTTATTATTCAGTTGTTTCAGTTGTATCTGACTCTTTGTGATCCCATTTGGGGTTTTCTTAGCAAAAATAGAGGAGTGACTTGACCTTTCCTTCTTCAGCTCATTTTTTTCCCCAGACATATGAGGGACTAAAGCAAATAGGGTTAGATGACTTGCCTAGGGCCACATAATTAGGAAGTTTCTGAGGCCCATTTTGAACTCAGGAACTTGAGTCTTCCTGATTCTAAGCCAAGTATTCCTATCTCCTGCACCACCTAGCAGCCCCAACAACAATCAAAGCTATGCCAAGCATTCAATGTGCACTTACTGTGTTTAGTATACGCTTGCTATGTGCCAGACAGTTTGCTAAGTTCTGAGAATACAAACACAAACAGAAAGAAAAATAGTCCCTCCTGAAAGAGTTTACATTCTAATAGAAGACAACACATAAAAGGAAACTGAAAAGTGGGACAGGGTTTGAAAGTAGGGCATGGGCTAGGAAATCAAGGAAGTAAGAAGTGCAACATACAGAGTGATGGAGACGTGGCCAGCCCTAGTATCCTCTCAAAATAAAGATTTTGTGTGCCTGAAGGTCTTTAAAACTGTGCATACCCTTTGACCCAACATTATCACTACTAGGTCTGTATCCCAAAGATATCAAAGAAAAGGGCAAAGAAACTATTTGCACAAAAATATTTATAGAAGCCCTTTTTGTCAAGCAAAGAATTGGAATTTCAGGTTGTGTGGGACAGAGATCGCTACCCAAAAAATCAATACAAAGACTTAGATATCTGAAAGCAGAAATGAGTTTATTGCTTTCTCATGAGAAAGGGTGCCCCCTCGTCACTCTAATGGCTCTGGCCAGGGAAGTACAAATTGATTCCGGAAAGCAAGATCTTTATACCCTAACACCAGCCCCTCCCCTCCCTACCCCACTTCCCTTTATTTCATTGGCTGGGCTTCAGGGGGCACAATCATTCCCATGAATCTTCCCCAGCAACAAAGGACAAGAAAAGGTGGGAGTTTGCAAGCGGGAAGTTTTGCAAGAGTTTTGCAGGAGTGCACAGTTTAGGTTATGTTGCAAAGTGTGGTTTTAACTACAGATGTTATTCTGTAAGGGAGCAAACTGTGTTCCAATAATACAAAAAACTATTAACGCTTTTGAGGAGGCTTCACTTCTGAGAAACCATACCTCACAATAGGATGCCTATCAATTGAAAAATGGCTGAACAAGTTGTTGTCATATATGATTGTGATAAATACTGTTGTGCTATAAGAAGTGATGAATAGGATGGTTTCAGAAAAACCTGGGAAGACATATAAACTGAAATAAAGTAAACAGAACCTGGAGAACATTGTGCAAATTGACAGCAATATTGTAAGAATGATCAACTGTGAAAGACTTAGCTATTCTGATCAAGACAATGATCGAAGACAATTCCGAAGGACCCATGATGAAAAATATGGTTCACTTCCAGGGAGAGAACTGATCAACTTTGAGTGCAGATTGAAGCATAGTCATTTTACTTTCTTTTCTCTCCTCATTTTAGTTTGTATGTGTGTTATCTTTTCCAACATGGCTAATGTGGAAATATGTTTTGCATACTTTTTATCTATAATTGATATCGTATTGCTTGCCTCTTAAAGGAGTGGAGGAAGCAGGAACAGAATTTGGAGCTCAAAATTTAAGAAATGAGTATAAAAAAGACCTTTTACATGTAATGGAAAAATGTTAAATAAAGTAAAAATATATTATAAAAATAAAATGGAGGCTCTAGGAGAAAGCATTGAATCAGAGGGGGATGCCACAGGGATTGAGAGTACCTCCAATGAGTGAAATCTAGAGATGGATTGAGCTTCCTGGGTAAAGACATTTCTATGACATGGTAGAGAATGGTTAGAGAGTTAGGAGTGCAGCCTAAAGAGGGAATCAATCAAAAAGCATTTATTAAGCACTTATTATATACTAGGCCCTGTACTAGATGCTGCAAATAAGAAGACAAAAATTTAGTTTCTGCTTTCAGGGAACTTACATTATATCAGGAAAGACAATACATATAAATGCATATATACTCAAACATGTATTTAATGCAAACATAGAAAATCATACAAATGAAATATAAAGTGGTATGGAAAAGAAGACAATGGCAAGTGGGATTCCACAAAAGACATTGTTTAGAAGGAGGTACTTAAGATCAATCTCACAGAAGTAAAGTTTTGCATCCTATGATTAGTGGAGTGTGATAATTCCCCATCCTAGTTTTGCTGATACCCTAGAATAATAAAAACAGCAAGGCCTTGTCTTGATTAGTGTGAATGATGAATACCCTGTAGTGGTTGCATGCATTTGAATTCACACTATTTCAATTTATAATTATGTAAACTATGATAATTGGTTCCAGCCCAATATGTAATGCAAATTTGAATAATGCAACCACTTCAGGGGGATTCATTATTTGCTCTAATCTTACATAGCTGTGTCTCTTCTCCTACAGTTTGAATCTGATTCTTCATTGTGGCTTGGAGTTGATTTTGTGTCCTTAAAGGCTACGCTAAAAGGGTGCAAGCTCTGACAGGTCCTACTAAGCTAGAAAGTTTCAGTTATAACCAATAGATAATATCCAGACTTCACAGATCACTAGGGAGAAAACATTGATTTAAGATAGCTTTGGTTCAGATCTTTCTGTGCATAGAAGTTCTGTAAGAAGGCTTGTGTGCCAGTCTTGTTTTTCATTCTATGTATGTGAAATGTCAACTTGTAAGCAACACTTCGTTCTTTAAGCTAAGTAAGGAGAAAGTGTCATAAACTCACACAAAAGCAAAATTTGTATGTTCTTTAGAGATGTGACTCTCTAGTATTGTTTACCTGGTTTATTGTCACACTTTTGTCTGTACTTTCCTAGTGATTCCCTTTAGGTTGAATAGTAATGGTATTACTTATTTCAGGAGCTAAGCAATTGTTTAGAGAGACTATCTCTTTAGAATTTGATACTCCACTCTTATTCATTTCTATTTCTTATTTCCAATAATTCCAAATAGTGCATATTTTATTGAAAGTTTCTTCATAAATAACTATATCTTTTCTCCACAAGTCCATGACTTTGCTGAGCACTTACACAGGCTTTTGCAATGCTCTCACCTTTTAGACATGAGTTCTCTTACTATGGGAAAAGGGCATCACAAATGCTTTGAATTGCCATAAGGTTTCTATCATAGGATTTCATATCCAATGGGCCCTAGCCTTCTCCTGATATCTCTTTTTATCTCACTGTCATGCTTAATGGCCACAACTCACTCACCAGTATCACTCTCAGATTGTTCTTTTGGATACATCTTACTTCCTTTTTACCAGAGAGGCCCCTCAGCAACGTGATTGAGACCATTCATTCTTCTGCCCTGATTGTCTACCAAAAATACTTGTAAATGGCCATTAATATTATGGGTGGTAGAGGAAAAGCAATGGAGAAAGAACCCTACTATTGCCCTTTTGTGACCAATAACTGTTCTAGAAATATTAGGCAGATGATTTTTATTGTTCTTTCCTCTTCTTCTCCCTCCACTTTTTTACAATAGGATCAAATTCAAGACTGTAGTGAGGGCACATTCACTTTGCAACCATAAAAATGAAGAGGTTCACCATCTAATGATGAGATTTAGGTTTAGGGGTTCTCAAGACCCCAAAATACCAACATGCCAGGTCCTGACAAATGAATTGGACTCAAATCTTCACTCAGCCAAAGTAAAAGCAAAGCTTATTAAAAGGTCGCCATGTTGGGTAGACTCTTAAGGAGCCTTGGTATCTGTAAGACTTGTCTAGGACAAGTGGGCTTGTATTGAACACAGAGCAAGTCTGCTAGAAAATTCTATGGTGTAGGCAGAACAATATGCTGTCTCCAGTCATTATATCTCATGGGGAAAAGTGTATTTAAAATGGATAAATACAAGTATCTCAAATAGCTAGGAGCTGCCAAATATTGAAAGGAGAGGTGACAAGAAGTTGGACAAATAAATACTTACTGCACATCTATTATTGGCTTTGAAATAAGAATAAAGTCTCTTAAAAAAAATTCAAAAGGAACTGACTTTGGATACACTAAATCAAAATGATCACCCTTGGAGGCTGTTGAGAGGGAATGTCAGTTTTGTGGATCAAACAGAAGTACTATTGACTCTTCATCTAACAATAACTTTTAATTTGAATTCCAAAAGGGAGAAAAATGGTTATGTACTATTTCAATCGGGCATTAAAACAGTGTCTCTGAGGTCAAGGAAATACAATTTGTTTAAGAGTGAACAATAAAAGTGTGTCTTGTGGGTTGATAGACTGAACAAAAGTTTGTTTGTAGAACAAGATAACTGGTTACCATGTCTTAGAAACCCCTGCATGTGTCTCAAATGATTATTGTGACATTACATGATATACAAATTGTGACTAATAAAACATGACTTATTTTCTTAGTTGGCTCATGTGCTAGTTCCCAAGGCAATTCCTTAAGAGAATTTCCAGAAATGTTTCAAACTCCAACATTATTAGAACAAGTGCATGCCATTCAATGATGGCTAATTCCAAGAAAGAAATAGGAATCATAGAATGTTAGAATCGATAACGCTCACACTTATCATCCATCTAGTTCAGGTGTGGCCCAGTAGGTCCTCAAATGCAGCCCTTAGACTCAATCCAAACACCACAGAATAAATCCCCTTAATAAAAGAATTTTTTTGTAAAACTTGTACTCAGTCAAAAGGCCGCACCCTAGAGGGCCTCAGGTGTCCTCAAAGCCACAGGTTCCCCATGCCTGATCTTTATTTTATAGATGAAGAAACTCAAGTCAGTAAGATTGAATGCTTTGTTCATGGGCACACAGTGAAAATAGTGGCAGGGAAAGAATGAAATTCCACATTTCCTCACTACAAGTCTTGTTATTTTTTTCTATTACATCATGAACATCAATTATTCATATGAAAATCGTTGTATGCTTATTCTAAAAAAAAAGAACTATGTGGTGATCAAGTGGTAAGGCAGGGGATTCACACATAAAGATAGTACTTTCCCTGTTGGTGGATATTTGTCATTTAAAAATATTTTATTATGAACTAGGAAATAAAAAACAAACATAAATATTTTTATATTCAAAGAAGGCCAGAAAAAGAAGATTGTGTGTGTGTATGTGTGTGTGAATGTGTGTATGAAACTATGAATTTGTTACATAAAAATTGTTTTAAAATATATATTGGGGTGGTTAGGTGCCACAGTGAATAGAGCACCAGCCCTGGAGTCAAGAGGACCTGAGTTCAAATCCATGACACACTTACTAGCCGTGTGACTTTGGGCAAGTCACTTAACCCCCAATTGCCCTCCAAAATGCAAAAATATATATATATTAAACTTAAAGTGTTGGTACCAACATCACTGTGCTTGGTACTTTTGTGTATTTCCTTTTGCTTTGTTATAATTTTAGATGCTTTATTGATATCCTTTTTTCTTTTCTCTTTTGCATCACTATTACGACACCTTCTGCTCTCCACCCAACCCTTACTTAGTGTTCAACAGGGTGCCCAGTCATAGAATCAGTTGGAAGAGACTTTAGTAGATATTAATCCAATTAAGTAGATATTAATTTAATTTCCTTCCTCACCTAAGGTGAGGAAACTGAGCCCACAGAATGTTAAAAAGAAAATGTGTGTTATTGAAATATTAATTTTGGAATTTGTGCTTTCCAGTTATTGAGTTTCATAAGCTATCGCGCTGGCATTGGATAGTTTTCATATTTAGGAGAGAGAGAGAAAGAGAGAGAGAGAGAAAAAGAGAGAGAGAGAGACAGAGAGAGAATGTTACATATTAAATTACTCAATTTAAATCTTGATAATCCAACAAGACCACATTTATCGAATACTTACAGAGTACAAAACACTACTTTATGTATTGAGAAATATGTAAAGGTCAGTAAAATAGAGTCTCTCATTTTGGGGTGAATTTAGTACTAAAACTATAGGTTTGTGCACCATCTACATTTATACAAAAAACTATAATGCATACACCATTAAATAGAAAAGAAAAATTTCAAGTTAGTATAACTATTAAATTGGGTGGGAAAACAACTTGCCTGGAAGAGGTAAAAGAACAGTCGTCTCTCCGTCTTTCAAATTTATTCTGGGAATAAGTTAAACTGAAGTTGTGGAATTCTAAGTGACCACTCTTTTGAAATGTGTGTGTGTGTGTGTGTGTGTGTGTGTGTGTGTGTGTGTGTGTGTTAGAGAACTTAATGAAAACCAGGGAGGTCTGGTCTAGACAGTCCTCCTCTCTAACTTCAGTTAATAGTTCACTTTTTAATAGATTTATCTCTGACTTCAAGGGATATTTTCTACTGTTCCAATGGTTGCTCTGTTCACTAAATAATTGGGTGTTAACATACAACATACACCAAACCTAGTTCTGGGCTTTCATCATATTGGGAATACAATTTAACTTCAACACTTGATTAATCCTTCATCCTGGCAAAGCAGATGTTAGTGAAGTGCCGGAACTTCTAGAACCTAAGGCAAACCTGTTCCTTTTCCTCATACTATCACAGGGTCCTTTATATTCACAACAGATGATTTTGATGGTTTTATATGACTACCAATAGTTCTGAGGATATATACAGAAAAAAAATTGCTTGGACTTCAACTTTTCTACCTTTGAAAATTTGAGGAAGGCACTTTAGTTTTAGTTGGTACTTTTAGTTTACAACATTCAGTTCAACAAACTTTTGAATTCCAAATTTTCCCCCCTTCCTCTTCCTCCACCCACATGGTGGCATGCAATCCAATATAGGTTTTACAAATATATTCATTTTAACATTGGTGAAGTTGTAAAGAAGAATTATAAACAATGGAATGAACAACAAGAAAGAAGAAAGAAACAACAAAAAAAGAGCAAGCGTTTTGCTTCAATCTGCAGCCAGACTCCATGATTCTTTCTCTGGATGTGGATACCCTTTTCCATCCTGAGTCTTTTGGAGTTGTCTTATATCCCTAAATTGCTAAGAGGACCCCCAGTCTATCAAAGTCAGTCATCACAGGTACGATGGGTCTGTAATTGTGTACAGTGTTCTCCTGGTGCTGCTCCCCTCACTCAGCATCAGTTTATGTAAGTCTCTCAAGATTATTATGAAGTGTATCTGCTCCTCCATTTCTTATAGCACATTATACTCATATATCACAGCTTGTTTAGCTATTTCCCAATTGATAGACATCCCCTTGATTTCCAATTCTTTGCCACCACAAAAAGAGCTACCATAAGTATTTTTTTATGTACGGGTTCTTTTCCCAGTTCTATGATCTCTTTGGGATACAGCCCTAGAAGTGGTATCAGTGGGTAAAAGGGCATATGCACAGTTTTAGAGCCCTTTCGGCACAGATACAGATTGCTCTCCAGAAGGGTTGAATCAGTTCACAACTACACCAACAATGTATTAGTATTCCAATTTGCCTATCTCTTCTCCAGCATTTATCATTTTCCTGTTTTGTCATGTTAGCCAATCTGACCAGTGAGACGTAATACCTAAGAGTTGTTTTTTTAAGATTTTAAAAAATTTTTTTGTCTTTATTAATTTGCTTGTTTACTTTTAGTTTATAAGATTCAGTTCTATAATCCCTTAAGTTTCAAATTTTCTCCCCTCCCCCCCCCATGGTGGATTTCAATCAAGTATAGGATCTGCAAATACTTTTACAGTAGACATTAGTCAGGTTGTAAAGAAAGATTGTAACTGATGGAATGAATAATGGGAAAGAGGAAAAAAAACCAAACAAGAAAAAGAAAGAGCGTGTAGTTTGCTTCCATCTGCATTCAAACTGTTTTTTCTAGTTCTTTCTCTGAATGTAGACATCTCTTTCCATCATGAGTCTTTTGGAGTTGCCTTATAACCTTGCATTGCTGAGAAGAGTCCAGTCTATCAAAAATGGTCATAACACATATCTTGTGTCTGTAATCGTATACAAATTTCTTCTGGTTCTGCCCTTCTCACTCAGCATTAGCTTATGTAAGCCTCTCCAGGTAAATATGAAGTCCTTCTGCTCCTCATTTCTTATACCACAATAGTATTCCATTACATTCATATACCACAACTTGTTCAGCCACTCCTGAATTGATGGGCATCCCCTTAATTTCCAATTCTTTGCCACCACAAAAAGAGCTGCCATAAATATTTTTGTACATATAGGTCTTCCTCCCACTTCTATGATCTCTTTGGGATACAACCCCAGAAGTGGTATTACTGGGTCAAAGGGTATATAATTATTTACAGCCCTTTGGGCATAGTTCCAGATTGCTCTCCAGAATGGTTGTATCAGTTCACAGCTCCACCAACAATGCATTAGTGTTCCAATTTTTTCAACATTGTCTCCAGCATTTATCATTTTCCTGTTTTGTCATCTTAGCCAATCTGACTGGTGAGATGTGGTACCTCAAAGTTGTTTTCATTTGCATTTCTCTAATCAGTAGTGATTTAGAGCATGTTTTCATATGCTTATAAATATCTTTAATTTCTACCTCTGAAAATTGCCTGTTCATATCCTTTGACCATTTATCAGTTGGAGAATGACTTGTATTCTTATAGA
>CM053580.1:257156847-257169464 GCA_028627135.1 Pseudochirops cupreus
TTTTATTGAGAGTTGGAAGATGTTCAGACTCTGGCAAAGCACTGCTCAGAGGAAATTGAACAGGGTCAAAATTTCAAAGGTACAGTGAGGTTGGTATCAAAAAGGATAAAATAAACAATAAGAGAAAATGCCCAAAATAAGGTTTCCTTCTTGGACTAGGATTATACATGACTTCCCACTATACCTTTCTTCCTCTTTAGACAATCAATATTCCTGGAAGTAGATTCTAGAGCAGGGGTGGGGAACCTGGGGCCTCAAGGCCACATATGGCCCTGTAGGTCTTCAAGTGCCCCCTTTGACTAAATCTTCTGTGAATAAAGGGTCACACTTGAGGAGCTAGAGGGCCACATGTGACCTTGAGGCCCCAGGTTCCCCACCCCTGTAAGAGTTCTAGGGGTCATGAGTAAGGACAATGGTAGAATCCAAACAAATAGGTTTCAAACAGGGGCAGTACAAATCAATGTCACTGACATATGAGAATGAATGAGGGGGTGGCGTTGAAAGGATTAGGTACTTTTTTTTTTCCAGAGCTGGAATAGGGAAGATTAAAATAAAAGGGAGAAAGAGAACAATAACAAAAAGTAAACTGAGTGGGTTTTGGATGGGGCAGGGTACTTGGAGGGATGAGGCCCCAGCCGGAGGGGAACAGTTTCAGATTAATAAAAGAAAAAGAAATTGCAGAGACTAAGTGCTGATGAGGTCATTGTATCGGGTGTTCTTCATTCATTATTTTTCTTTGTCACAAGAGAGGCTTCAATATGGGGTGGGGTTGATGCAAGACAAAACAGCATCAGTAAAACGGTATTTTATTCTTTAACACAAAGAATGGTTATGAATCCTTTGTAACCATCATAGCAGGCCTTTTTTAGTGCAAAACAATAAATGTTTATTTGTTCACAGTTAGACGCAAGCAGCTGCCTTGACATTTTTAGGACATTCTAACAAGGACAGCAAAACCGTCTGATTGTAGTTCTCATTCACAAAGATTGCACCATTTTCCCTTGCAGTTCATATTTACAGCATTTACTGTGGGTTGTTTTTGACATGCTTACAAGCATGAGACAGGAAGCAAATTGAGCCTTTTTGACAAAAGATGACATTTTTAGATTTGAACTAAAAACAATTAAAAAATCAATGTTGTCACTTTGCCAAAGGGTCCCTTTAAACTGCAATTTCACTCTATCATTCTGAAGTTCTAAGGTTGAGGTTTACAAAACTAGATTATGTCCTTAGCAAAATAATCTGTTCCTCCATAATCTTCATGATCCATAGAAAAACAAAGTCTTCAGAAAGGAATTCCCAATTCATAGCAGTTGTTTTAAGTATTTTTAAAATGATTCTAAGTTTAACCCAGACTCCAAGGAAGTAAAGGAAGGTTCTAGAGCAGTGGTTCTCAACCTTCCTAATGCTGCAACCCTTTAATACTCGTATGTGGGTATATTTGCATGTGGGCAGACCTGCCTGGAGACAGATAGAGGAGCAGTGTCTTGGTTCCTTAGACCATCGGAAATATGTTTTCCAATGATCTTAGGCGGCCCCTGTGACCCCTGTGAAAGAGTCATTTGACCCCCAAAGGGGTCGTGGCCCACAGGTTGAGTACCAGTGTTCTAGAGAGTATCAGAATGATGAAAGTAAAAGAATTTTGTTCAATTTAAATTTTGAATTTCCTATATTACAAACAGGCTATTTCCCCAATAGTAAGCCAAAATGGCTAACCAAGAGAAATATTGAAGAATATTCTATCAAAAACTTAAAAGAAAAAAGGTTTTACTATTTACTTTAAGCAAACATGGAGCAAAAGGAAAATTGTGATGTAACATACAGAGAATATGCTGGACTCTTAGCTCATTTCAGTTTGCATCTGTTGCCTTGTCTGATTTCAACTCCAGGAACAAAGTGTCCCTCCCAAGATAAATTCATCACTTCTAAACTCACCACAGTCCTGGTAACTGAAGTTTTATTGATACCACTTCCCTCTGCTTCCTCTCTCCTCTGATTAGAGGGTGGTAAGGCAGACAAACAAACTCCTTCCAATGCTTTCTTTTATAGACAGCAGAAATTGAACCCTTGGATCACTCCAGTTGCGTCTGCTCCCCTGCTAGGTTTCAAATCCACAGAGCAAGGTGTCTCTGGCCAGGTACCTTGTATATTCATATACATGTTTTAGTCAATTTCTCCATGTCTCTCATATACATATACACACACACACATACATATATATACACACATACACATATATGTGTGTATATACATGTATACACATATATGCATATATGTGTATGTATATTATATATGTATATATGCAAATGTGTATGCATATATATGTACACATATATGTATATGTGTGTATATGTGTGTGTGTGTATGTGTGTATGTATATAAGCAAATCCTTAATGTTTGTCAATTAGGTGTTTTAGAACTAGAGTTCTCCATCATTTTGAGGATTAAATTAAATTACCATTAAGGCAAACCAAAATAATATCAATTAGATGATGATTTGTTTTATGAAGAGATAGAGACAGAGAAAGACAGAGACAGAAAGGCAGAGAGAGACAGAGAGTCTCTGAAAAATACTTGGAAAGGGAGAGAGAAAGAGAGAGAGAGAGAAAGAGAGAGAGAAAGAGAGAGAGAGAGAGAAGATTCCTCCAGGACAGATTTGTTTTGTTTCTCAAACTGCTCATTTCTTTCTCCCACCTGTCCTCAAATATACTCATATGGCAGTTATTGCTTCTATTTCTCCATCTATTGATCTTCACCCAAATATTCTTCAGTATGTTATCTTGATTCCCTCACAGGAACATATATTTATATTCTTAATTTAAAATGTATTCTGTAGCACCTTTTATTTATCCTGTTTCATTTATATAAAAACCTTCTAGAAAGGTGTCGAAGTCATGGATTCCATCCCAGCCCATGAACTGTTTGCTTGTCTTTTTCCCCCTGATGCACATGTGAAGAAACAGGATCATGAAAACTACAGGGAGAACCCCATTGCTCAGGCAAGGGCAGTACAGATTCAAAAAGTGACCAAAAGGAAAAAAAATAAACCAAAATACCCCCAAAACAACATACTATGAAGGAGATAGATTCCTCACACAAGTTTTTCTAGGCTGTGAAGATGCTGAGCTAGAGGGAGCAGAGACTAGGCACTGATGGGAAAAGCTGTCTTTGAATAGCTGAGAAGGCTGATTTCTCATTTCTCTTTGGTTGTCACAGAGCTGACCTAGCTTAGAGAAAGACAAACCCAGGAGCTGGTGATTTTTTTTGTCTCCGTATTTCTTTCCACTTGCATTAAGTCTATTTGTTTTGAGAAAAGTTAGTAGATTCTGTAAGATAAAATCTTTTTGTAAGATCAGGAGAATCAGGAACTTCTGATATGCCCTTAGCAAATCTCTACCTTATACCTCATTCCATGGGTCAATGTTCCTTCTGTGAAACCTGAGCATTTATGTTTGAATCTCAAGAACAGTGTTTTTGTTTTAGTATCCCCGGTGAGAGCATGAGTACTTGTTCAGAATGCTGTTTGTGTGGGGAAACAGTAAGAATTAAGAAGCTGGCCACAGTGGGTAATATTAGCAACCTCAGAAGGTGTGGCGAGGAGTATTGGTCCCAAGCTTGCCTGGTTTGACAATTGATTAAGCATCCTCTCTGACTCATTTCCTAATAACACTAATATCTTCCCTATACATAGCACTTTAAAGTTAACCTTGGGTTTGTTATACATTCTCTTATGTGAATCACAAAGAAACAAACAAACCACCAAACAGTCCAAACACCTAGTCTAGTTCCTGGAACATAATAGGTGTTTAATATATACTTGCTTATTGATAGACTTATTCAAGTACATTGATTAATCAGTTCAAGTATTGTCACCTCTATTTTATAGAAGACATAACTGAGACTTGGAAAGGTTAAGGGAGGCCATATAGCTAGAAGGTGACATAGGTAGGAATCAAACCCAGGGATTTTTAAAAAAATTATTATTCATCTAGAAACTTCCTCCGACTATACTTTGGGCTCCTTCTAATCTTTTCTTTGTAGAATGAAGGGAAAAAGAAAAAAAAAACACAACCTCATAGTTAGGAGGAAGCAATTATTAACAGCTGGGTGGAGCAAAGGATTAGAGTGCAGGGCCTGGAGTTAGGAAGATTCATCTTCCTGGGTTCACATCTGGCCTTAGATCCTCACTAACTGTGTCACCCTGGTCAAGTCACTTAACACTGTTTGCCTCAGTTTCTTCATCTCTAAATAAGCTGGAGAAGGAAATGGGGCCACAAAGATTTGGACATGACTGAAACAAGTAAACAACTATCTCTTAAGTCGTAAAACGAAATCATCAACATGATGTTACTTGTTCAAGGTCACATAGTGATTGAACTAATGCCAGAACCTTTTTACCTCACGTGTAGCATGTTATGCCATCCACCTGACTTTAATGACTTATTTCTTCCTATCCTAAATTTTCTTAAAGTTCTTAATTACGTGTTACTCACTTTGTGACAACCTGCCATGCCAGATCCCTATAGATATAGAGATCAGCACGATCAGAGCTGTGAATTGTAGTAGATGCTAAGCAAAAGAGATTATGAGGGATACATAAAAATTTCCAGATTGCTCATTTTTACTGGTTCTGGATGAAAGCATGGAATCCTCTGAAATGGTGAATGGGAAGAACACATTTGGATCTTGTTTTTAGAACCTGAGCACAAAATTGCTAAACTTATTTGTATGTGAACAATTTGTATTTTGAAAATAGAAGCTATGCACAGTTCAGAAAGTTGTATTTTTCTGCTTCATGTGACATGCAAATGTACTTTCACATAAAAAAGTAATTTTGCCAAGTATAGTAGCATACTCCTATCTCCTAAGGAGACAATGGGTTACCTGAGCTCAGGAATTCTCAGCTAAATAGGCTAATCAAATTGGGTGTCCACACTACATTTGCACGCCAATTCAATAAATTTCTAGGGGTGGGGGTCTACCAGTTTGACTAAAGAGCGATGCACTTATCCAGGTTGGAAATGGAACAGGTCAAAGCTCCTGACATGATCAGTAGTTGGTGAAGTCAAGCCTGGGAGTGGCCACTGAACTTCTAATCTTGGAAAGATAGGGAGACTAAAAAAAAAAATGTAACAACAGAACAACCACAAAATACCCGTTATCGAGCCAATGACAACAAGAATAACTACCTGGGATTTGAGACTGGTTCTAAAAGGAAACATGGTCTCTTTTTACCCAGAGGGAAGCAGAATTTATGGCAGTTAAACTACTGGCATGTCATAAATTTATAAATGTATTTATTTTTTAGTTCTTAACATTCACTTCCACAAGATTTTGAGTTACAAAATTTCTCCCCATCTCTGCCCTAGCCCTACCCCAAGACAGCAAGCACACTGAATACTCCTTCTTCCAATTTGTTCCCTCTTATGTTCTCCCCCATCCTCCTTTACTTTCTCATAGGGCAAGATGGATTTCTTGTATCATTGCCTGTAGATCTTGGCGTGGCATAAATTTAAGGTAGAATCTTTTCAACCTACAAATGGCTGAGGATTGTGTGGGGATTTACACCCCCTTTTCCACTTCTTTAGAAAGCCACTGTGCACATATACATGGAAACATTTCCCATGCTAAATCAGACTAATGAGAGGAAAGGCTGATGTGAGTCAAGTGACAAGTATAAAACTACTTAGAAATACTTTCACTTCATTTTCAACTAAATGCCGTAAAAACTAAAAACAAAGTCGTGTCCATCCCCCTTTCCCTCCAGTTCAGCTCCTGAAGGATTGCTTGGTATTGGCTCAATTTCAGTGTTCATACATCATGCACCGTGCCAAAGTTCTAAAAAACAAGAATTTTTAAAAATTCAAATAAGTGGGGTAATTGTGGCCCCTTACCATGTTATTTACAACATCAATATGATTTTCATTGTAAAGAAATAATTTTCTTAAATAAACTTTACTTTATTTCTGGTTGAAAGGATTTCAAATTTCAAATCTGAGGAGCCCAATTTTGTGAAATCTTGTTATATATATAGATTAGAGATAATATATAAAACCATAAACAAAACAGGACCTAAGAAATCCTCACAACTTAGACAAGGTATCAATACTACACAGACATCTTAAAAAATAAATAAGCTTTGGCACCACCAAACACCTAGCAAACTAGTCCAAGACTAATAATATTTCAGGAAATTCATCCCAACTCACTCAATAGAAACAGACACAGTAGTTGTTACTTGATTTAATTGGCCTATGTTTGTAGCAAGAAGAAACTTCTTAAAAGCTTTATGTAGGTCAAAAAAATGTTGTCATGAATGAAAAGCAGAAGTGTAACTGAATATCTCAAGAAGAATCCAATCCAAGCTTCCCCTAAATATCTGTGAAAATCAATAACTGGATCAATACAACTGCTGGAAGCTTCAACTGTTGAAATAACCCAAATATAATATAATTCATTTTTTTCTTAGATGCAAAACCAATGACTTCATTTGATTGAGGAATGGATTTCCTGCATTGGCTCTGGTGTGCCTATTGACAGTAATGCTCGGGTGCTGCTATAAAGTTTTCCTTCTGTGCCACCATGACAGCTTTCCCCATAATTGTCCAGACATGCTCACTTGGTGGCTACCTCCAATACTTTCAAAAGACATTCTTTCCTTATGCAGTGAAATTGAAAGACTCACTGGAAAACTTAGGTTAACCAATTACTCAAAAGCCCAATACTTAACATATTAAACATTTGACATCTATCCTCCTCTCTGCTTTGACCTCCAGCTTCATAAAGCAAAGACTTGGGAAGGTTATATTCATGGTTTTCAAATAATATGGAGAGGATACATTAAACTCCCATGGTTATCTGGAATCCAAACAGCTAATAAACTCGGATATTTTTCTTTATATCCTGTCTTCTTGTTTTTAATGTAAGAGACATGTGACACATAAACTGAAATTCTCTACCTCCTTTTCTTCATCATTCTTATCAACAATTTATATTCTTAGAGAGTTGACTATAACACTAGGAGTCAGGAGTCAGTCAGTATGTATCAAAGGTATGACTCAAACCCAGGTCATCCTAGTTTCAAGACTTTCTCTCTGTCTATGTCATACTGACTCTGTATAGACTCTCTTCAAATATTTGAAGGATTATATGAAATATGAACATAAGATAGCCGTATATGCACACACATGAATATGTGTGTATACATATATACTTGAATGCATACACACATTTGTGTATACATGTCCCACATGTAATAGTCCTTCAGATATTTCAGACACATACAAATCACTTTAAATCATATCTTTTTCTAGGCTAAATATACTCAAATTTCTTCAGTTGACCCTTAAATAGTCTAGCTTAAAGTCTTCTTGTCATTGCAAAGTTCAGCTCATTCAGAATAGAGCTTGTTATATTTTCCCAAATACCCATCCCTCTTCCCAACTTCCCTATTTTTGTTAAGAATACCAGTACCCTTCACCTTAGAGGTTCCCAACCTTAGGATCATCCTTTAACTCTTAATTTTCTTCTATGCTACATAACCTAATCCATTGTCTTATTGTTATTTCTTCTTCTATGACACCTTTTCTTTCCACTTCCTTCTTGTTCATGACCACCACCGTAGTTGAAACCCTTGTAACCATTTACCCAAAATATTGCGATACCTTCTGAATCATTCTCCTTGCCACTCCAATTCATTTTGTGAATATTTGCCATATACCTGTGATACAGGGAAATGAGTGAGTGAGGAAGAAAATACAGATCTCAATTTAAAAAAAAAAGTATGTTAAATACCACTTCTGGGGTTGTATCCCAAAGAGATCATAGAAGTGGGAGGAAGACCCATATATACAAAAATATTTATTGCGGCTCTCTTTGTGGTGACAAAAAATTGGAAATTAAGGGGATGACCATCAATTCAGGAATGGCTGAACAAGTTGTGGTATATGAATGTAATAGAATACTATTGTGTTGTAAGAAATGGGGAGGAGATGGACTTCATATGTACCTGGAGAGGCTTATACAAACTGATGCTAAGTGAGAAAAGCAGAAGCAGGAGAAATTTGTACACAATGACAGGCACAATGTATGTGTGATGACCAAATTTGATGAACTGGACTCTTCTCAACAACACAAGGTTATAAGACAAGTCTAAAAGACTCAGGATGGAAGGAGATGTCTACATTCAGAGAAAGATCTAGAAAGAAGTGAGTTTAAATGGAGACTGAAGCAAACTACATGCTCTCTTTCTTTTCCATGTTTGGTTTTGTTTCTTATTTCCCGTTGTCCATTCCAACAATTATAACCCTTCTATAAAACCAGACTAATGCCCAATGTGAAAGTATTTGCAGATTCTATATTTGATTGCAAGCTGCCATGGGGGGAAAGTGGGGAGGGAAGAAAGAAAATTTGAAACTCAAGAGACTGTGGAACTGAATCTTGTAAACTAAAAGTAAACAAATCAAATTTTGAAAAATGAATGTTAAAATTTGTTTTTACATGTAATTGGAAAAAATAAAATACAATTAAAAAGAATAATAAAAATAGGGCTTACCATATCATTCTCCCCATTGGTTAATTCCTGTGGCTTCCTAGTAACTCTAAGATAAAATACAATCTTTCTTTCTTTCTCTCTCTCCCTCTCCCTCTCTTCCTCTCTCTCTCCTCATTTAAAGTGCTTTATACTTGACTTTATACTTGACTCAAAGGTATACTTTATACCTTTCCAGTGTGATTATATATTATGCCCATTCACAATGCTATAGTCAAGCCTGACTATCTTCATACACAATAGTCTTCTGCCTTCATGCATTTGCCCAGGATCTCATCTATGCCCAAAATTCACTCCCATCTCATCATTGCCTCTCAAGATGCCTAGTTACCATCAAAATAGAGCTTTCATACCATTTCCATGACATTGTTTTGTTTTTTTTTTGGAGGGTGGAAGGCAGGGTAATTAGGGTTAAGTGACTTGCCCAAGGTCACACAGCCAGCTAAATGTCAAGTGTCTGAGGCCAAATTTGAACTCAGGTCCTCCTGACTCCAGGGCCAGTGTTCTATTCACTGTACCACCTAGCTGCCCCAGCCATGACTTTTTCTGATTATGCTTGCTACTACTAGTGCCTGTAATTATCATTTGTACATATTTTGTATTGTACATATTTTATATTCAGTATGAATGTACATGTGCATGTATACATAAATATTTATATACACATGCATGTACATATATACATTCATATATACACAGTATCATGTTTCTCTTAAAAGAATAAACTTTAGGGGCAGCTAGATGACACAGTAAAGAGTAAAAAACAAAACAAAACAAAAAAAACAAAAAAACAGCCCTGAAGTCAAGAGGACCTGAGTTCAAATCTAGCCTCAGACACTTGACACACTTACTAGCTGTGTGACCTTAGGCAAGTCACTTAACCCCAACTGTCTTGCCTTCCCTCTTCCCCCCCCCCCAAAAAAAAAAAGAATATAAACTTCTTTAGGACAAAGAATATTTGCCCATATTCTTTCTGTACCTTGTGCCTAGTACAGTGCTTGGCAAGTTGCCACTTCAGAAATCCTTGGTTATTTGCTTAATTTATCTTGATTTGCTTCCTCCTCTGAATGGACTCTAGTTTGTCAATGTTAAAATGTTCCATCCATAACTGGATACAGTACTCCAGATGTGATTGATCACATTGTTGATGAAAATATGAGAAGGAAACACAAGTGCATAATTAATATTCTATAAGAGGCTGTATCATTACTGTAACTCATTTCATTGGAAAGAACAAAGAGCATGGAATCCTGTTATTTTTATTATTAGATAACTGTGTAAAGATTGATTTGCCATGGCAAAATATTCTTTAAAGCCTCTCTCCAAATAACTCACTCCCATAAATATCTTAATATATTTTTAAAAAGTTTGAGAGATTCAACAAATGACATATCTCCATTCAATTATTTTCTTGTTATTAATATTAATACACCAAATAGTAATCTGTATGCTTTCCGGATGCATTTGCCATGGTTATGGAGGATATTTGTGATAGAGTACAAATATAACAGAGATTCTGAATGAGTGAAAAGATCCTTCAGATGCTCCTTTTTATGGAGATATTTTGTTGATTACTTCACGTTTCACAAGAAAGCAGAGTCTTCTAAATTCAACATATAACCATTTGAAAGAGTTTGGCATAACAATCCACTCAGCATAAAACAAATAGATAAAGAAGGTCTATTGTCTTATGCAACATTATAGTTGATAACACATAAACTTGAAAATAGGGATTATTATTTTTTCTTTTTTTTGTTTTCATCCTTTAGGCACCCAATGCCAGCAAATTCATTGGCATGTTAAAGGCACTGAATAATTGCTTGCTGATCAATGTATAGTTGCATGAATATCACATATATGTATTGGTATATATGTCAGTTATGTGTCTTGAACAGTCACAACAGATTGTTATTGAAGATAACAATCCAAAAGTCAACAATAGTAAGAAAGCAGGTTAAATTTGAGTAATCATGGGATGTTCCAATGACTCCAAGTTTCTCCTGAGACAGAAATTGATCATTTAATACTCAGATTCTTCTTGTGATTCTTATGGCTACAAACTACCACAAACTTCCAAACTCTACAAAGAATTGAAATTACAGATCATTTAAAGCAGTAGTATCAAACCAGTCACAAAACTCCCAAGAATATCATGAAATGAAATTAAAATATTATTGGGACATAATTAACAGTACAAATAAATATAGTACAAGACAGGCAATGTTAATGTGTGGTTTTCTAAGTCAATATGCAGTTCATAGTGATATTTCTTTTTGAATTTGACACCATTGATCCAAAGGGAGAGATCCATGGTAGACATAAATGGGCTGTAATATATTTTACCAATAAGAATATACCATGAAAAAGTGATATGACTGGAAAAAAAAAGTGGGACAATTAGGTAGTGAGAGAGAAAAAAAATGAAGGGATAGCCAGAGTGTTGCATTGGTCCCAACATAATATCAAGAAACTCTAAGGGGAGGAGGATTCTGGGAAGATGGCAGAGTAGGTCAAACAATTCCAAGCTCTCAAGATCTTCCCGCACAAAAGAGTTAAAATAGCACCTTAAGGTGAGCAAAGTGTTGGCGGAGATAAAAAAAAAAAAACAGGGGCATAACCAGGGTCCTCCTGGGACAATTTGAGAAGATCAGAAGAAAAATTCCAGGACCAGGTTTGGTCCCTGTAAGGAGTACACACCTCCAGGCTAGGTTCCATTTTAACACGGCAAGCTTCTTAAACAAGTGGCAAGCCCTGGGGTTAGTTGGTTTGAGAGACTACCTCAGCCCCAGCCACAGGAACTTTTACCCCTGGGATAGTGAGGGGAGTTGGGCCTCTCAGGCTGGGATGATCAAGGGAACCTCTGCTGAACAGGAACACCAGACTCAGCCATGATAAGAGTGGAAGGGATAAGAAGGAACCAGCACATGTCTGGTGAATGCAGAAGCAGTGGGGCAGAAAGTCGCTGGCTGTGGACACTTACAGAAACCTAGAGGTTTGGTTTTGGTTTCAGGCTAGGGGGAAGAACTGAAGATGTGGGGCACAAGGCACCATTTCCCATACCCCAGGGCTAGAGATGACTACAAATAACTATCACCACAAAATAAAAATGCAAGGGCAAAGGAGAAAGAATCCAACTATAGAAACCTGTGATGGGAATAGATATGACTGGGGTTCATCTTTTGAGGAGGAAATTCAAGTAAGGAAACCCCCTAAGAGTAATGTCAAATGGTCACCAGCCCAAAAAAGAATTCATAGAAGACCTTAAAAAAGACTTCAAAAATCAAATGACAGAGATGGAAGAAAAACTAAAAAAGAAAATAAGAATAAGCCAAGAAAAAGGAGAAGAGTATGAAAGGAAAGTCAACCAATTAGAGAAGGAGATCCAGAAACTTAAGGGAGAAAATGACAGCCTGAAAATTAGAATTAGGCAAAGCAAAGTCAGTGAAATTATAAGAGATCAAGAAATGATTAAACAAAATATGAATAATGAAAAAATAACAGAGAATGTAAAACATCTTATAAGAAAAACAACAGATTTGGAGAACAGATCAAGAAGAGAAAATATAAAAATAATTGAAATAACTGAAAGTTATTATCCAAAAAGAATCTTGATACAATAAGTCCAGAAATAAAGAAAATTGTCCTGAAGCATTAGAACAAGGGGGAGGGGGAAAGTAGAAATAGAATAAATCCATCAATCACCACTTAAGAGATATCCTATAAGGAAAACTCATAGGAATAGCATAGTCAAATTCAGAAACCCGTAGTTCAAGGAAAAACTATTAAAAGCATCAAAATTAAAATAATTTAAATATGATGGTGCCACAATTAGAATTATACAAGACCTAGCAGCAGAAGCATTAAAGGACCACAGATCTTGGAAGAAAACATATTGAAGAGCAAAAGAACTGGAACTCTGGCCAAAAATATCATACTCTGCAAAGTAAACTATTATCTTGAATGAAAGAAAAATGGACATTTGATAAACTCTCAGGTTTTCAAGACTTTGTTAAAAAAAATTCAACTTAATAGATGATTCAACATAAAAGAGCCAATATAAATATAA
>CM053580.1:257169564-257182027 GCA_028627135.1 Pseudochirops cupreus
GAACAAAAGAAAACTCACAAGGAAGTAAAGAAAAGATGGACAATTTTCAACACAATGAGTATTATTTATCATATATGTTTTCTTGAAATGAAAATTTATTGTTACATATTTTGAATCTTATCTTCTGCTATGTATGACATGCTTTTATTTCTTTCTAACTTTGTATTTAAGCTCCAATATTTAAGTTTTTGTTATGTGTTTGTTTCTTTTCTCTAATCTCTATTTGTGTTCTGACATTTGAGTCTAAAATAAAATTTTGGAAAATAAGAAGAAACTCTAAGGAAGGCCCCTCGCATAATGCATAGATGCTATATAATATTTGGGGTACATAGGGTGTTCAGGGAGGACTAACACATCTGGTGTGAGACTTGCTGAGTTCTTTTCAGTGTTGTTCATATATCTTTGGTGTCCACCTATCAACCAACTGCCACCTGTGACTCCAAGAAGTGGCCACACCCCAGTAAACCATTTTGGCAGGTCAAAAAGCCAGACTGAGGGTAACTGACAGACCTCAAACCTGTAAATGAATTAAACAAATGTCTACCCCAAGCATCTGAAGACATCCCCCAGCAGAATGGGCACATGAGAACAATTTGTTCCAACAGCCATGAAGGCAGAAGAAGCAGATGGTATGGAGCACTTAGAGCTTGGTCAGACATCCAAGATGCCAATGTCATCTACTGAATCCTGGGTCATCACCAATCATCTTGACTTTTGTTCTACCACTGCACTTTGATGACTCTGGAAGAAATTGAAGTTCATAACTTTGTACAATTCTGTCTAGCTGAGATGTGATTCATGTGCAAATTAAGACTTTACCCATCATCACTATTCTACACAAACATGATAATATCATCAGTCCTCTTTAAAAACAAAGGTCAAAAGCAGAAGATTTATGGGAAGACATGGACAAGGATTTTCTAGAATAAATTTATTTGCCTAATTTGAGGGAGGACCTATATCTCTGTTATCATGAATCCATTAAAATACTGAAATACTCTCTCATCCAATATTGTAGCTATCCTTCTTCCTTTTCTTCAATCTTTAAAATTGATAAAGATTTCATGTTTTCATCAAAGTTCATTGTTAAAAATGTTTAATGGAAACAGAAGAGAATAAGGATGGAGCCCATTAGCATAACACTATGCATTCCTCTTCAGGTTTCTATTTATCTACTAATAAACATTATTCTGTGACCCTCCAAACTTTTCTGGATTCATCTAACTGTACAATTGTTATCTAGCCTGTATTTTCCTATCTTGTCCACAAGGTCACCATGAAAAGCTTTGTCAAATTTCTTACATTAATTAAATATTTAATTAAATATTAAATATAATTCTTACATTAATTAAATATAGATTAACTACATTATTCCCTAAATGAAATTATTTTTCCCTTTACTGAACTTATAACTAACAGCTTCTAGTAATTTAGTAATTTTTACACTTCTTTCTATAGTCTCACAAATCATCAGTTTATTAACAAATTTTGGAAGTAAGAGGTGAGTGGAGGAAACATTGCATTGCTGGTCAATAATGTAAGAACTATATTCTTATCCTTTTGGAAAGTTTGGACATTTGCCCATCTTTAAGCTTTTTACATCTCTTTTATTCTTGGTTACAACACACTATCTCAGATTGTAGCTCTTTCTGAATTCTTGTTAAATTCATATTGTTATTGGCCTGGACTAGGAGATTTGGACTCAGAACTGTTAGGTAGTATTTTACTCTGAAGAATTAGTGTGATGAAATGGATAAGGAGCAGGCTTCGAAGTCAGGAAAAAAGGGGCAGCTAGGTGGTACAGTGAATAGAACACCAGTCCTGGAGTCAGGAGGACCTGAGTTCAAATACAGCCTCAGAAACTTAAAGCTTACTAGCCATGTAACCTTGGGCAAGTCACTTAACTCCAATTTCCCTGCTTTCCCCCCTCCATAAAGCAAAAAACAAAAAAATGTCAAGAAAAAAAAATAGATTCAAGTCCTCCTGCTTCTTATGCACTTAGTTATATGTGCCTGAATGAGTAGTTGAATTTCTCAGTGAAAACCAGGTAACACTTTAAACCTTGTAGACCAGGTCCTGAACTGTGTTGGTAGAAAAGGCTTCTCATCACGAATTTCCTGCACTAATGGTACCATAGGATCAGTCCAAAAAAAAGGTTTTTGTTTTTTTTTTTTAATTTCACTTCATAAAACTTTGACTTTACTTTCCCTGGAGCCATGTGTAGCCTGACTTGGTGGCTCAGTAAAACCCATTTAGTTTACCCTTTCCCATCAGAAGATGATTCTCTTAAATAGAGAAGATGAAAGCACAAGATCAGTTCAGTAGTACTGTTTTTTTTTTCTCTGTGGTACATTAACATTATACTACTAAATTACATCATGCATAGTTTTCATTAACTGTATTTTCTCACACTTGTTCTTTATTTAGTGCAATTCTCAACTAACAAGAATGTAAAAGTATCAAAACATGCTATTTCCTAGCCATTTTGGATAAATTGGAATTTATCTTATATATCTTATTTTAATCAAAATATGTAAGTGACTTGAATCTATAAAGTAAATATATCAGTCAATGTCCAGCTGTTTCTCTAGAGAGCAATTTTTCTCCATTGTGAAAGTTCTCGTGAAGGACCATTTCACTTCCCAGACTTTAAAAGTATAAAGCATTTCCCCTTAATCCTATGTGTAGGTAGGAGGCACGTGATCCAGCTGTGTATATAATAAAGCTAAATTAATAACATTTTGAAAGCATTTTTTTTTACAATTTCCCCCTTAAAAATGGGAAACATCAGCCTTTGCAGAAAAATAGGAGAAAAAGAGTTGTCTCACTCAGTCTTTGCCCTGCTCACTGATCCTTTAACTCTTTTAATGAAATCATTTCCCAATTACTATAAAAGTAGAATAGTGTGAGTGAAAAATGCATAGCACTATGAGTTACTTAAGCAAGAGGAATTAAGCTTTTGCAGTTCTACTTTTATGGAACATGTGACAGTTTCACTGTGGAGTTATTACATGGAGCAAGGGGATATAAGAGAATAGAAGAATGGAGGAGGAAGGGTGGAGGAAATCCGGCCTAATCATAATAACTCAACTGTGTAGGATTCTTTCAAGTTAGACCACCCCCATTCTCCCTTCTGTTGTCTAGGCCACTTGGGTGGTTAAGGAGATTATAAGTCAATATCTTAATTAGTCTAAAAGCAGGCCACAAGGGAAATATTTATGTTTTCAGAATACGCTACATTGGGAAGAGTGAAGGCCAGTAGGGATGGGAAAATGTGGTCATCAAATTCAGCACAAATTAAAAAGAAACCCACGAAAAACCCGACCAAATAAAAAATAGTCTAAGAAACCCAGCATGACAGAACCTGCTATAAAGTCAGCTTGCTAAGCAAGACTTGAAATGACAATGGCTAGCAAATAAAGATGTCAAATGAACCTTGCCAAAGAGAAAAGAAATACAGAGCTAATATGCTATTTATTTATAAAACTAGGGCACACAGCAGTCGAAAGCCTCGATTACACTAGTAAAACAACACCTTTGTAACAATCTGGAGCAACTTAATGATGTAAGATCTTGGCTGTCACCCCACAAAGGTTCTGCATCAAATTCCTTGGGAGGGAAACTTGGCTACTCATTTAAGAGAAAGTCCTCTTTCCTCTCCTTCTTATTCTGTCCAAAGAAGCAATGATATTTTCTTCCTATAAGTCACATAACAATATTATTTAATATGTAATAAAATTTCCACAACACCTCACATAACGGAAAAATCATGTAAAATGTCAGTAACGTGACTATTAAATCACATCTGTCTTCCATTTTAAGCCTCATACAAAATGGATCAAATCCTGCATTAGAACTAATCAAACACATTCTGGCTAGTTGTGGCTTGACAATTAAGTAGAACACAATTGGACCTGCACATCTGAGATAGCTTGGGGTTGTTCCTCTCTCCCATTAGAATGTATAGTCCTTGAGGCCAGAGTCTATTTTTTGCCTTCCTTATATCCTCAGCATTTAACACAGTTCTTAGTACATAATAAGCACTTAATAAAAGGGCTTTGAGCTGCCTGACCAAACCTTCGTTCTTAAATACTATATGCCCACATAAGTAATGGTATAGTGGCTAACTTGAAGAATGCTGAAGGCATCATTAAAGATCCTGGATACAGGTGATAATTGACCTATTTGGATAGAAGCAGTAGAAGAGCTTTGTGGCCATTATTACCTTCTAGAAACAAGCACTTCTGTCTTAATCTTTGTTGAATTTCATTAAATCAATAAAGCCATTATCCAGAGTGAAGGTACTGCCACAAACCCATCTGGACTAATTCCTATGGTGAGATATCATGAAGCAAAGGTTTTAGGGATCAGAAAAAAAACATTATTCCTTTTCCCCAGTTTGAAAAGTAAAAAAAAATTAATGTATGATTACTGAATTAGTTTAATATTACTATTGTTAGACAATTTGAAGAAAATTTGATGTATGAAAACCCCAAATGACAGTTTCTGAGGAAGACTGAGAACATGCATCTGTGGTCTGTACAATTCAATATACTCAAGTGGCTAGAACAGCCCACACCCATTATTGGGAAAAAATACTCTCAGTCCACTATTAAAATCTACAGCACTCTAAATTTGCTTTGGAATTACCTTTCAAAAGTAGGGATGGTGATTTAGTTCTGAAGGTGGGAATTTAGCTGTTATTTGCATGGGGTAAAATTGAATTGGACTAGATGCTAGAGATATATTATCTCATAAATTCCAACTTCTAAGCCATTGAAAAAAATATTTATGTGTCTGTAATCTTAGTTTAGAACTCAGGGCACAACAGCCACATGAATTCATGTTATATCTCATCACACTTCATTTCGAGCAGAGGTCACTCAGAGAGGGAGTGTAAGAGAAGGTTAGTTTAAGAATTCCAAGCAATCTGTGGTTAAATGAATGCACAATTATTACTTGGAGCCTTAGGGGACCTATTTGGATTTGGGGTGTAGCTGTCTTCATGACTTTTTTCTCTACAATACATGTATGAAAAATCTAGAGTAGAGGGATCAATACACTACCAATACTTCATCTTAAAATGATAAAATTATAGATCTAGGATAAAAAAAACAATTAGCAAATACAAAAAATGTTGTATTTTGTCTAAAACCAAGTATTTTTATTTAATTAAGGGGTAAAGGGAGTTGAAATTTTTGTGCCCGAGGATGCTGTGCATACTAAGCACTAGCTAAGGCATCTTTCCCACTTTTATAATTCATATCCTATGATGCCATGTCCATTGGGACTAATGGAGACTACTATGTCTCCTTATCGTATTTCTTGTCCATTTTTTTCTATAAATTTACCAAAGAGTACACACTGAGTGCACTTCAAATCTCCCTTTATTTGTTTGTTTGTTTCCTTAATATTTGATGGAGCCTGTTACAGCATCTGTTTTATTTCTAACTCTCATTGCATGACTCACCTCACATCCTTTTCTAGTTACACATACCATTGGTGTTGTATTTCATATCAGTTCTTGCTCAAAAGTCATCCCGGTCAATATACCATAACCAACTTACACATACCATGTATTTGGTTGCTTTCCACTTGATACTCTTTACTCTTCAATGCCCTTCTTAAATTGTGATGTCTACAACCGAATACAGTTCTACATATGTGATCTGACCAGGACAGAATACGGCAGATTACACTTCATTATGTTGACTATGTAGTACACAAATATCCTAAGTCTTTTTTTTTCTCCCAGACCTACCATTCTAATTGTGAAATTAAATGTTTGGACCTAAATGAAATATTTTCTAATTTATTCCTTTTGAATTTTCTCCTACTGTAGGCTTCCTATTAACTGGGCCCAGATCCCAGCACTCAAGTCAAGTAGGAGTCACATATATGTACTGTCTTCTCCCCAACCTTCCTTCAGGGCCTAGGTTCTATTGTGTGGATTCAGCATGAACAAGTACTATGAGAAGGATCCCTCTCCCTGCTAACTATCTGGAAAGTACTCCTTATCCTTTTCCTAGTTGGTTGATGATTACGCCTTCCCCGCAATGCCTTCCCTTTGTGAGAAGGAGCAAGAGTCCCTTCTCCACTCCAATCCTATGCCTTCTTATTTCCTTTTCCACAGATGTGGGCTGTGTTCCTTAACCCTCTTTTCCCCCTTGTCATACAGCCATAGTCATAACACTTGGATGAATAGCTAGTTACAGAATGTAATCTTTAATACAAGAAAGGTGCAGGATCATCAAGCTTAAAACTCTACTCTGTCACTTTACTTGTGTAATGGTAATGAGAATTTGAAGAGCTCCCCTGCCCCTCAATAGGCCTAATGGAATTTGAAGACCTTTCCTGCCCTTAATAAGCCAAATGTAATCACATGGAGCCCACGGTGGGTGTTGAAAGGGTAGAACAGGAAGGATGGAGCAGGAAGGAGCAGGAAAGAACAGGAACAGAGCTGGGAGCATGCAGAGCAGAGGCAGAGCAGCTAGTGTGGGTGAGAGGGGGGCATTTTTGCTTAAGGGAGCTTCTTTTGTTTTGAAGGATTTATGGAGGGAAGACTTGGGGATGTTTGTGCTTGCTGAATTGGTTATATATACCATTTTCTTGGTTGCTATGATGGATTTGGCTTTCTGGTGTTGTGATTCAGCTTTCTGATCTTTGAATAAATGTTTTGGTTCTGTCTTCCATGTGGAGTCTGTTACATTTTGTGATTCACAACTACACCAGCATATTCATAACCGATGTAGACACTGTGAATATTGCATTGGCGTTATAACTTGCCATATATTCTGCAACTGAGCCCTCCTATATATGTTGTCTCCCTGAAATGGAAGAATTTTTTCAGAGTAGGGGCTGTCTTGCCTTTTCATTTGTATCCCTAGTTCTAAAAGCAGTGTTTGCACATAGCAAGTGTTTAATAAATGCTTTTTTAGTGACTCATTTCATTAAATTCCATCTTACTAGACTTATCCCAATGTTCACAAATATTAAAATATTTTAAAATTCCTCTAGTTATCCAGCGTTATCCATCCTTACTGTGTTAGCTATCTATCCCAGCTTTTTTCATCAGCAAATTTAATGAACTTTCTATCTATGATTTAACAAATATATCAACAAAAATGTTAAATAAGACAGTGATGCTCAGGTGCCTGGGATACTTTGCAGGAGAGCTCCTGCCAATTAGGCAATGAATAATTAATATCCACCCTTGATTTCTACTATTCATCCACCTCTGAATCCCTTTAATTATATTATAATTAAGGCATATCTCAGATCTTCTCTATGATAATTATATAGCAAATATTTTGTTAATTTCTGTTTAAATGATATATAAGCATCCCTTTAATATATTAGTTCAATTAACGCTACTTTAAAAAAAAAGCTGCCTTTTGCTCAAGATAGTACCAAAGGCAAAGAAGGAAGCCATTGTCTTCCCCTGCAAGATAGAAGCCAAATCGAGGCACAGAAGGTCAAGAAGGTGGTGTTGAAGGGTGTCCATAGCCACAAAAAGAAGATCTGAACGTACTCTACCTTTTGGTGACCTAAGACACTATTACTTCAAAGGAAGCCCAAATACCCCAGGAAAAGTGCCTCTTGGAGAAATAAGCTTGATCACTATACCATCATTAAGATTCCCTTGACCACTGAGTCTGCTTTGAAGAAGATTGAAGACAACAATACCCTAATCTTCATTGTGGACATCAAGGCCACCAAGCATCAGATCAAGCCGGCAGTAAAGAAGCTGTATGACATTGATGTGGCCAAGGTCAACATACTAATCTGGCCTGATGGAGAGAAGAAGGTCTATGTCCAAATTGCTCCAGAGTATGATGCTGTAGATGTTGCCAAAGAAATTGGAATCATCTAACCTGTGTCCAGCTGTCCTACTGGACCTAAATAAAAAGATTTCCAACAAAAAAGCAGACAGTAAGTAAAGTTCACCTGACATAATCTCTTGATGAAGCTATTCTGCTTACTTGCAATCACTTACTCCTTTTCTAGACGTTCAGCTAATTGATGATCCATTTGATAATTTGACCAGCTGTTAAAGACAACTTTAAATGGCCTATGATTTGCAGATATTGTTCTTTTACTCCTCCCCACTTAAAATTAGAAAATATCCCTAGCCTCGTGGTACCATCTTTCCCTTTTTGTTTTCTATGGTCTCTCAAATATTGCTGTTTATCACTCAGCAATCACATCCACCATCTTTTAGTGACCAAGGATGAAGTTGATCTGGATGAAGAAACTTGGATTCATCAAGGGTAACTAATTGTCTTTCACTCTATCCTTACTTATCTTGGTTATCAACTCCCTGTCCCCTTTTCTTTTTTCATTTTCTATGCAGAGGTCATTCTTCCTGGGAGTGAAAACAGAAGTCAAGAATTAAGCAGCTCTGCTTCTTCTCTGTTGTCGGTTATTGTGAGGATTGGCCTCTTGATAGGCACTATCAGACAGAAGTGACTCTATGTTTGTTCAACCTATGATTAGACTTCCTATGTATAAGGAAGTTACTATGTACCCAATATTGGTGTAGTCAATATCAGTTAGGAAGGGAATGCACAATTCTCCTAATTCTTATAAGCTTAATAAATTTCACCAAATCCAGATATATATAAGGTTATCAAACTTTGTTAATTACAATGCTCCTGTGCTTATTAAGGGATGCGTCACAGTCTAGACTACCTGATGATTGAGTTCTCCCTATAGTCCTCTTCTCACTAAATCCCTGTGAATCTGTCCAACAACCATCATTAGATGTACAGGCAGAGAGCCAGACATCTCTGCTTTTGATTAAAGTATGAATCCCACTATACACCTAAACCATCATTCATTTGTGCAACCATGGGACTGTAGGGACAGAGATTTGCTTGCTTGCATACCTGTGTGTAATAGACTAGCCATTCGTGATTCTTTGAAAACTTGTGTTCCTTCCAGGTACCTCACCTATAATTCTTTCATTGTTCCATTCACCCAAAATGGCAATCTTATTCATTCTTTAACCTTTCTCTTTTCTCTAGCATAGCTTAAAAACAAGATAATTTTGTCATCTTCCCTCACCAGTCTCAACTTTTTCTGAGCTTCAACATTCTTGAAACTATTTTTAAAGGACTGTGCCATAATTTTATGTGCATTCATTGTAGTTTGCTCTTGCTCATATCTTCTATACTTGTCTTCAGAAGTTTTAAGTAGATTATTGAGTTACCTGTGCATCCACACCAGTTTCTTCAGACTATGTCTGGTTGTTTTGTTATTGTGTTTTGTTTTGGTTTTATCCCCTTCCTCATTTGAATTATTTCCTTTTGTGCCTTCAGATTTCAATATTAAGAGTTTCTCATTCCTTTGGGGCTACCTGCTGTTATAGAATTTTAGATTGTGGTATCATGATAATCCTTTCTCTCAGTCTTTGAAATCTGCTTTAACAAAATCTCTGGTGCATGTCAGATGGCTGCTTTCTTTCTTTTGCTTTATCACGAACTTTAGGAGAGAGTGTTTGTTTCCACCCTGGCCATGAGCTCTGCTCTTAGTGAGACTCAGATCCAGTATAAAATTTTCTTTGTTTCTTTCTCTACCTTTCCAGGCATGGACATGCAATAAAAACAAACCAAGAAGTAATTAATGGCTTTGCTTTTGATAGAGAGGTTCATAAAATGTCTGGATAGTTGAAGTTCCCTATCATTACCTTTTCACACTTCTATGTCAGGTCTATGATCTGTTTCCTAAACTTTTATTTTCTCTTTCTATTCAGGTAGTTTGTAGTGTACTTGACACACAAATTACTCTGTCTTTCACTCTATTGATCTCTACTAAATATTCTGAACCATGCTTCTTCCATGTGATTCATGGATTTCACCATATTAGTACACCTTATTAATATGCTACCCCACCACTCGGTTTTGCCTATCCTGTTTCTTTTGAATAAGGTATGCCCATCTAGGACCATAAACTATTCATTAGTTTCATCCTCTCTGTGATACCTGTAAGGTTAACTTTTTGTGTTAGGACCTCAAATGTC
Source organism: Pseudochirops cupreus (assembly GCA_028627135.1). Classification (NCBI taxonomy): domain Eukaryota; kingdom Metazoa; phylum Chordata; class Mammalia; order Diprotodontia; family Pseudocheiridae; genus Pseudochirops; species Pseudochirops cupreus. The sequence continues at coordinate 257,179,586 of CM053580.1, forward strand.
TCTCTTTTGTTGTGAAAAATGCTGAGCTTAAGACCAGAAATTTGAGTATTATCTTCTTTCTTGGATTTTACTTTCAAATACTTTTCTGAAATACCATTCTAAAATCTATCCAATCCAATAAAGATGAGACATTTGCTCCCTATACTTCTTATTCAGTCATAAGAAATTAAAGTTGGTAGAGACTTTATACATAATCGAGCCCAGGGGTGGGGAACCTATGGCCTTGAGGCCACATATGACCTAGGTCCTTGGGTGCAGCCTGTTGACTGAGTCCAAGTTTTAAAGAGCAAATCCTTTCATTAAGGGGATTTATTCTGTGACATTTGGATTCAGTCAAAGGGCCACACTTGAAGACCTGGAGGGCCACATTTAGCCTTGAGGCACTAGGTTCCCCATCACTGATCTAACCTAACTTGCCCATTTTAGGGATGAGGAATCTGAGGCCCAGAAACAACATGACTAACTAGTAGGTGATAGCTCCAAAATTTGAACCCAGGTCTTGTGACTAAATCCAGCACTTTCCTCTATTCCATGCTGCTTATTGTATAAAATATTCGGAATGCCTAATTTCCTTTCTATATTTTTGTATTAAAGATGATTTGCATAACCAGATTTGACAGGAACCATGGAGAATACCTATGCCAGCATGCCTCTTTCCCCTGTGCTTAGGCTTCAACCAGATGAGAAGACTTTAAAGGTAGCCTAAGTGGCAGCAGCATTAAGAAACAAAACAGCATTTGTTGTTTCAGAGAAAGAGAGAACCCAGTCATCTGTGCAGGGTGAAGCCATTTATCTATTTACAGTGAAGTTAATAAAGGATTAGCAAGAAGAAAGATTCATCCCTTAATTACTGCCACTGATCCATGTCATTAGGGAAAGTAGAAGATAAACACTGGTACTGAGAAGGCAGGAGAGAGGTCACTAGAAAGTCAGGTTAGGAATTACTATGGCAATCTGTCTCAAGGATCCACAACAGACTAAAGAAGCAGTCAGGGAGAACCAGACTGGTGAAAGCAGCCCCTGTATTTAAATGACTACAATCAGCCCAAGGCAATGGTCCACAAACACTCCAACTCCCTGGAGAAGTACACCAGCCAAGGTATTTAATAGGCCAAAGAGACAGGCAGATAAAGAGGGGCTTTCTTGTTAGCTTGTGCTGCAAAGGCTGCTAAGATACTTTACCTCCCTAGAAGTTTGCTACCTAATACACACACACACATATAATTATTCTGAAGGGTCAAAGTGAAATCCATTACTGCTAAAACATAAATTTCTAACTTCTTTCAAATTACACAGATAATTTTAGGATAAAAGAAAAGATGAAGAATCAGATGAGAGGTATTGATTAAATTGCCCACTTTTCTCCAATTTAATTTGTCTTGTGTAATAAGGCAGACACAGAATCACAGAATTTAGAGACGGTGACACCTCAATGCCCAGAATTTCCACTACAGCATATCTAGTAAGTGCTAATCCAGAATCTGCCTAAAGAACTCCAGTGAACTCAGCACCTTCCAAGACAGCCCATTCTACTCATGCTCTAAGAGTTTTAAGGGCTGTTAGAGTACTTTATTGATATTTACCCCTTTGGGAATTACAACTATGACTTCTAGGTATGTGCTGTGGGTTCAAACAGAACAAATCTCATACCTCTTTAACTGACTTTAATAACCTGAAGACTGCTTTCACGTCACCTCTGTCTCCACCTTTCACTCCAGTCTGGGAGGCTAAAAGCTCATACTGATTCTAGTTTTAGGGAGATATTAGCTATCATATTTTTTTAAAAAGAGTTTATTCCTAAGCTTCCTAAAGTTTTTCTTTTAAGGCAGAAATGTATTTTAATCTTGTCAAAAGTCTTTTCTGCATATATTAAATATAATTTTATTGTTTTGTTATTAATGTGGCCAATAATTTTAAAATATTTTTACTAATAATAAATCAGCCTGCGTTTCTGGTATAAATCTAAACTAGATCTAAAGTATAATTTTTATAATATGTTGGCATAGTAATTCCTTGCTAATATTTTATTTACAATTTTTTTGTATCCATATACAACTGGGGTATTAGTCTACAATATTCTTTTTATGTATTTATTCTCCTGAATTTAAGGATCAAAATAACATCTACAGTAAGAAGGAATTTGATAGGACCCTGTCTTTTCCTATTTTTTCAGTCTTTGTAATAATGTAATTAATTTTCTTTAGATGTTGGATTAAATTAACTTATAAATCCTTATGATCCTTGGTTTTTTCATATTTTTGTCATATTGAGATCCTATTAATGTTCAGTTTCTTTTTTCTGAAATAGGGTTACTTAAGGCTTGTTCTGTTAAGGTAGGCATTTTATTTTATTTTATTTTTTTGGTAAATATTCTTTCATTTGATTGAGCTTGCTGGTATTATTGTCACATAATTTGGTGTAATAATTTTAAAATAATTTTTA
>CM053580.1:257182527-257199659 GCA_028627135.1 Pseudochirops cupreus
TATGTATAGCCAAAAAAATAAAATAATAATTTTTGTTATCATTATTTTAAAGGAAAACAGATTGTTTTTGTGACTTGTTCTTTGACTTGCCCATTCTTTAGTATTAGGTCATTTGGTCTTTAATTAATTTTTAATATTTTAAAAGCTCATTTTTGTATATTTTGTTGCATTTTAAAAAGCAAAAGATAAACTTAATGCTTGGTTTTTTTCTGAACTTTTGTTGTGGCTTTTATACTCTAATATGCGGTCAATTTTGTAAACATGCAAGATATACCTGAAAAATATATATACTTTCTTCTATTTCCATTCAAAAATTGCCAAAATCTATCATATCTAATTCTGCCTTCTATATTTTTTTTCACAATGGCTGTTTGCCATGCCTAAAATGTTCTTGATACTCATCTCTATGTCTCAAAATCCCTAGTTTGTTTGAAGTCTAAGCTCATTTGTCTCTTATAAAAAACTTTTCTGATACTTAGCTCTTAATATCCTTTCTTTCCTTAAGTGATAATGCTTATACTTATTTGCTTCTGCGTTATATAAGCTCACTAGAATATCAGTCCCTGAGGTCAGGGACTATTTTCCCCTATCTTTTTATTCCCATTCCTTAGCACAAGGTCTTGCAAATCTTTGGAGTTTAATTTTGCTTTCTTACATTGAATTGGAAATTGCTAGATGATCTGCAGTGGTGAGCTCCACTCCTGCCTTCTCACAGTGTTACCTCACAGTCTCACTGCTCTATAATGCCTGCATGAAAGTGCCTTGACATCTGTTGCTAAAGTTTCAAAAATTCCTAGGTAAGATTGTGTCTAAATGGATAATAGAATCACAGATTAGTTGTCATAAGGAGACTTAAGGGCCATCAAGTCCAACCTACTCATTTTATTGATGAAGAAATTAGGCTGCAGAAGTTAAGTATTTTGTCAAAGGACACATAGATTTTAAGTATATAACATGAGTTTTCTCTGACTATAAGTTCTATGACCTCTCTAGTATGACATGCTTTTCATTCTTGTCCTCTTTTTGTAGTTTGGAAGGTTTTCTATTAGGAGAGTAGTGAGGTTTAAAAAGTTGCTAGGTGGCATAGTAGATTGAGAGCTAGGCTTGAAGAAGAACTGAGATAAAATCCTGCCTCAGGTGCTTATTAGCTGTGCAACTCTGGACAAATCTCTTAACCTCTTTAAGCTTCAGTTATCATATTAAAAATGCTATAATAATGGAATTTGCCTAAAAGGGTTGTTATGTTGATCAATTGAAAAAAAAAACACGTGCAAGGTGCTTTGTGAACCATAAAGCACCACATGAATGCAAACATATTTTTATGTAGATAGAATACAATCAGGTTATTTAGGGCTCTGAAAGGTAGAGGTGGGGAAATGATTCAGCAAGAAATAGAAAACCCTTGCAAATTCTTCAGAAGGCTGTTGTGAAAGGAGCATTTTATCTTTTAAATTTTTTTGAGGGGGGAAGGCAAGGCAATTGGGGTTAAGTTGACCTGTCCAAGGTCACATAGCTAGTAAGTGTGTCAAGTGCCCGAGGCCAAATTTGAACTCAGGTCCTACTGACTCCAGGGGCAGTGCTCTATTCACTGTGTCACCTACCTGCCCTGAAAGTGGCATTTTAAAAAGATTATTTTAGTGACAATATATAAAATGCATTAAAGATAGAAGATTCTGGAGTGTAGGGACCAGCTAGATTGTTGTAGCAATCTAGAAGTGAGCTATTGAGTGTCTGAGCTAAGGATGCAACACTAGTAATGAAGAAAAAAAAAAGGAAAATTGTAAAGAAAGAAGTAAAAGATCTTGGTGACTGACTAGTCAAGGGTGATGAAAAAGAATAAATCAAAATGATATCATTTTGATGGTGATTGAATGAAAACAAAAGATTAGTGTCACAGATTGAGGCAGGCAACTTGGAAAGGAAGAACCTGTTTGTTGAAGATGGGTTTTTCAAATATTATAGTTTTGAAGATACAAAATTTGAGGTGACAGTAGAGTACTAAACAGAAAACAGATATAAATTATTAGAAGATATTCTTACATCTTACTGATATATTTTAATCGTATTGACTTGTCAATATAGCATATAGATATGACAACAAGTGTATGCAATGCTCACCCACAGAAGGGCAAGAAATTCTAATTCCACTATAAAATTGGCTGATTCCAAACCAAACAACCACCTATTAACACCCACTGTGGAAAGTTCTTTCCCTTCTCTCCATGTCTGTCTGGATACCAACCCAAAGCCAAAGTTTGATGTTCACCACAGACTTCTGTGATTTACCATACAAGATGGGTGATGTGTCATGCAAAGTTACTCTTCAAGCATCATTTTTTTTTCCATTTACATGAGTGAAAGGGGCCAAGAAAGAGGTGGGGTAATTCACCAACCTCCATTAATAGCCCACAAATTATTAACCACCATCAGTTCAGAAAAGCTCCCTTGGGTTGCTGCACAAATGCATACAGTGTACTTCCCTAGCAATCTGGGGCACTAAGCTATTCTTTTACAACACTATAATATTCTCTAAGACCTTACAGGAAAATCTCTTACTTTTCATAAGATCTCAAACCCTCAATGACTTGACAAGCTAATAAAATGGGACTGAATTGTCACTTTTTTATAGATTTTGTTTTTACTGGGAGTTCCACAATATATTGCAGAAGTTTTTATGGTCTATCCCTCTAGATGTTTTATTATTTATTATTCAAGAAATGTTAAGTGTCCTGTTAAATTCAGTTTGCATGGCTTTGTTTTGAAGTTCATTTTTTTTTTTGAAATAAAGAAAAGTATGTCTAACTTTATCCATTCAGTCTTGGCTTTGGGATTAAACTTTAAAAATCGTGTTTAAATTAATAGTGTTTCTTCTCAACTTGATACATTTAAATTATTCCATTTATAGACACACACCATTAAGGAAGCTATTGCTACCCCTGGCAGAAAGCACTCCTGCTGGTAAACATTTCTCTAATGAATTCAGTAGAGCAAAATGGCTTTATAATTGGATTAAGATTTAATCATCTGGGGAAAAACATTTAACTTCATGGAAATTGGACAAATCCTTGGCTTGCATGGAAGGTTTCACCTACAAAGAGCTTAGAAGAGGTTGGCTTAAAAAAGAAATAACAGTCTCCCAAACAATTAGTGATGTGAATGTTATAGAGATTGTTCACCAAAGAATATGTTGCTCTGGCAGATAGCCCATATCAAGGTGTAGCAATAAAAGCATTGAGCCAATTACATTTGGAGCACACTTGATATTCCTCTTACATCCACATTTGAGATTTAGCTCCACGACAAAAGGTATTCAATCTGATTTATAGCCTCTTCACAAAGTTTTCCAAAGCCAGTGAATACTTCAGGCCACTGAGACTTTCAAGGAAGCTTAGCTAAGAGCTTTCTGAAAGGACAAATTTTCCAGACCAAAAACTGAACCTAAACCCCCAAACCTAACCACTGAAAAAAAAGCAAACCAAAGATTGTTAAAATAAAATAATTTAGACCACGAAATTACAAATGTATACCCAGGCTCTGCAGTGATTGTTAAGATGTAGCATACTTATTAATGAAGGTTGGTGAATGATCCCACCTGTCTCTTTTGCTCCTTTTACCCATACAGGTAGAAACTAAATGACCTTTAAAGAGAAGCTTTGTGTAACTCTTCACCAATCCTGTGAGATAAATAATTGAAATCTTTGGTGAAGGTAAGAATTGGCCCTGAGGAGAAGATAGCTTGCTGGATCTCCATTGAACTCCTGCCCCAGAACCCACTGTGTGACAGTGGGCAAATTATTTCACCTCTCTGACACATTTCCCTCATTTCCAAACTGAGGAGGATGGAATAGATTGGCTTCTAAGTTCCTTCCCAGCTCAGCATTTATAATCCTAAGATTTCTTGGGATGTGGAAATAAAAAGTAAAATCTACTTTTTCTTGGGAAGTCTTTGTGGTAAAGTATGTTGGAAAAGGGTCACACTTATTTGACAGAGACATAAACTCCTTTGCCAACAGGTGGCCATTTGCTTTTCATTTTTCTTGCCTTTTCAAACAAAAGTGAAAGCAAGCAACCCAATTGCCCAAGTATCAGGAGGGCAGAGCTGTGGTTTTCATCCAGCTGCCAGGGCCTCACACCTGGCCCTGCTTCAAAAGAGACCTGAGAGCTTTCCCTTCCAGTCTAGGCTAAGAATTGAGAAAGCCTGGTTAGCATTGGTCTAAAGTAACTTTCAAAGCCTACTAGTAGCTGTTTCTGAGTAAATTAATTCATTGCTTAAGCAATATAAATATGATTTTAAAATATACACCATATTTTCAGAAAGTGCAATGGTGAAAGAATTGGTTTTTGACCTCTACCATAGCCCTAGTTCATTATCTTCATCTAAAAACTGCCATCTGGATACCACCCAGTACTGAGCCCAAACTCAGTGACTTATGTGGATGTAAACATTTGTTCATCAAAGTCTCTAGAAACAAGTTAGGTCTCAGAGCAAAACTAAAGGGCATAATTGCCAATTCTTCAGTTAATTGAAGTTGTGCCAATAGCCCAGACATATAACTTGGAGGACTAGTTCATTCTGTGGTTTGAATTATCTAGATTGACTGCTTATTTTGACCATAGATAATTATGCAATCACCTCTTCACTCTGTGACCTTGTTCATCATGAACAAGGTCAGAATTTAAAAGTAAGTAGTGATGTCTAGGTGAGATAGTGGTCTCCATATGTGTTGAGGAAAATAGTTGTTAAGGCATGTCTTCAGATACTCTCCCAGTCACTTTGAAGATTTCCTCTGATTTTACGCTGAAATTAAAAAGTTGAAATTTGTAACTGAAAGTTGTATGGAAATTTCAAGACAAACTAGAAAGCATCCATTTCTATACTAAGGCCACTGAGGATTTAAAAAAAAACACAATATATTTTGAAAGAGTAGCCTAGAAATAAAATTGTCAAGGTATTACTGAATAGAAACTAAACAAAATAAACTAACAAATCTATTAGAAGGCACATATATGACATTTTAGCTTTGAGAAATTTATTTTGAAAACCAGAATTACTTTCCATTATGTTGCCAAGGAGTTTAGAACTGATAATTCTGAACAATTCTAAATTGTGTTCTTCAGGTTGATCAGTGGATAGATTTCTAGACGTGGAATTGGTAAGACTTGAATTTATATCCTGTCCCCAGTACTTACTAGCTTTATAGCGTTCAGCAAGTCACTTTATTTCTCATGAAAAGTGCATTGCATGTAAAGTGACAAGATTTAATTCAGTGATTTGTAAAGTTATATACAGTTCTACATGGATGATTCTACTTGGAAGAGGAGGAATTTAGCCCTAGGGAAATCTATTTTACATAATGTCATAGACCAGAGCTGTCGAACTTGTAAGCCACACAAGGCCAGCAAAACACTGAATAAGGTCTAAGACAGATTAAAATACAATTGGGGAATACTTAACAAAATAAGTAAATATACAATACAAAATACAATACAATAAAAATACAGTACAAAAATTCCATAAGAAAGCAGCCAGAAAATTGAGACACATAGCTAGCTGGAAATGATTGATGGAGAATAGAAATCCATATATTCTCTCCAAAAGTCACAATTAGTTAATAGCTGTAAATAATTGTTTTAAAATACTTATTTTGTATAATCAAAATCATTAAATTTTAGCCTAAAATAGATGGCAATCCAAATTTGGCATTTATGTCTAATTTTAAGCAATTATTTTAAGCATAATTTTAAAAGACCTTTAAATAATGAAATAATTTTAGAAAGAGTGCTCTCTGGTCATTATGTTGCTAAAATAGATGAGAATAAACACCCAAATTTGGCAAATGTATCTAAAATCATTTCCTTTAGTATACATAAAACTCCTGAGATTCTCCCTGGCAGAGATCCAGAGGAAGGGTAAGAGGGGGATGCTCTTACCCTAGAGTAAGATATTTTTACTACTATAGATATTATCCATGGTATAGAACAGGAGCTAGACTCATCCTGCTGCTTTGGATTTGGATTGCATGAATCCCAGAGTGATCTTCCAATTTAGAATGCCTTCTTGAACTAAAGTTCGTTGCAAAAAATAGAATTTTCCTTATGATTCCATCATAGAAACATTCCCATTGGAAACATGGGAATACTTAATTAAATTTTTTTTTAGAATTGTCACTTCTCTCAAGAGTGTATGAAGTTCAAAACCAGAGCCATGAGCAATGCTATTTTCCATTCACAAATAAAAAATTTTAAATATCACTGTAGAAACTTACTTCCCAGGACTCTGTTTGGAGTCTTATAAGATAAACCAAACTTTGAATGATGAACTCATGAGGACAATTGCAATAAGATAACGAGTTTACCAGGAACAGATTCTCCAGAATCCTTAAATAGGGCAAATAAATCTCTTTCATATCTCTTCTCCTTCTCTACCCCAGTCCCCTACAATGCCCTATTTACTCCTCATCTTCACTGATATAGCAAAATATATACATTTCCAATATCTTCCAGGTGATAATCCCTTGATATATTTATGATTATATATAAAACCAGCATGCTGTAATGATTTCCATTTTATGTTCTATTTCTAAATTTACCCATTTATATTTTCACAAAGATGTGCATGTACTGTGAATAGAAGAGGGTAGAGAAGGGGGAAAGCATTTATAGCTTGCTAAGTAAGTAATTCATGCAAACATTATCTCATTTGTTCCATACAACAATGTTATGATGTAGATACCATTATTTTTCCCATTTCAAATTTGGGAAAAAAAATAAAGCAAACAGAGATAATTTGACTTGTCCAGGATCAAAGGCATCTAAGTTTGGGTTTGAACTCAGGTCTTTTTCACCCCAGGTCCAGCATGCTATCCACTCAAATGCACATACCTAGGGTTCTTCTGCTAGTAGCAACAAGAAATCTGCAGAGGAAGAGTGCAATTGTCTTCTCTGAAGTTTACATCTGTCCTGGCTTCTTTTAGCTTATGGGTCTTCCATAAACATCCAATTATTTGATAATTTGCACAAGAGTGAGAGTGGGTATGAACCATTACACTCTATTTTAGCCTTGATACCTTAACTAGGTGAGAAGAAATCTCTCATTAATCAATCTCTCAAATCATTGTCTCTAAAATAAGACTTGGTATAAAAAAAACCTTTGAAAACCATTTGAAAAACTGAAATGATACCACATTAGAAATGCATCCCAGCTGGCTGGATGAATCCAATACATTCAGTAGTCTTTTTTTATTTTTAATTTTTTTTGGAAGGGCAATTGGGGTCAAGTGACTTGCCCAAGGTCACACGGCTAGTAAGGGTTACGTGTCTGAGGCCAGATTTGAACTCAGGTCCTCCTGACTCCAGGGTTGGTGCTCTATTCACTGTGCCATCTAACCACCCCCACTCTGTAGTCATGTGTAAAAGTAGCGATTTATCTAGAATTGAGGATTTGAGAAATTATAGTAAGCACAGAGTATTCTCTCAATACCTTGAGAGGAAAGGAAGGAAACACCTTGATTCTGGTATTAGTCAAGTATTTGTCATTTCCCCTCTCCTTTTTTGACCAGAGGAGAACATTCTAACTTTGAAGGGTTGCAAAGGACATTGAATTTCCCATCTTCTTAATGGGATGATAAATGACAACCCTGCATCAGCTGTCAGCAATGTTTACTTCAGGAACCAACCATAGAGACTCATTATCCTTAAGGCGTATTTCTTGAACACCCCACAAATGGAAGAAAAGAACTTCTAGCCATGAGGAATATGTTTGACCACTTTCCCATATGTACTTTCCAAAATTCAGTCCATGTTCTCCAGGGTTCTGTATATTTGTGTGTGAGTATGTCACAGACATTTGGGGAAAATATCTTGTACTAAATGCTTCTCTTCCACCTTAGTAAGTAGTCCTTTCTAAAAAGTTGCTCAAGGTTGTCTGAGGGTAACAGAATAGTAATTGCTCTTAAATGTGTCCTGGGATTCTCAGGGATAGTCATTGCCAGCCAGGCTCTTGGCATCTGACTCATCAGTGGGAGTGAAATTGGAATGAGGATCCTTGGAGTTTACATGGGATACACATAATTTCTGTCAATATTGCCTACTGTGTTAATGACACATTTGAATGTATTTTTCACCATGTAAAGTCCACTTTTTTTTTTGTCCTAAAGCCACCTAATTTATAGAGATGAAATCTACTTGTTCTATATTGTGTAATTTGGTGAACTTCATCATGATTCCAATACTGTATTCCTATGTACTCCTTATTAACATGGATGATGTGTTCTATTATATACTTTATCAATGCCACAAGAGATTTTATGGATTTTTTAAATTGAGTTTTCTTTTTAAAAATCAGTCTACCTTTCCAGACTTGAGTCCCAATTTCTATAGCATATCTTAATCTTTTCCTCAAAAATCCAAAAAACCAATGGTTACTTGAAGTGGGGAAGCAGCTAGTATTGCACAAGGTGTTTTTTATTTGGATACAGTACAATTTTACATTATGCTGCTGTTTTCTGTTTTGTATTAATAGTTTTTGGGGAAATACTTTACATATCATTGACATTTTTTGAAAGATTCAGCATATTGGAAACACTGTGTTGTAGTAGAAAGAGAACCAGGCTTTAAGTAATAAGACTTGAATTTGGATCCTGGCCCTGATACTATGTAACCTTGGATGGTCACATAAACTTTCTCTAAGGCCCTTGCGTATTCTGAAGCTATGATCATTAGGGAATAATTTGCAATGTCCTTGATGCCCCTATACTTGATAGTAAAGTCTTAATTTTATTTGATTTTATTATGTGCATTTCTTATTAAAACTTGCCTATCATGTCTTTGTTCATTCTAATAGACACATGCAATTTTCTCTACTTTGCCAGCATTGAGTTGGTTCATACTTTATTACCTAAAAGATTTTTGAGTTAGCCTAAAAGATGGAGATTCATCTCTTTGAAAAGTGAGAGGGAAAATGGTATAGTGAAGAAAAGCGGTAGATTTGTATTCAGAGATCCTGGGTCCATTTCCCATCTCTGGATGAAGATAAATAGATGATAGATAGATAGATAGATAGATAGATAGATAGATAGATAGGAAGGAAGGACGGAATGAAGGAAGGAAGATAGGTAGGTAGGTAGGTATGTAGGTAGGTAGGTGTATGTGATTCACTTGAGGGAATCACAACCTCTTTAGAGCTCAGTTCCTCATTTCCTCATCTGAAAATTAAGGAATTGGACGAAGTGGCCTTTTGGCTTTAAACCTGTGATCTGGTGAAGTGCTTAATGAAGTTTATCAAATTGAATTAAAATATGTTAAATAGATTTAATGAGAACCAATCATTTAGTATTACTATTTTTCAAATTTTTCTAGTAAGAAGATCTATTTATTCATGCTCTTCCCCTTTCAAAAAATTCCAGCATTTTGAGGTTGTTTGAAATACCTCTTTCTGTTTATTACTATGGAAAGGGGGAAAAAATCAACTATTTATTTGCAAAGGAATACCACATATACTATGGTTCCAGTCTGGTGTCAGAAAAAAAATGCAGTGAAATTGCTTCAATTCTAGGACTATAATTAACTATACAGTTCACAACTATTCCCTAAACAATCTTTTGAAATCTAGTAATTTCAAATGGAACCAGCATTAATTTAGGAGACCCAAGAGACAGGCAGTTCGTGTTGTCCTCTTGACAAGCACTGAGAAGAATAAAGAATAAATATCTCTCTCAGAATTTCCACTGTCAAACCTTACTTATCAGAATCTGATATATAGAGTGGTCATTCTTTTTTAACATATTGGTGGAGAGCACAAGAGATTAAGAAGAGAATGACTAGAAGACCTAAGCTTATCCATAATTGTAAAACTAGAGGTAAGGAGAAGAAAATTCAAGAGACGGGCAGGGAATAGGATTAAGGAAAAGGAAAGAGGAAGGAAAAAATAAAGAGGAGTAATTTTTTCAGTATTAAAATTAACCTGTTTACCTAGCCATATTAACAAAATTAACTGAATTGTGAATTTCTAACAGTGATTTTCTATTAATATGACCTATCTTTCTGTGTATTTTTTCAGAAATAAGAAAAATAGTCAATTATAATGATCTCATAAAAATATTATGGTGAGTAATATTTTAACGAGAATAAAAAGTATGACTACACATTTCAAAATATTGTCTAGTTCATTATTTTACAGTTCTTTTGATTTTACATGCTTTACTCTACCTAATATATTAGCATAATATTATATATATGATCTGTAAATACATCAATTAACATATATTATGGTACATGTTCAAAAACTCCTTATTGATAGTGGTAAATGATCCAAAATTTGGGGATGATTATTCTAGGCATCTTAAAATCACTAAGTCCAAAGCAGAACTTACCATCTTTCCTCTATATCAACCTCTCTTCCTGACTTTACTGTTTCTAGCAAGGGTACCACCATTATTCTAGTTTAGGTTAAACTCAATTCTTTACCCCATATATCCAATCATTTGCCAGGTCTTGTCAATTATACTTCTCTAACATCTCTTCACTCACAGACCCATCATATTAGTTCATGTTTTCATCACCTGTCACCTGAACTATTTGAAAAGGGCTTTTGGATAGTCCTCCCTTCCTCAGATATCTCCCCTACCATCTATTCTGTACATGATCATTGAAGTGATTTTCCTAAAGTACAGTTCTGATCATGTCATTACCTTCATAAAAAGCTCCACTGTGTCTCTATTATGTCTAGGATAATATGTAAACTAATGATTCTGCTGGTCTTTTAAAGACCTTCATAAACCACCATGACTACCTTTCCAGATGAACTTTACAATTCAGCCAATCTGGACTACATGCTACCAGTCACATAGAATATTCAATCTCCTGTCTTAAAACTTATGTATAATCTGTCTCCTATTCCTAAAGTGTTTCCCTCTACTCCTGCCTCTATAAATCAATCCTTGGCTTTTTTCTAAGTTCAGTTCAAATACTACTTCCTACATGAAGACTTTGCTGATGTCCTTTGCCAGTGGTGTGACCCTTCCCTTCTCCCCCAATTATTTTGCATTTACATTGCATATATTTTTTCAGATGTGTTGTTCGCCTCTGACAAATATGTAAACTTTCTGAAAGCAAGTACTGTTTCATTTTTGGTTGTGTATTCATAGTTAGAGTGACCTGACAAATGGTAGATGCACAATAAATGTTTGTTGGAGAACTGATACATTTTAGTGTTTTTGAAAACATAAACAAAAATTTATCTAGCTCTACTGATGTAATTATATGATTATATTTTGAGAGGTAATATGGAATAGCAAAGGCACTTACTGTGCCTTACTATTAAACATGGAAGATACAACTCATATTCAAATTTGAAGAGACAACACATAAAGAAAAATTCATGTTGATATTCAAGTCGTGGTAGTTGGAAAAGTCATGTAGTACTTAGGGAAAGTAGCAAATTGATTATCAGAATCAGAGAATTTAAGAGAATAATAATTTCAGGCATAGAGTGGGGTTCTAGTATATCTACTGGAAAAGATATAAGGTTCTTGAGGATCAGTTGCATGCAGCTCTTGGTGGGCGATGAGGGTTGGTTGAGGGGCTGGTAGAAATGATTGATTTAGGATTCTTGAGCTGCCATCGGATACAATAAATAACTGGAATCCCTAAATGCATTGCTATTGGATTCTCTCTTCATTGGTGGAAATGCATGCCCTGTGCCTATATAAGGGACACAGAAGAATTGGAAGGCATGGGAAAGAAGAGAAGTTTGCTCTCTTTCAAGCTTTAGAGTTTCTTCAAGTTTTAAACCTGTTTTGATTGTTTTCAAGTCTATTTGCGCTTCAGGCATTTCTATTGTCCAGCTTCAAGAGAAGGCAGACAATGCCAAGGCCGCTTCAAGTTGCTAAAAGGAAAATAAAACTCTGGGGAAAAGCTGACATCAGAGAAGCTGGCATTCTCCATAATGTACGCATCCTCAGCTTGTTACACTTGAGACTTCAGTGAATTTTCCCTTTGAATGAGATCTTCTACTCTCTCTAAATTGAGCTGAGTTATTTTGCTCCCAGTGGAATATTTTCTTTACATTGTCTGGTACATGGTTTCCTGTGCTACATAAGCCTTCTCTGTTGTCTGCTTCATTATTAACTTAGATGTAGGGTTTCTTTGTTAGTTGCTATACATGTTCACTAGGGAACTGGTGTTTGATAGGAAGGGAGTCAAACCTTAAACATAAAGCTTGGGCTAGACTTTTCTCATAAATGAATAGAGATAAGAAGTTTAGCTAGAACTTGAAAACTATATCCCATTACTTATTAATAATATTTAAAGGAGCACATATAGGCATAAATATGTACATTGTCTGTGTGTCTATCTGTCTGTCTATCTATCTATGTAAAACTCTAGTCCAATACCCTACTCTGTAAAGAGAGTAGAGTGGACCAGCTTCTGTCCCCAACCTGCAGCTTCCTCTCCTGGCAGGAACTATATTATTCCTTGGGAAAGCATGTGTGCAAAATATAGGCTAGATATGTCTATTCTGCCTTTCTTTGAGCCACACAATGACACCCCCATGCCATATGTGGGGGATAGCTTTGCTATAATTATGATTATTTATGAATAATATTAAACCATGCTTGCATTATTAGCAAAAAATTTAACTTGATCATAATCAGTAATTTTTATATATTGCTTTATACAATTTACTGTTCTTTCAGGACTGGATTATGGTTTTCCTTCTTTCTCCTGTTTTTGCTAAGTTAAATGATACAAACAGGATTAGCTTCACAATTTCAATCCCTTTTAAAATCTCATTAACTATCAATCTTATTTCTCCTTTTGGTCTATTTAGCTTGTCCATTTCATATAATTTTCTGTATGTATGCTTTTATCAGACTCTTGCTCTCAAATATGTTTAGTTTTTCACTTCTTTGACATAGACTGTGATTTATCTAGATTCCTGAGAGAATTTATTCCCAGTATCTATCACTTCTTTATCTAGAGTATTGATTGTCTCTGTCCCAACTGTTTTCTTCCTTTTTACCTTCAAAAATGAACTCAGATAACTTAATCAAATATATTTGTATAACATATGCCAATTGTAGATAACTGAAAAACAGGCATAGATTGATAGATGGATAAGTAGACAGACAGACAAGTAGATAGATATTAACTATAGGTGATCACTAACAACTAGGAGAAACAGGAAAACCTTGTGTAAGATACAGCAACTTAGCTGACCTTCAAAGGAAACTGGTTATTCCAAGAAAAATTTTGGCAGAAAAGAATTCTAGGCATAAACAACAGCAGTTCAAGGTCACAGGATTATAATATAGACTGTGGTGCATCAAGGAATATTATTTTAAATTATATCAGTACAATTAAAATATAATTTTATTGCCATAGTTTTCATATGAGATTCATGTAGATGTAGTCAATAGTATATTTAGACATTTAAAGTCAAAATCTAAATTTGCAAGTGAGAACTCTGCTTCCTCCTCTGCCAACCTCAGGTGTTAACTGTTCTACATATAATCTGACCATCTGAATGCCTATTTCTATATTTTAAATCATGAAATATTGAAAAACAGAAATTCCCTTTTTTCTCTGCAGGGCAGAAATGAAAGACACTAATTTTTTCAAAGAGATGTTTTCATTTTTAATTTTTGTATTCCCAGGTGATTGCACATTGTAGTTCTCAATCAATGAGTAAATAAAAAGTGTATGACCATAGTTTCCAATTTAATTCTATTGCAGCTAATAAAATTTTATAATGCTGTAAAGAATCATTCTTGCAGTTCATCTAATAAATTACCAGAAAATACATACGATTTTTCCTTTCATTTCTTAAAACATGTACTGTGTATTAAGAAAACAAAAATGATTCTAGGTACTTTTTTAAAAATGTACAATTGGAGGTTTGATTTCAAAACATTCAGGAAAAAAAAAACATTTAATAGAAATGCCCTTAACCATAAAGTTAACTGGTTTTTATTGATACAAAATTAAAGAAAAAAACCACAAAACAATATAGACTTGGGCAACAAAAAGTCTCAAGATTCTCAGGATCTGAAATGATGGCTGTTGCCCATCACTACCCTCAAGCCCTCTGCCCTGTTTTACTTATTTAGACAGACTGTTTTGCTTAGGCTGTCACTCCAGTCTTAATGCCCTTAACAAAACATCCCTTTTCGTGTATTGACTCTTTGTCAAGTGTCCTGTTGGTGGTCTCGAGCACAGAAAAGAACCCTGTGCCTACCAGGTTCCTGTGGTCTCCCTTTGGTTTTGACTTAATTTTGAGAGTGTCTGTGGATGGTAGATAGGAGTGGAATGTCTGTGATGAGTTGTCAGATTCATACACCATTCACAACATCTTATAGCCATCTTAAAAAAGTAAACATATCCCTAACCTCAAAAGAAAACAAGAATTATTTTTGCTTTGAATGTTGGATATTTGGAATTGGCTTCCCTCTCCCCAGCTCTGAGGCAGACTACTCTTTCAGCAGCAAAAGTAAGCTTGGTATGCTAATACATTAAAGAAAAAAAAATAAAACAACAACAAACACCCATGTCTACTCCATATGTATATTATGTGGTTTAGTTCTCTAGTAAAGATCAATGAAGACACAGGCTTAATCCTAAACCCACATTTTCTCAATGAAAGGTGTCTTGTGCAGTTATCAAAATAATTTCAAAGTACACTAGACAAAAAATCTCAGTCACTTTTTACATAAAGAAGCAGAGCATACTGTGTCTTCATATCAAGTAGTTAGTCTTGTATTGCTCCAAACTGAGATGTATTTTTCCTGGTATGAAAAAAAGGCAAGCAGCCAAAAGGAAAATCCTATAGGCTCCGTGGCAATCTTTTCCCCCTAGGTTCCAGCTGGGGGGCAAACATAATCAGTTGATAGTAATGAAAGTGGACACGGGAAAGTAGAGGGAGCAAAATGGGGAACCTTGGATTCTTTGTCAAATGTTCTTTCTTAAATAATATAATAAATGGTACTTTGGGCACTACTTGTACCTGCAAGGCCTTTATCTGTCTACTTTGCATTGAATCAAGATTTATTGATGACCTGAGACAGAAGGGTAGTGTGTCAGGCAAGGAAAGATGATGCAGAGTTTCTGAAGGTGAAAAACAAAAAAACTGAATGGAACTCAACTCATCAGAATTCATATCTTATCCCATGCTCAGTGGAGAGTTACTAAGTGTTTTTGAGTAGGTGTAATAAAAATCTGCATTAGGAAGGTTTTTTGGAAGAAATGTAAAGGATGCATTAAAGAGGGGAAAAAAATTGAGAAAGAGGAGCTAATCAGACTTCAGGTGGGAGGTAATTGGGGCCTAAATTAAGATGGTGGCTGTATGAATAGATAGGAGAGGATAAATGAAGTGTGTTATATGGAGTGAAAATTGATAGGATGATAACTGATTAGATGGAGGGAGACGAAAGAGAGAGAAAAGGCAAAGATGACTCTGGGGCTGTGGGCCTGAAGGAAAAAAGATGGTTTTGACATCAATAGTGAAGTTGGGAGGAGGGACATAATGTATACAATTTTAAAATGAAGATATACTAACACTACCTCACAGAATTATTATAAGGAAAAGACTTCATAAAACTTAATGTCCTATTTAAATGTGAGTTATGATAATTACGTTTTAGCAGTCATCTGGAGATATGGGAAAGGTAGGAGATCAGGGGTGACTATGTTTATATGTTTGAAACCATCTTCAAGGAGATGAAGCTATAAGAATGGATGAGATTGTCAAGGGAGATTACAATAAGTAAGAGATGTAAAGGTGTTTGAAAACATTTAAAAGGAAGAAAGGAGCAGAAGGAGGAAGAGTAACCAGCAAAGAAGACTTGAAGTGTGATCAAATAGGAGCATCAGGAGATAATAATGTTATGGTAAGCCAAGAAAGGATGAAAATATAAAAAATTCAAACACAAAAAAATGTTGCAGAACGTTCGGGGGCAGGGGATTATTAATGATGACAGGCTTTGGGATTTGGTAATTCAGTCAGTCAGAAAGCATTCATTGTGTTTGCTTTGTTTTAAGAAGTGGGGTAAGTTCTAGGAATATAGAGAAAGGCAAAATCACTGCCCTTCACCTTTAGGGGATCACATAGTAATGGACACAGATACATAGTTAGATACCTACTTGATATACACAGAGTGACTTTGAAGCAGTATTAAAGAGAAAGCAATTGGACTAAGGGAAGAGGGAAAGGTCTCATGAAGAAGGTGGGATTTAATCTGAGGCTCGAAGGAAGCCAAGGAAATTTTTAAGCAAGGGTGAGGAGGGAAAGCATGCCGTACAAAGCTAGTGGTCATGGTCGCAGTCTGTATCAGGAGAGATCGCTTTGAGGGCAGAACAGCAAGCAAGGCAGCGTGGCTGGATCAAAGAGTTTGGGGAGGTGAATAAAAAGTGCAAGAAAACTAAGAATGGTAGGCAACGCATCATTTTTGTGAAGGACTTTAGAGGATAAAGAAAGAGTGTTATATTTGATTCCGTTGGTAATAAACTGACAATGGAATTTATGGAATGAGGAGGAGACAGAATCAGGCCTATGATTTGAGGACAATTACTTTAGCATCCTAGTGGGAGAAGAACTGGAGTGGGGATAGACTTAAGAGAGAGAGAAACCAATTAGAAGACTATTGCAATAGTCCAGATGAGGAGGAATTAGGGCATGAACCACAGTAGAAGAATTTTTACAACCAGTGTTTCTGATAAAGGCCTCATTTCTAAAATATACAGGAAATTAAGTAAAATAGATAAGAATTTTTCATTCCCCAATTGACAAATGGTCAAAGGATATGAACTGGCAATTTTCAGAGGTAGAAATTAAAGATATCTATAAGCATATGAAAACATGCTGTAAATCACAATTGATTAGAGAAATGCAAATCAAAACAACTTTGAGGTACCACGTATCACCAGTCAGATTGGCTAAGATGACAAAACAGGAAAATGATAAATGCTGGAGAGGATGTGGAAAAATTGGAACACTAATGCAGTGTTGATGGAGCTGTGAACTGATACAACCATTCTGGAGAGCAATCTGGAACTGTGCCCAAAGGGCTGTAAATAATTGCATACCCTTTGACCCAGTAATACCATTTCTAGGGTTGTATCCCAAAGAGATCATAGAA
>CM053580.1:257206159-257266574 GCA_028627135.1 Pseudochirops cupreus
GCTTTTCCACTCTGGAGGCCTTCTGGCCGGACTGCTTATCTCCCCCTTTCACAATTCCCACTCGCAGCTGCCGCTAATCTGCTCACCTGAAGCTTCTCAGCAATTCCCGTCCAGCCGCCCCCGGGGCACAGCCGGGGCTTCAGGCCAGGCTGGTTTCGTTCGCAGTGCTGATACGGTTCCTCGTAGCCGAGCTGACTTTAGTGGGAAGTATCTTTGTGTGCGTTTTGGAGTTCCAGGATTGGTTTAGAGTCCTATTTTATGGGTATTTTGGGGTGGCTATGTGAGAGCTGCGATGTGTTGCTGCTGCTACGCCGCCATCTTGGCTCTGCCCCCCCTTACTGCTAAACTTCTAAATGGGATCTCTCAATGCTTCCACCTCTCCGTCTCCTTTTTGATTTCTCTATATCTGACAGCATGGTTTCTGACCTGCCTCCTCGCCCCTGTTCACCAGTGAACAAAGGTTATTACTAACCTCTTAACTGCTTGTTCTTTTAGGTTGTTTTTTTGTTGTTGTTGTTGTTTGTTTGTTTTTTCTTTTTTTTTAGTGCTGTTCTGCCTGGACTCTTCTCTGGGGTACCCTCTCCACATATAGTGTTAGTGTTACTTTTATTTGTCATCCTCCACCATCCATTCTGTCAGAAGGAAATCAACATTTATATGGTGCCTACTATGTGTTAGACATTGTGCTAAGTTCTTTATGAATATTTTCTCATTTGATCCTCACAACAACCCTGTGAAATGGGCACTATTATCATCCTTATTGTGAAGTTGAGGAAATTGAAACAAACAGAGGTTAAGTTCATAGTCATATAACTAGTAATTGTCTGAGATTGGATTTGAACTCAGATCTTTCAGACTCAAGGCTCAGTGCTATATCCTTTGTATCACTGAGCTGCCTGAAATTACCTTGAATTTGCTTATCTGTATTTGCTCTTAGGACATCTCACCCATTAGAAAATAAGTTTTCAGGGGAAACGGACTGTTTTGATTTGGTGTTCATATGCCCTATGACTAACAGTACCTTGCACATATGAGGTAATTAATAAATAATTTTTGAATTTTATTAATGTGATCAACCCCCTTCCCCCCCAAAAATTATCCTCAATTCTGTGCAACCTCCTTTTATTGCAATAGTTAAAATAACAAAATGGTAAAAAAAACAAACAAAAAAAAAGGGGGGGGTTTGGAGGGGGAGAGTAAAGTGTTACATTTTATATACTGTTAACCAAAATTAATTTATATGTTGGTGATCTCTGCTCAGGAATCTACTGTAAGCGACTGCTCAAATCCCACATGTAGATATGTTGGTTTCTTCCCAGAATCCTCCTCTCCCCTCAATAATCTTTTCTTAAAGAGGATGTGGAAGCACATATCTTCTCTCTTCAATACAGAATACAGAAGACCATCCTCTCACAAGTTTTCCCCAACTATATCCTTTATGCAGACATGAGACATTGAATCATTAATCACCAGAAATGATGAGAGTTATCATGATGGACTTAGGAGCCAAGTTGCACAGCAAACTACTAGTCACAGTCCATAGCATATTGTTGTTCTCTTTACAAATTAATCAAAATCTATAAAGACAAGACAGCTATATAAGCGGTGGAAACTGTTTTGAATGGAAAGAATAGTGTAAAAGGCATTGTGGACATGTATGTGACTGTAAGAGGAGGTGGATTGGCTAGATAAAGCAAGAATAAATGGTTATATAAAATCATATCCATGGTTCCCCGAAGTATTAAAATGTCTCTAGATTGTTGGGTAGTTGCTCTATCGAGGATTCTTGGGACCAGTATTGGGGTATTAATGTGGTCTTGTTGCATACCAGATTTCAGTCATGCTTTCAGAGACCTGTCTGTAAATTCAAATCAGTTGAGGTCACAGTGGTTTTCCAAAATGTGCTGTTGGAGTTAAATGGAGGTGGTAGTGTGTGTGGGGGGGGGGGGTGTGATTTAAGTCAGTTTTTTGTTACACTTGGCAGAATTTTTCCCCATCACAATCTTAGTTCTTTCTTTGCTTCTGGTCTTATACAGCAAGCATCACAATTTCAAATGTGATAAAGTTGAAGTCCATTCCAAGACCTGAGTTGTAATCTTGATTCTATAACTTAAGACACATGAGGCTTGAAAAGTTATTTCATCTCCCTGAAACTCTACTTCCTCATTTATAAAAAAAAGGAGGGAGCTAGATGAGATGACCTATGAGGTGTCATAAAGCTCTAGGTCATTGATCCTTTAATTTGAGATTCACAATTGATAATGAATGTATACTGATCAAAATCTATTACTTAAGAAACAGGCAACATGACGAGGGAAAGCTATGTCAGTATCTTTCATACTAACCATTCTCTTCCTCCTTGGTGATTTAAGAAAACTTTTGGATATTGTAATGGGATCAGTTTATTTTGTGTTTGCTATTTTCAAGCTTTTTAGTGCTAAATAAACTACCACATTCTGGGCAAATGACTTTCATTGATGTTATAGTTAAATGGCTCAGAATGAAAAAAATCCAGAAGTAAGACCACTTTGGCTGGGAGATGCTATAAAACTCTCAATATTTTTGGCTCAAGCATAGGCCTTTTCTATGAAAGACAGGGATGAGCCAGTACTGGCAAATGTATTTCTCACTGAAGAGCTAATGTTGCTAAATTTAGGTTTTTGCTTGCATGGAAGTATAGTTCAGACAAGTTGATGATCAGAATAGTCAATAAAACTTAGCATTCACATTATGACATCTGCCCTCAAGGGTGCACTTTGAAAGAGCTAATTCAAATAAAACTCCTTCCAAGTTCAGAAGCATATCAAAAGGATAAAGTATTCTTTAAATACTTGAATGCACCTCCTGCTCCCAAGCACAATAGTTTGTATGTCCAAAAGCATGTGGAGGATTTAGACTTTGTGACTGCTGATATATGGATGCCTGTTCCTAGAGGAAAAAAAAAATCCCTATTGTCAGTGGTGATGGGAGGCTTCTCTCATTTTGTAGGGTAGTTGCATATCCAAAATGTAACTTTTTTTTTCCACTGCTATTCCTCTTAGTTTACAACAGCAATAATAAAGTGTAATTGCCTAATAGTGATGCCATTCTAGATGCATAAAATGATTGATACTGTCCCATTTTTCCTGCTACCCATCTTCAGAGGCAGTGGGGTACAGTGGAATGAACAATAGATTTTGATTCATGGCACCAAGTTTCAAATCCTACATCTGACACTTTACTACCTGTGTTTGGAAAGTCATTGAATCTCTCTAGGTCTCAGTTTCTTCCTTTGTAAACTGAGGGAATTGGACTTGATAAGCTCTAGATCTCCTTCTGCATTGAAATCTATGATCCTATAACATCCTAATCTGGGATTTGATCAATCTTGGAGATATCTGAGATTGCTCTGGTCTTGAGAAACAGTATGCTATTTTGAAAGGAAGCCTTGATCTCAGCTTAAATCCTGCCTAAGATTCTTATTTGCTGGGTAACCAAACATAATCCAATTAACCTTTATGAGTCTCAGTTTTTTATCCATAAAATGATGATGATGATAATACTTGTACAGATGACCTAACAGGGTTATTTTGAAAAAAGAAGTGTACAACCGAGTTACTGATCTATGATCTACACTCTGTAGCCATGCCCCCATTTCTGTGATTGACAACTGGTGTCAAACTCTTTTCTCCTGTGCCAGACTATTATTCCCCAGCCCCAGCAATCTGACCTTAACATCTTCCCTCACCAACTTGTTTTTGTATGACAATAAATTCTATAGGTTTAAAATTTTAAATATAAACTTCATGCCCAATCATGTTGGTATGAACATTTTTCATATTTATGTTTAAAATAGGTTGCTTCCACATAGATAATGGATAATTTTGAATAAGTCAAAGGATTCGAAGTTTATAGGAATTTAATTTGATGAACTCTGGGGTTGTTCTACCTTTAAATTTCTATGATTCCATTATCAATGACCAGATGCAAAGGGGATTCTGAGGGTTCTCTTCCTGAGCTCTAGATTATATAAGGAAAGTGTAGGCATCTTGGTGGTTTAGTAAAGACAGTAGTTAAAAATGATATTGGATCAGGAGATAGGAAACCCCACCATCAAGGCAGTGTTCCAAACTATATCCACAGAGGAAAGAAAGCAGATCATGACAATAGAGTGTTATGCCAGTTGAGCTTAGAGATAAAGCAGCTTAGAAGATTTTGTGGGATCAACCTGGAAGATCTAAGTATGAATTTTATAATTTAGAAACAGTGAGTTGCTGTGGGATATTTGAGAATCATGGAACATTCATTTATTGTTGTTTCTCTTTTGTGATATAAATTTTACTCATTTTTTTCTCAATTAAATTTTCACCTGATGCCTTATGAACAATGTGTTTTCAAATTGGCAACTTGGTGCCAGCAGGCACACTGGTTTCTCTGGTGAGATATTTTAATTAGTTTTTAGTAGCAGGAGCTGCAGAAAAAGGGGCTGAGTCAATATAAATTTGATTCCTGTCTCCAGTCTGTCCTTTCTCCAATATATACTCCCTACAGATGTCAAAGCAACATTAGAACTGGTCTGATCTTGTCAATCCCCTCCTCACTAAGCTATAGTGGCTCCCTATTGCTTCTAGGGTCAAATATGAACTTTGTTGGCATTCAAAGCCTTTTGTAGTTGACTGCAGCCTGCCTTTTCAGACTTGTTACATGTTACTTTCTTGCATGAACTCCACAATCCAGGAAACTGATCTACTTTACATTTTCACATATACAGCATTCTATCTCTGCATGCATGCATTTATAAAGGCTATCCACTCATGCCTGGACTATTGTTTCTTTTCAGTTTCACCCCCTTTAGTCTCCAGCCTCCTGCAGAAGTAAGCTCAAGTGATACCTCTTACATGAGGCCCCTTCTGATTTCTGCAGGAACTTTTCTTCCCTTTTCCCCAGCTACCCCTCCTTATCTCACATTTACTTTTTATTGTTTATTTATATACATTTTTGCATATAGATGTGCATGTTGTTTTTCCTGCTAGAATATAATCTTCTGCTAGAATGTAAACTCTTAAGAAATAATAACTTAGGCTTTTCTAGAACTTTAAGGTTTGCAAAGTTATTACACACATACATTTTCACATATGTAATAGACATGTGCATATATCTATATATCTGATTTCTCTCTCACAACAACACTGTGAGTTGACTGTGATTATTATTCCTATTTTACCGATGAGAAAACTGAGGCTGAAAGGTTAAGTGATGTGCCAAGAGTCATACAGCTGCACAGTCTCTAAAGCAGAATTTTAACTCAGGTTTCCCTGTCTCCCAGTCCACTCCCAAGCTGAGCTAGTACCACCTACTCCAAGAGGACTTTTCTGGTCCCACCAGTTGCTCGTGCCATTCTTTCTAAGGTTGCCTTACATCTATGCTGTATTTGCCTTATATGTTCTAAGTTGCAGGTGGTTTGTATTTACTGGTTAGAATAAGCTCCCTGAAGGCAGGGACTATTTTGGCTTCTTCTTTCTATCCCCAGCACTTAGGATAGTACCCAGCACATAGCAAGTGCCTGATAAATGTTTGTTGACTGGTTACTTACTTAATTGATTCCTCTAGGCCTGGCTTCTCAACCTTCCTGATGCCATGACCCCCTTTAATACTCACATGTGGGCGTATCTGCATGTGGGCGGACCCGCCTGGAGACAGATAGAGGAGTGGTGTCTCGATTCCTAAGACCATTGGAAATATGTGTTTTCTGATGGTCTTAGGAGACCCCTGTGACCCTTGAGAAAGGATCATTCGACCCCCAAAGTGGTCGAGACCCTCAGGTTGAGAACCACTGCTCTAGACCCTTTATGCTAACACCATTTCTGACACAGGCATTATGATTATATCCCATTACTTCCTTACATAAATATAATGGTCTACTTATTATTTATACCCTAAACATATAAGGGGCACATTCCCATTTCCCATGTTCTTTTCTCCCTTAGAATTCTTGCCCTTCCAATTTTTGCTTATCCATATTGACTCTCTAGCCCACAATGAACTTTGCTTTTTATGATTCCTATAGCACTTCAATTAATCAAATATTTACAAAATGCATAGTGTGGGAAGAGGTCTGTGTAAAAGTGCCAAGTGGAAGACAATGTTTAGTCAGATTCCCTACTCTAAGAAAGATTGTGGTATGTTAGGAGGACTGAAGACATACACAGACAACTTAATTACTCAACTCAGGTGAATCTATATTCTCATCAATGTGGATATTTCCTCCAATCAGTGCCACAGATTAAAACCTTTCCATGACTGCCCATCATGCATGACTCTTGCACAGACCTACCCATTATATATGATGAATGAGATGTAAACACAGCAATCTGTGAAGACTGAGAAAAGGTCCCTACTGGATACGAGGATAAGAAAAAGATTCAGGTAAAAAGTAACATATCACTTGCTTTGTCTTCAAGGATGGATAAGACTCAAGAAGAAGAGAGAAAAAGTATTCTGGGTATAAGGAACAGTTTGGGCAAATACGTGGAGATGGATAAGCACATAAGAAGTTCAGAGATACAGAACAAGCCATAGATTGATTAGAGCATAGAATACATAAAAGGAAGTAGCAGGAGATGCCTTGAAAGCCAAAATGGTATCAATTCAATAAACATTTATTGAGCATTACTAAGTGCCAGGAACTGCCATATTGTAGAGGATTTGAAGGCTAGGCAATGGAATTTGGTCTTTGTCCAATGTGAAATCAGTTGCTAGAGATTTTTGAGCAGAAAAAAGTTATGTGACCAGCACTATAGACCTGTGGACAAGGAATATTAAGGGCAGCAAGGAGTAGTAGACTGAGTACTGTATCTGTAGACAGGGAAGCTTGAGGTTCAGGTCCCATCTTTGACGATTACAATATATGTGACCATGGGTAAGTAACTTCACCTTTGTGAAACACGATTTTTCATCTGTAAAAAAAGAGGTTAGAGACAGAGGCTAGGAAATACCTAAAAGAACTACTTCCCATGGTTGTTTTGAAAATCAGATGTTTTCAAAAAACTTTATAAACTTGAAAGCACTACACAGACAACATTATAATCGGTCAGGCATCAGTTAAAGGACAAATTAGCATGAGCATGGGAGTGAGAGTAGAGGTAAAGATAACTATTCTCAATCTTTAAGTATATTCTTAATAGGGCTGTAATGAGGATTATATTAGGGGTGGTTCTAATGGAAATATAAAGGAGAAGGAGAACCCGGGTATTCAAATCAGAGGTAGGATTGATGGTAATTGGCAACTGATTAAATATGAAAAATGAAAGAGAGGGAAGAATCAAAGTTCCAATTCAATAAAAATTTATTAAGAGCAATGTGTTTTGATAAGCACTGGGGCTAGAAAGGAGAAAATGATCCTTCTCTCAAGGAAGTTATAGTTTACTGGGGGAATGTCAAATATAATCATATAAATACGAAGTGGGGAGGATTTGGTTCCCTCATGCTCATCCCACCTCATCTGATGTAGTCATACAAAGTAAGGAAACAGATGACAGAGGTAAAGAGGCATTAAAAGGTTAGCCAAATACAAAGAAGACTTTAAGCCGTATCATCCCTTTACAAAGTGTGAAATTCTCTGATTGAATTGGAAGATGAAGCTTGGCTTGGTATGTTTAAAGATATTTCACATCCCTTGAGGTCCTTAAAAAGCTAAGATGACCAAATTCTGAAGACCCCTGAACAGTTAAGGAGTGTAAAGAATTTAATCATTCAAGGCAGGGAGTAATTTTGTAGGGTTTGACCCCTTCACTACACCTGGAGCAGGGTGGTTAGTGAAGGACATGAGTTTTCTCTTCTTTTCTTATCTGCTTCCCCATTTTCAGGGAGTTTTGTAGCAGAACTACTTACTGGTTAGGAGATATTGTATCCATCAGGGATCAGAGATACATTCTCTCCTAAGGGACATAGATACTCTGAGTTGTGGTTTATAGCAAGAAGCAGCTTCAAGGAGCAGGATCCCTGTGAGAAGAAAAAAAAATCCAATCATGGATTCAAATTGGAATTTTCTTTGGCAGTTGTGAACTGAGTTACTAAAAGGCACAGCCCAAGCACCTATCTGAGCCAACTGTCCAAAAGACAAGCAGAACCACTAGGGTAGCAGCATGAGAATATCATGAGTAGAATAGGAACATTTAGGCCCTGCAGTACTGAGCTGTGAGTTGCCCGTGTCACATGTGTTCCCTATGTGTTTACCTCGTCACAGGTCTATACCGAGTTGTCCAAACCCTTCCCATGGACACTTTATATTTGTAGGATAGTGAAACCCAGATTTATGGGGGGACCATTTTGTATGTAATCTTATTCAATATCTTTTCTTTGAACTAATTCAATTTGTCATTAAAGGGAAACTCATCCCTGTGGAATAGTTTTAGGCATATGGCCACACAGAATACCCTATCACCTGTGAGAACAGTGTCCCTCCTGTAAATACAGTTTGAAAACCCTCTGTAATGGTAATGGTAATTTGAAGATCTTCCCTGCTTTGAAAATATTCCTTGCCCTATAATGGGCTGAATGTAATTACATGGAACCTGTAGTGGGAGGAGTTTGCTGAAAGGTGGAGCAGAGCCCACAAGAAGCTGGGAGTCAGAGCAATTAGAGCTGGAGGGAGGAGAGGATGTACCCAGGGAGACATTGTGAGTATATCCCCCCTGTTGCAACAGGTTTGTAAGTGTTTGTTTGTGGGAAGGCTAAAGGATGATGTGGCTTTATGCTGTGCTATGGTGTATTAACTTCTTTGCTACTATGATGGATTTGATTGTCTGGTTTTGGGATTTGGTTTTCTGGTGTCTAAATAAAAGGTTTGCTTCTGCCTTCTATATGGAGAGTCTGTTATATTGTGCAATTGAGAACTATACCAGCATATTTACAATCCCCATTGGCTCTGTGATTATTGTGTTGGCACTACAGACCTCAACTGAGAAGGTAGGCCAGAGGAATATACTTAGAATGCAAGGTAAAATTTGAATAGGGGCAAAGGAAATATCTAGACAAAGTGCTTTTGGAATACATAAGGAAGGAGAGATTAATTTCAGCATCAAGGAGTTTCAGCAGTACATTGGCCATAGAGACAATCAACCATGAAACAGTCATTTATTAAGTGTTTCCTTCACAGTATGTATTACACTAGGTGGTGAGGACTGAAAGACAAAAATGAGCCAATTGCTATTCTCAAAGAAGCACCACTCTATCAGAGGAAACAGCCCACTCACATATAATAAAAATGTAGTATATGCAAAGCAAAAATTATTTTTGTGGAGAAACTGTGGAAGGAAAAGAAAGTCAAACACTTGAATTTACACTGAGATCTAAATGGGGAGGATTTGTAAAAGGCAGAGATGAAGAAGAGATGGAGGACAGCCTGCACAAAGGCACAAAATATGGAGATGAAATGTTGCATATTCAGGGAAGTAAATAGACTAGTCTGTCTAATAAATATTTGTTGACTATGAATCTGTCTCTCCTCATAAGCTAAACTGAAACAGATAAGGAATCCCATAAACAAAAGTCATAGTTATAGCCAACTCAATTATGCATGTGTAGCTAATCTACAACAAATGTTGGGCTTCTAATGACCTTCCACTGATAGCTAGTACATGTCCAGCCTGGCTAACATTCTTCTCAGTTTGATTTGTGCTGAGGGAGAATGCACAAATTTTAATGCTAGCCTCACTTGCAAATATGTTATTTATCTATTCCTTTATAATAATAGCATCAGGTATAACAATAACTAGCTTTTATATAACACATTAAGATTTTCAAAGTACTTTACAAATATTATCACATTTTATCTTTGCTCCAACCCTGGGAAGTCGGTGTCAGTGCCTTTACAAAGGATTGTAGGGAGTAGGCAAAATTGGAATCTATGAAATTGAGATTGATAGGAATTTCTTTTCTCTTGGATTTCATTGTTGAAAACTGTAGAAATGCTATCTTTGGGGACCTTTGCCACATCTTTATGTGCATCATAAAGTTCAGAGCAAGGAGGGATTTTACATATTCTCTAGGGTAACTGTTTCATTTTCCAGATGATTAAATTGAGTCCCTCTGAAGTGAAATGACTTGCCCAAAAGGTCATAGATAGTAAGTGGCCAAATGCATCAGAATGCTTCATTACTCTTTCCACTTCACCAACTTGATGTTCAATTTATGTTATAGGCACAGTGCAGCAAGTAATACAGTCAGGTTCCAGTGTATTTAAAACCACTGCTGGAGTTATGATATGCCTAAAGTCACGTAACATAGTAGTTAGGCTGCAATTTAAGTTCCCATAAAGTCACAGGGGCAGGGGATATACCTCAATTGGGTCATAGATCTAGAGATAAAAGGGAACTCAGGGGCCATCTAAATGAACCTATCATTGCACAGATGAGGAAACTGAGGCCTTGGAAAGTTAAGGGACATTCCCAAGGTCACACAGGTAGTAAACATCAGAGAAAAGATTTGAACCCAAGTTCTCTGATTCCCCAATATCATAGAATGGGGTGAAAGGCAAGAAGTTGTAGAGAGAAGTCTATTTTAGAAAGAATAGAGGCAGACAGGAAAATTCATATTCAGAATATATTAACAGGTACTCTTGTCTTGACTTAAATCTTTCAGTCACTTAAGACACCCATGAGTCAATGTTACCCTTGTCAGCAGGGAAAAAAATGCTGCCTCAATTAGAAAAAGGTATCTGAGGAGACCCCATGGGGCCTGACACAAACTAGTCTTTCAGATGTAAGACAGTAGAATCCAATTCAAGGTTTCTTTAGGAAACCCCATGATGAAATTTTTTGGCAACGTGGTGATGTCTAAGAATTTAGTTCCAGTCTGCTGGCAGAAGGCTGTCTCCCACAGTTTGCCAACCCCTGCATGGTGTAAACACACCATGAATCATTTCTTGATTTTCTCTTGGCATCAGCTGCTTAGCTTAGGTCCCCATCCAACTTTCATACAGTAGGCTGACCTCCATCCAAAATACTTTCTCTATACCTTTTTAAAATCCCATAAAACATGGCCGTGGCATTTATGGGAATGAGGACTGCCAAATTACATGCAGTTAAAGGAGCAGGACCGGTTATTCATAAAAGTCTCAACATCTGAATGGCAGGATTATGCTTGATGTCAAAAGGGTAAATAGGGATTCTTGTCAGTATTAACATGCAGACATAAATACCATGTTCAACAAAAACAACAGCATTAACTGGTCCCAGAAATAAGAAAAAAAAAAGTCTAAGTAGTAACTGTTTGTTTTCATTGTCATGGTCAGAACTCTTCTGTTTCACCAATGCATTTTCAGTTCCATGGGGAATTTCACTTATTAACCAATAATATGCATCAGTTAGTAATAACTCCCTTTACACAGCATTCTGTACTTGGTTCAAGGAACAATGTCCTGCGGCTAACTCAGGAGGCAAAGAATAGCCTGTTTTTCTTCGCGCTATGATGTGGATCACAGCTATAAAAAAGCTATCACTGTCAAAAGCTGTCAAAAGGAAAACTTGTGTGATTCTAGAAGGATGATTTATACACTATTTTATGCTGAATGAGATATTTAAAACTCTACTGGAACATATATGTTAAGGTATTATCCTATAGCTAGCAAAGAAGGGAGTAGATAGTGTAATAAATCTTTTCCCTCTCTCTGTTACATGGTATCAACATGCAGTGTCATGGAATAGTAAAGCAATTTGGTAGATAATTGCAGCTTTCAAAAACCCAATAAAATCTTTTTGTTTCAGATTCCATGATATGTTAGGTCAAAATCTTATGTATCTAGATTTCATCTAAGGGAAGAGCTTTACAGGTTAAGGGTCAGGCCAATATTTTACCCCACTGGGGTACCATATTTTTTCATCCGTTGAGGTAGCATGTTGTAGTAGTTAGAAAGATGCTCTAAATATCAGAAAAGCCTGGGTTTAAGTACATCCTTTGATGCATGCTAACCGGGTTCCTTGGATAACCTATCAGCACCCCAGACAAATCTCTAAGACTATTCATTGCAGAACTGATGCCATTCTGCTTTGTGTTTCCTCACTGAGAATTCCTCAGACCAGAGAAATTACAATTTTAAACACCTTTCACACTCTATTCACCACCCTGCAGAGAAAGAGAGACAGAGAGACAGAGAGACAAAGAGAGAGAGACAGAGAGAGAGAGACAGAGAGAGAGAGAGACAGAGACAGAGACAGAGACAGAAAGACAGAGAGAGAGAGCTTTTACTTTCTCAGAATTTCGTTAACTATTGATGGAACATCTGCAAATTCCTCCTGTTGGTCATTCAAGCAAAAAGCTATGAAGAATCATATGCCCTTTTATTTACTCAGGAAGACACTTAAGTTCTCATGGGACCAGTATTCAGAGAATGATGCCACTCTACCCTTCCTTCTGCCAAGGTTCCATGTTTGTAAAATTAAGACTCTTTTCCCTTGCTAATTGTTTTTCCTCTTGAATTTCTCAGGAGAAACAATTCCAAGAGGATTGCAGAGAGAATCAAGGAAGAGAAAACAGGATGATGAATCCCTCTCGTTTGCCTATACTTAGATGGCAAGCTATGTATTATCTACAGCCTGAATTCTCTAGTAGTGCTTTATGCACATGTTAATGTTGAAACAGTGGCCCCAGACTAAGCGCTCCCTGAAGACTAACAAGGAATATGAATTATAACCACAGGAAATTAGGACCACCACTGTCTGACAATGAGACCAACACATTTTATATGGATAACAGAAAATGCTCCAAATCTTTTCATTTTTGTCAACATTCTAAAAATAACCTCCAATTATCTTGTACTCTAATGATTTTGTTTTCATTGAATTAAAATATGTGGTCATAGAAAAGGGTGCAATGTCACCCAGTTACACAGTTATAATACTGAATCTGAGTTTTCTGATGAATATGTGTCCTTATAACTAGAGTGTGAGGTCTCCAAAAGGAAAATTTATCAATCAGCTCTTCATATTCCTCAACAGAGATATAAATGCCTGGGCTTGATCATGGCATAGTTTTCATAGGATATGCTGGCAGAGATCAAGGTCTAGAAGGCTCTAAAAACCTAGAAAGATATCTCACAAAATCAGAGAATTTGAGAGTAGGAATGTACTGCAGTGATTTATAAATCCAACTTTTACACAAATGGATTCCCATTATAACATAACTGATTGTCCAGTTCATGTTTGAATGGGGCGGGGGTGGGGGGAAATCTCATAACTTCTCAAAGCAAACAATTATTTTTTTTCCCCAATAGCTCTAATTGTTAGTTTTTTTTCCTCACATCAAGCCTACATTTGGCTCTTTGCAACTGCTACCCATTATTCCTGGTTCTTCCCTCTTAGAGCCAATTAGAAGAAATAAAAATCTAAACCCCCCCTCCCATAATATCCACATGATAGACCTTCAGATCTTGAAAATAGATAACATGTTCACCCTATGTCTTTTTTTCCAGGCTAAACATACCCATTTTCTACAGCTGATTCTCATAAGTCATGACTCAAGGCCATACAACATCCTCATTGCCTTCCAGGAGATACTCTCTAGCTTATCAATAGCCTTCTTAAACCATGGTGTACAAAACTAAATGCAAACTTCAGATGAGATTTAACCAGGGCAGGAAGTAAAGATGCTATCATCACCCTATTCTTGGTAGCCATTCTACTCTTAATGCAACCTAAGATGGTGTTTACTTTTTGGCTGCCATGGCTGACACCACACTACTGACTCATATCGAGATTGTAGACCCCCAGAATCATAGATCTCTTTCAGAACTCAGCTATATATCCATGTTCATCTCATCTTATGTTTGTGAAGTTGAATTTTTGGTACTAAGGCTGATCTTTTGGGTACTAATCTCATCTTTTTAGAAGTAGACCAATT
The DNA here is from genome assembly GCA_028627135.1 of Pseudochirops cupreus. Classification (NCBI taxonomy): domain Eukaryota; kingdom Metazoa; phylum Chordata; class Mammalia; order Diprotodontia; family Pseudocheiridae; genus Pseudochirops; species Pseudochirops cupreus. The sequence goes on from CM053580.1 coordinate 257,220,035, forward strand.
TATCTGGTCTATCAATATCCTTTTGGTTCCTGAATCTTTCATCCAGTCAACTATCTCCCTCAAGTTTGTATCATCTATAAATTCGATGAGCTTACCACCTATGCCTTTATCCAATATATTGATAAAAATGTAAAACAGGATAGGGATAAGGATAGATCCTTGGAGTAGTGGAGATCTCCTGCCACTTCGACACTAAACCAGCAATAGCTCCTCTTTACAACTGGCTATGCCATGAGAGCAGCATCTGAATCTGTTTAATTGCATTACTATCCAAAATATATCTTTCAATCTTTCCCTGAAGAATACTATGAGATACTTTACCAAAAGCTTTGCGACAATTGAGGTATTATTTCTGCAACATTCTCCTCATCTAGTAGTTTCCTGTTTAAAAGAAATAAAGTTAGACTGGCATGGCTTACTTGTTCTTGATGAAGCCATACTGGTTCCTTCCTTCCCTTTCTAGATATTCACTAACCATCTCTTTGCTATTTTCTAGAATTTTCATAAGAATCAAAATAAAGTTCACTGGCTAATAATCTGTTGGCTGTTCTTTTTCTTCTTTTGAAAATGAGTACACCCTTCTCTAAACTAGTTTTAGCTCTCCCACTTTCTATATTTTCTCAAACATTACTAACAGAGGCTTGTCAAACACATCTTCCAGTTCTTTCATCGTCTGGGCCCAATAATCTCAATTCATTAAGGGAAACACGATTCTCTTATTGCTTTCTTTTTTACTTTTCTCAACTCCATGTAATTCAATTTTGTTGTCTTGTTGCAAGTGTAAATCTATGAACCAACTTAGTTTGGTTGAGAGCAGCTGTGTACTTGAAGCAGTGACCAGGTAATGACAATCTTTGACAACAGCAACTTATGAAACTATCTAACAAACTAAGGCAAGTAGGGGTTGTCATCTGTCTTTTTGTAGGCAAAACCCACAGTGGTAAAATTAAGGCTCTTTTAAACACTAAAGTAAATATGTTCATGTTAAGGAAGCAGTCATTTTGCACAACGAATTTGCTTTGCTGAGATGTCTTCAATTTTATAACCAGAGTCAGCCCAAACTTGGATGTAACTCCAATTGACAGCCAAATAAAGAGAATATATAGCAGTCAATGGAGACAGAATGACAGAAACTTGAAGAATTTGAAATCTTACTCCCAATGGGCAAGTATATCTCTACTCCCGTAGCTCTAATTTTGCTATTCCTAAATAGAGTGAATTTCCAGTATGGAACAAGAAACTCATCCAACATTTGGCTTTTTAAAAATCTATTATGACTGGCATGTAATGTGCTCTTTGAATTAATGAGGGCTTTAAAAAACATCGGATGGCTTTCACTGTCTTCTCTTTAAGCAGTCTAACATATTTCAAAACCAGTCAAAACTAAATTTGCTTTGTTTTAGCACTTTCTTTTTGGACAAGTCAAACCCATAAATTTAGACAATGCACCACATGAAATAATAATGGGCTGTTTTTGCAGTTGGTAGGTTAGCAACATGATCCAACCTAGTGGCCTCTAAAAGTCAAAATATAGCAAAGGAACCATTTTAAATTTGAGAATTTACCAGAATGTTGGTTGGTATGTACTGTAAGTAGGACTGCATGATTTAAAGGACCATTTCCCCAGGCTAGAAGTTTAGAGTAAGATGTTCCTGTTTCTCTTCTTGGACATGAAATATGTTTGAACAAGGAAGGCAACATGGTATAGTGGAAGGAAGGAGGCTTGTACTTCAAATCAGAAGTTCTAGATTCAAGTTGTAGTTCAACACACTATCTGTGGGATCTTTGGTTTAATCTTTCTGAGTCTCAGTTTTATCATCAGTGAAATGTAGATGAGGGGACAATATTTATGCTATCTTAAAAGATTTGATAGAAAAAGAAGTAGTTCTTTTTCCTAGAAAGGTGAAAGGGTTATATAAAGGTTAGTTTGGAGAACTTGTAGCAAGGGTACCATCAGATAAATACATTATTTGAAAAACAAGTGGATCAATATTGGTACATGCATGAGGGCTAAATGAAACTCTTCAGTATTCTGACTACAACTGATCTATGTCTTTGAAACCTATATTGAAATTTCAAATTACTGCTAAAATCAAGAAGACTAGTTTCTTTGGCTTGGTTTTAATTTGGTTAGATGAAACTTTTCTTGATCTTTGTTCTCTCCCTCCACCCCCAACAGCTAGGAGGCTCCCTCCCTAAACTACCACATATTTATTTTGTGTTTATTCTGTATATATATTTTTATATATAATAGTGATTACTCTAGTCTCTATTCACTGAAGGCCAGATGTGCTCTATCTAATCTCTCCCCTAGGGTTCTCTAGCAATCTTACAGGAGTTAGAGGGTCTCATTTCTGCCATTAGCTCACCCTGCACTCCCTGCCCCTGACTGTGTTTCATAAATTTGGGAGGTCCAATCAATCCTGTTTTGTTTAATTGTTTAATTAAATTAATGAATATTTATTCTAAAGGCATAATAAGAACAAATATATGTAGTTTATCCTGTGGTCTCCAAGGACAGGAATTAGGTTGACAGATTAGCTTAGTTCCTATATAGTGTTAGGCCTATTAAGTTCCACGTCCAAAGTCCTACCCCATGCTTATATCCTGAGAAACTGGCTTCTTAGAGATTACCTGCTGGGTCATTTACAACATTTATCCTGTGTTCCTGAGTTTCAACATCTTTATGGCTTAAGGTCCCATGTCCAGAATTAAAAAGGACAAAATAATACTAAAACTCTAAGCTTCTTTCTCGAGGCTTTGGGGTCTAAAGGGAGTGGGTGGTGGGCCTTTCCTACCAAGTTTAGTCTATGAAGCCCATGCTATGAGTGAAGAAGACTTTCCACTCTAGACGTGACCAGAAAGAGAACAAGTATGTACCAGTAAAATATGGCTGTCTTGACTTGCAGGGAGGCAAGAATAGATACATCTTCTCCAATTACAATAGGCTTAGGGGATCAGATTCCATCAACCTGGTAAATCTAAAAACATATCCTACTTTGACCAATGGCAAAGTTTCTATCATCCACCTGGTAGGTCCATGTGATTGCCTTCTCTGAGAAGCAGGTCCTTGGAATCTCCCACATGGGTGTATACATCATAGATGGTTTGAGCATAGTGCAAAACCCTATTATGTATGTGTACATGTTATCTTCTCCAATTGAAGGTAAGTTCCTTGGGGACAGGGATTGTTTCATTTTTTTTTTCTTTGTAACTTCTAAGTCTGGTACACGGTAGGTACTTAATAAATGAATGATTATTGATTGTCTAACAAACTAATTTGTTAAATTTGTCGCAGAAGGAAGTATCAAAGTATATAAGAATTGGACGAAGTTTCAATCATCATCTGGGTCAACTTTCTCATTTTGCGCATTATGAAAGTGAAATCTTGAGACTTGCACAAGGAGACATTGCTAATAAGTAGCAGAAGGAATGTTCAAACCAGGGTTTTCTGACTCTAGATTTAGTATACTTTCCGTTACAACAAACTGATGAAAACTATTTTTTACTCCACGTTAGAAGACTTTTGAAATGATAATTATGTTATCAGAAAAGGATTTAAAGATATCAGAATTCTACCCACCTATAACTTGGACTTGAATAATCACTTATAATGAGTATGTTTCTTCCTCCACCAAATTTCCCTCCAGTAGAGGCAACAAATGGTGTAGTGTATAAAGTACTAGGCCTGGACTCAGGAAAATGTGAGTTTAAATTGATCTCATGTATTTATTAGCTGTGCGACCCTGGGCAAATCACTTAACCTCCATCTCCCTCATTCTCCTCAACTGTAAAATGAGGATAATAGTAGCACCTACCTCATGTGGTTATTGTGAGTATCAAATTCATAAAGATCTTAGCACAATAGGAAGAAATTCCTCCTTCCCTTCTTCCCTATGTCTTTCTTTCCCTCCCTTTCTCCCTCCATTCCTTCTTCCTTCCTTCCTCCTTCCCTTTCCTTCCTTCCTTCCTTCCTTTCTTCCTTCCTTCCTTCCTTCCTTCCTTCCTTCTTTCCCTCTTTCCTTCCTTCCTTCCTTGCTTCTTTACCTCTTGAATACTTTACTATCTAACAAATGCAAAGTCCCAAGGCACCAGGGTCAGGACTTACCATTTGACAAAAAGCACTGGGAAAATTGGACAGAAATATGGATGATATTAAATTTAGTTCAACACCTCACACCTTATACAAAGATAAGTTCACATAAATAAGTGACCTAGATATAAAAGCTCACATCATAAACAAAACAGAAAATCTCTGGCTAGGACTTCTCATGCTCAAACAAGAAAGAGCAACTCAACAGATAAAATAGATGATTTTTATTATATAAAATTAAAAATCTTTGCAGAATATATCTAATAAAGCTGAAATTAAAAAGAAAATTGTAAACTGGGGAAAACTGAAGAAATGTTCTCTATGAAAGTATCATTTCCAAGGTATGTAAGAAACTAAATCTATAAATCGAAGGACCTTTTGCCTATTGATAAATGGTCTATGGATATGAACACATTGTTCTCAAGGGAAGAAAGTTGGGCTCCCTCTAGCCATAAGAAAAAATGCTCAAATCACTACTAATTTAAAAATGCAAGTCAAACCAATTATTTGATTCCATCTCATACTCAAAGTGGCAAAGACGAAAAAGAAAAAAAGTTATGAAAATTTTAGGTGCCTTGAGTTGACAGGCACATTACTAAACCTTAGAAATGGGTACAACTGCTCTAGAAAACAATTTGGAACTTTTTACAAGAAGTTACTAAGCAGTGTGTGCCCCTTGACCTAGCTATATCAATTCTAGCCTATAACCAAAAGAGATCAAAGACAGAGGAAAAGGTCCATCACATAATAATAATACCAATGAAAACTGTAGTAGTTATTCACATTTAGTAAAAAAAAATTGGAAAAAAAGAAAATATTCAACAATTGATAAATGACTGAACAATTTGGGGCATATAAATGTGACAGAGCACCATTATGCCATAATCAATGAGGAAAAAGATGATTTTTAAAAGACATGGAAAAACATAACCAGAAGGACAACTTATACTAGAATAACAACATTGTAAAAATGAAAAATGAACAATTTTGAGAACTTTTTATAAACTGCTACCAGAAAAAAGGACCAGAAAAAAAATTCATTAAAAAAAAACAAACTTTTAAAGCTGCAAAAACTTTGATTAATAATACAATGACAATGAACAGTTTCATGGGACCAATGACGAAACATGCCATCCATTAAAGAGAGTAAGAGCTTATACATACACATAAAATATAATGACATTTATGTATGCGTATAAATGCATACACATCTAATACACACACACACACAGACACAATCAAGAATAACCTACCCAGCAAAACAATAGGATCCTTCAACAGAAAAAAAAGGTGGATATTTAATAAAATAGAGGTTTTTCAAGCATTCCTGAAGAAAAGGCCTGAGCTGAATAGACAAATTGACTGTAAAAGAATTAAGAGAATCATAAAAAGGTAAACATGAAAGAGAAAACATAAAAGACTCAAAAAGATTGAACTATTCATATTTCTATATGGAAAGATGAAGTGTAATTTCTAAGAACTTTATCATTTTTAGGTCAGGTAGAAGGATTCTACTTAGAGAGTACAGAAGTGTTTGAATTATATCGAGATGACATAAAATAAAATGAATGGGAAGAAAGATGCCATGGGAAAAGTGAGAAAGGAAAAGAAGAATGGGATAAATTATCTTACATAACAGTGGAAGGCAAGAGCAAGCTTTAACAGTACAAGGGTGTGCATGCGAAGGAATGCTTGAACCTCATTCTCATCTAAATTGATTCGAAGAGAGGAAATACACAAACATACTCAGTTGGATAGATATAGATATATATGTATATGTCTATATATAGATACACACACATGTGTGTGTGTGCGCACACATATATCTATATCTATCTATCCATAGCCTACAGGGAAGTAGGAGGAGAAGATGATAAAAGAAAGAGGGGATGATAAAATGAAGGGCTGATAAAGAAAGGTAGCAGTGAGAAGCAAAACAGACTTTAGAAGAGTGGCAGGATTAAAAGACAAAAAAAAATATTAAAAAACAGAAAATATCATGGAAGGAAATGCATATTTGGTGTCACAACTATGAATGTGAATGAATTGAACTCACTCATAAAATGGAAGAAGATAGCAGAATCCAGTGATATGTTATTTACAGGAAATGTGCTTGAAACAAAGAAACACACAGAGTTAAATAAGAGACTGGAAAAGTATCTATTATGCTGTAGCTGAAATAAAGCAGACAGAGGTAGTAATCATGGTCTCAGACAAAGTATAAGCAAAAATAAACTTAATTTAAAAAGATAAGTAGGAAAACAACATGTTTCTGACAATGAAGTAAGATCAATATTTGTCATAATACGCCAAATGGTGCAGCATCCTAATTTCTAAAAGAAAACTTCAATGAATTATTGGAGGAAATAGACATACTAGTGGAAAACCCAAATTTCCCCTATAAACCCAATTAAATCAAAACATAATATAATTCAGAAAGAAGTTAGGGAGATGAATAGAATCTTAGAAAAGTTAGATATAATAAATCTCTGATGAAAACTGAATGGGATTAGAAAGGAGTATACCTTTTTCTCAGCTGCACATGCCATTTTCACAAAAATTGACCATGTATTAGAGCATAAAAACCTTAAAACCAAATGCAGGAAAGCAAAAAAAAAATTAAACGTATCCTTTTCATATCATAATAAATATATAATACATATTTAATAAAACATTCAGTAAAAGGCTAAGGAAGCGTAAATTGAAAAAAACAATCTTAATGAATGGGTTAAAGCATAGATCATACAATGCAACCAATAATTTCATTAAAGAGAATGACAATGAGACAGCATAATAAATTTATGGGATGCCTCAAAAGGAGTACTTAGGAGAAAACATATATATTTAAAGGCATACATCAATAAAAGAGAGAAACAATAGATCAATGAAATGGCCATGGAACTAAAAAAAAAAACTAGAAAAATAACAAATTAAAAATCCCTAACATAACACCAAAATGGAAGTCTTGAAAACCAAAGAAAGGAGAGATTAGCAAAATTTAAAGTTAAAAAATGAACAGATAAAATTATGAGCTGGGTTTATGAATAAAACAAGATATAGATAAAGCATTGGTTAACTTGATTTATCAAAAAGAAAGAAGAAAACCAAATGGCCAGTATCAAAAATGAACAAGGTTAATGAACCAAGATTGAAGATGAATTAAAAGCAATGATTTTGGCCAATTACATGCCAGTAAATTGGTCAATCTAATTTAAAGATAACTATTTACAAAAAATATAAACTTCACAGATTAGTAGAAAAGACAATAGCTTACTTAAATAGCCTTATCATAGGTAAAAAGACCTTGAACAGTCTATCAATGAGCTACCTAAGACAAAAACAAAGGGACCAGTTGGATTTACAAGTGAATTCTACCACACATTTAATGAATATTTAATTTCAGTTCTATATAAACTATACAAACATAGCACCAACAGCAACTGTGAATATACTGGCATAGTTCTGAATTGCAAAATATAATAGACTCTACACACAGAAGGCAGAAGCAAAACATTCATTTAAATACTAAACAGCCAAAGCCCAACACCAGAAAATAAATAGCTACATGGCAACAAAGAAGTTAATACACCTTATCACTTCAGGAAGCAACACCATTCCAAAGCCTTTCCACAAACAAATACTCATAATACTAGCTGTCTGCTTACTTGCTCTCTCTCTCTCCCCCAGCTCTAACTAGTCTGACTCTCAGCTTCCTGCTCCACCTGTTCAATAAACTCCTCCCACCACAAGCTCCATGTGGTTACATTTGGCCTATTAAGGGGCAGGGAAGATCTTCAAATTACCATTACCATTACAACTTCACACAAGGAAGTCACTGTTAATAGAGTGCTGCCATCTACTTCTGTTCAACATACGTGTTTCCATTATGCTTTGTATTTCTTTTTTAAAAATCTACAATATATGTTTCATATTTGAAGGTATATCAGGCCAATATACTAACATGTGGTATGTTCTTAGTGAGAATGCCTATTGAGGGAGACCAAATGGTATGGGACCAAAAATATGAAGACTAAAACTTACCAATTTCTGAGTATAATCATGGTAGTTAGGTGGCACAATGGGTAGAGCACTGCCTTAAGATACAAAGACGTGAGTTCTAATCTTGTATCTTTCTAAATATATAATCTTGGGCAACACACCTTCTCTGTTTCTTTGTTTCCTTATCTATAAAATGAGGAGGTTGTACTTGCTGGCCGCCATGGTCCCTTTTGGCTGTAAATCTATGATTCTATAATCTAGCCCAATAAAATGGTCACTTATGAAATAGCGTAACTGTGCACATGGGGTACTTATTAAGTATTATGGAGCAATAACTGACATTTACAGGTATTATTCTACGATCAGGATAGCAACTACTGTTGAAAAATGGAAAATCTTGAGGTGTGTGTGTGTGTGTGTGTGTGTGTGTGTGTGTGTGTATTTTTGCTGAAATATAGGAAGACTACAGAAAAAGCAGAAAATAATACTTAAGAAGTGAACCTGTATTTTTGAGGCTCAGGCATCTGAAGCACTCAGAAACTCATTCCTGTGTTCAGATGTGTATCAGAACATTGGTGGGCAAAGACAATTTTAACAGTAGGAAAATGAAAAGAAAAAAAAACCTGATGAAGCAAATTTCATAAAAAGATACAATAGCTAAGAAAGTATCAAGGAACTTGTACTAAGGCATGGAGCCATAATTAAAGAAACGTAGAAAGTACAAGTAAATTTGTTCTTGGTAATATTAAGAACAACAGTAATGCTGTAGTATATCAAAAAGGAAGTGTATACTCTCATTCAGTTTTGACATCACATGTTACTATTGAATTGCTATTAAATTTTAAACTAGTAAAGTACAATCTCACAGATTCTGTAGTAAAAAACACACCTCTCCTAATGTTTTTTAAATTGAGGAAATGGGTTATAAACTTTTGGTAAATGCTTACATAAGTAATTTCCTGAGTCCCTACCATATATGGTATTTATAAGATATCCCCTGCCTCTCTGTTAGGGTTTAAAGTGCCCTCGTGGGCTGTTTGGTTAATGCATAGGACTGCCGACCACAGGTGAGCAATGTTTGGAATTGTTCACACGACTCAACAGCACTTCATAATTTTAGAAGACAGGCAGGGGAGACATGATGAATATATTATGGGGCAACAGGATATGGATTGGAGATTTGTTCTTCAAGTTACCTTAATTCTCAATTTACTTAGAGACAAATAGGGCTTCAAGAAAGGACTCACTGACTATCAGTAAAGTGAAATATGTACTGGGATAAAAAATTCCACTCTTGAAAGAGGTCAGTGATTCTGTTGCCCTGAATGTTTCAATGTCCAGAGGATGTCCTGTAGAACTGGGAAAAGAAAGAAGTGTTAGACAATAGCTTTTAACTGGCCATGGAAACAGAAACAAAGAATTGGTAGAATAGAAGTATGTCATGTGACATATACTTTTAATGTATAAGAATTTTATTTTTGCACTTTTGTTTTGAATGATGGCTCCCCTGAACAATGGCCCAAAAACACAAACATTTTTATCCTTTCTTGGTTCCTTCTTTCCTGCTCCTGCCACTCAGGCCATTCACAAATGTTGCTGGGACTATCTCTGACTCTTGCCCCTCTTAATTTCTTTTCCTTAAGAATATTGTCACCAAGCTTTGATCTCTTGGCATACTCACAATCACTGACCACACCACTGGAAAGAGGCTACAGTTTACCCCTGTTGGAACAAGGACAATGTGGGCATCTTTGATACCATAACCTTAGCTTGAGTCTTTTGGGGTTTTTTTGTGTGAAAAATATTCAACCTGAACACTGGAGAATGAAATTTTCCTCATAGGGATAGAGTGGAGTGGATGCTTCCTTTTGTTTTAAACAGTAGCAATGAAAAGAAACTCATTCCTTCAGTTTAATCTCTAGTTTAGCTCTACATCCTGGTCCTGTAATGAAGAAGCAGTTAGGTGGTACAGCAAACAGAGAGCTGGGCCTGGAGTCAGGAAGTCCTGAGTTCAAATCCAACCTCAAGTTATCACTACCTGTGTGATCTTGGAAAAATCACCTACCTTTGTCTACATCAATTACATCAATTGCAAAATGGGGAATATAATAACACCTTCCTCTCAGGGTTGCAGTGACGGTCAACTGAGATAGTTTTTGTGAAGTATCTTGTATATAGCAGGTATTTAAAATGCATATTCCCTTTTCTTTCTGACCATGCTACAATTGGGTTATGGGGGGGAAATTTTTCCACTTTAACTAGGTTTAATCTGAATAACAAAGTAAAGATATTTCTCACTAAAGTAGTAAATGCATCAATAAGACTTATCTGTGGAAGACATGAATCCTCCACACTGGTTTTGGGGAATAAAAAACTTTTCCCTCTACATATTACTCACACATCCAACGGAAGAAAAATAGCCTTCTGATGGGAAGAAATTCAAAATGAGCAAATTTAATAGATTTTCAGGGTTACTTTAGACTTTACATGATTTTCCCTTTATTAGCTGATCTTGAACCCAAATTTTGCATGAAGTGCTAATATATAGGATGCCGAATGTAGCTTCTGGCTGACACTCTGTAATCCTGAGAATCATAATCTTCTCTAAGATCTTCATGGAACTTAAAATCTTCTAGTAAAACCTCCTCATTTTTCTTAATGAAGATGCTGAGATATTAGGAAGGTTAACTACGTTCTTGAGTTTTTCCTGTCTTTAAAATGGAGATGCTAGCTCCTTTATCACTGTCATTTATATGTGGGATTTAGTTGGAGCTAATTGAATTTGTAGAACTCTACAGGTAGAAAGTACCCAAGAGATTATATAACCCAGACATTTCCTACTACAAATGGAAAGAGAAATACAGATAGAACAGGTGACTGTATCAGCAAGCACCCTAGCATACCCAGGGTGGCTGCTAGCACAGGTTCTTAGATCTGCTTTTCTAAAGGAAAGCAACTCAAAATGGGTTAACAATCTCACTTTAATAAATCAAACACATATCATTTGTGTAGTTCAGGGGAAAAAATCAATACCCTGAACTGCAGAGAATGAGAACAGAATACAAATAGAAGTTACAAGCAGACAGAGAAACAGTTCAGCAGACAGGCTTCCAACTGTCTGACCATTAAATCCATACCTATTCAGTTACCAGAGAGGGAAGCACCAACACCTGGGTTTTTCAAAGGGGGGAGGGGGCCTCAATGGCTTCCCAAAGTCTCATCTGGCCAAATCACACAACTCTTCTCAAAGTGAGCCCCAAAGCAAAACCTCATATCAACAGTTTATATAGCCTTCTCCTGGATCAGAGATTGTCACAGCCCTCTTGACCATTGCCCAATCACAAAATAATAAGGCGTGGGCATTCCTGAAGAACAAGCCTCCTGCCACAGGCTCCATGTGACCACATTTAGCCTATTAGGGGGCAGAGTATACTTTCAAACCAGGAAAAGTTCTCAGAGCCATTTAAGCCACTTAAGCAAAGGGCCTATGGGCAAGAAAGATCTTCAGATTCCCATAACAGTGACTTAGTTAAGTGGTTACCAGGAGGAAAAAAAAAAGAGCACTTGAGAATTCTAGCCCCATCATCACGGTTCTCAAGTGTTTTGAATCCCTTTAAAATAACTACTATATTACTTATGTGTGGTCATCCAGTTTCCTTTTATGTAATATGGGGATATAATAATTATACTACCTATTTCACAGGGGATGAAAGTACTATAAATATAAGCTTCATTTGTATAAGTAGGAGTCATAGAACCATGGAACTTCTTAACTAGATAGGACAATTAAAATCATAAATCCAAACACTTTCATTTTGCTGATGAAAAACTGAATCCAGCAAGTTTAAATGATATGTCTAAGGTCAAAGAATCAATAGTATAAAAGAGATTAGAGCCCAGCTTTCCTGATATCCAAAGAGGTTTTCTTCTTATCATACCATAGTACCAGCCTCTCATCTTTTCACTATTAGAAATGGTCATGAAGAATACTAAATATTATTGGTCATAAAGACTATTAAAAATTCCTTTTAGAAAAACAAATCCAGCCTTCGACATTTCAAAAATAGAAACAACTTTTAGGCAATTCTGTGTGGAAAGCAAGAGGGCTTGGCTAACATGGTGAGGTATGTCTGTTGCCTAAGGTTACTGTGTCTAGTACTGTTAACCTAAAACACACCTGGGCCTGCAAAATTCCTGACAATTCATTTCTTCTCTGGGAAAAGTCACTGTTGTTTCTATTGAATTCCAGACACTGCCTGGATGCAGCAGCCTGCTGTAAAACATCTCCGCTTGTAAACATAGCATAGCCCTCATGTTTGAGTGTTGGAGGATAGAACAAGAATCTTTGTTATGTGGTAACCAAACGTAATCAAGATTGTTACAATGTGTAGTAGCCTGTTTGGAGGAGCAGGGGTGTGACTTGGCCTGTGCCATATGCGACTCTACGTAATCCACCATGTTATAATGGGTTTCTACTGTCTGGAAATGCTTTAGGATGGCAGTCCCTAAAACAGAGAACATCATCCACTTAGCACAATTTATTCTGGATAATTTAATTTCCGGAATTACTAGGGAAGAAAGAAAATCAGATCTTAATTTCTCACTGCAGGGTTTCATGGCAACTGCCATATTTGGGTTGGCAAAGGTGAGTGGATGCCTGAGAGACTCTGGTGAAGTTCAGAAAGCATTTGGGTAAAAATAAGCAAACTAGCCCCTTCTTCTCCTATAGCCATTAAAAAAAAATAATCCAACATTCCTCTGAGAAGCATTCCGATTTTCTGAAAGATTTTGCAAACAATGCACATTTTTTCCAGTAGAGAATGAGCCTGAGAGTGCAAATAGCATAACATTAAATCAGCTTTGGTCATAGCCACTGTCTACAAAATAAAATGCAGGCTGGGCAAGTGGAAAAAAAATACTCATTTCAATCCAGTTATCTAATGGATGGTAAAAATGTGTGGAGTCTATTAAATATGCTATAACCATGTGCAAAATTGAAATTAATGAGCCAGTAGTTAAGTAGTTGTTCCCAGCCCTGGCCAAGGATTAAATAACCTTAATCCAATTGTAACAGTCTATTTATTTTTCAGAGTTTGTGGAGATGAAGCAATGTGTACCCTAATGATAAAACACACTCATAGTGTAAATCATTTGTATTACTAAATTCGATGTAAGATGCAACTTGTTATAATAGTGATTTGGTCTTAGAGTCAGGGTGAACCTAGTTTTAAGTCCTATCTCTGACACATATTGGCTTTGTGATCCTGGGCAAGTCACGAACTCAGTGTTCTAAGCCTCAAAATTGCGAAAACTATATTGACTTGTATTGCCAATGTAATGAAATTAGAGATCTGATTTTTTTTAATGTTGCATACATAGAAATGTATATAATATCTAGAATTTGCCTTACAATGACTATGTTTTAAAGGAATAAAAAAAATGTGGCCTTGGGCAGTCCACCTAACTTCTCTGGACTTAGGTTTCCTCTTTTGTAAAATACCTCCCAGAGGCTAGACAAAATGACTTTTTTTGTCCTTTTTATTTATAAATGAGAGGCTAAACACCATGAATATTAGAACTATTTCATTTTTGTCTTTGTATTCCTGGGGTCTTGTGCAATTCCTCACACATAGTAGGTACTTAAATGCTTGTTGAAAATGAGGTTAAGAAGGGGATCGGTAGATATGAAAGATATACAGGAAATGATCATACGCGCGCACACACACACCCACACACACACACACACACACACACACACACACACACTCAACGCCAAAAGCTATTCTAATTGATAAGCTGTCAAAGAATATGAATAGTTCTCAAAAGAATGACAACTAACTGTAATATGCACAAATGCTCCAAATCACTAATGATATCATAAATTCAACTAAAATTGTGCTCAGACCTTACAAAATGTCAAAGATAACAGCAGGTGAACATAGTATTAGAGGCTTTGTGGAAATAATGGAAAACTAATGTGCTACTGGTGAAGCTGCAAATAGATCTAAGAATTCTCTTTTTTAATTAATTTTTTTTGATCTGTTTGTTTACTTTTAGTTTACAAGATTCAGTTCCACAATACCTTGAGTTTCAAATTTTCTCCCCTTCCTCTCCCCTCCCCCCATGGTGCCATGCAATCATGTATAGGATCTGCAAATGCTTTCACATTGGACATTAGTCTGGTTGTGTAGAAGGGTTGTAACCAATGGAGTGAACAATGGGAAAGAGGAAACAAAACCAAACGTGAAAAAGAAAAACAGCATGTAGTTTGCTTCAGTCTGCATTTAAACTCTGTTCTTTCTAGATCTTTCTCTGAATGTAGATATCTCCTTCCATTCTGAGTCTTTTAGAGTTGTCTTATAACCTTGTGCTGCTGAGAAGAGTCCAGTTTATCAAAGTTGGTTGTCACACATACATCGTGTCTGTCACTGTGTACAAATTTCTCCTGGTTCTGCTCTTCTCACTTAGCATCACTTTGCATAAGCCTCTCCAGGTAAATATGAAGTCCATTTGCTCCTCATTTCTTTTAGCACAATAGTATTCTAGTACATTCATATACTACAACTTGTTTGGCCATTCCCCAATTGATGGGCATCCCCTTAATTTCCAATTTTTTGCCACCACAAAGAGAGCTGTAATAAATATTTTTGGATACATGGATCTTCCTCCCACTTCTATGATCACTTTGGGATACAACCCTAGAAGTCATATTACTGGATCAAAGGGTATGCAATTCTTTATTGCCCTTTGGGCATAGTCCCAGATTGCTCTCCAGAATGGTTGAATCAGTTCACAACTCCTTCAACAATGCATTAGTGTTCCAATTTTTCCACATCCTCTCCAGCATTTGTCATTTTGCTATTTTGTCATCTTAGCCAATCTGGCTGGTGAGATGTGGTACCTCAAAGTTGTTTTGATTTGCATTTCTCTAATCACTAATGATTTAGAGCACTTTTTCATATGCTTATAGATATCTTTAATTTCTGCCTCTGAAAATTGCCTGCTCATATCCTTCGACCATTTATCAGTTGGAGAATGATTTGTATTCTTATAGATTTGACTCAATTTCCTGTATATTTTAGAAATGAGGCCTTTATCTGAGACACCAATTGTAAAAATTCTTTCCCAATTTCCCACTTCCCTCTTAATCTTGGTTTACATTGGCTTTGTTTGTACAGAAACTTTTCAATTTAATGTAATCAAGATTATCCATTTTGCATTTTATAATGCTCTCTACCTCTTGTTTGGTCATAAAGTCTTCCCTTCTCCATAAATCTGACATGTAAACTCTTTCTTGCTTCCCCAGATTGCTTACAGTATCAGCCTTTATACCTAGATCATGCACCATTTAGAACTGATTTTGGTATATGGTGTTAGATAATGGTCTATGCCTGGTTTCTGCCATATTATATTCCAGTTTTCCCAGAAGTTTTTGTCAAATAGTGAATTATTATCCCCAAAACTGGGGTCTTTGGGTTCATCAAACAGTAGATTATTATTGTCATTGACTACTGAGTCTTTTGTACCCAATCTATTCCATTAGATCTAAGAATTCTTGAGAAGAATATTGAATTAATCTAATAAAGTAATTAACTTTTTCATGCTTTTAGATCTCATTGTTAAACATATATCCTAAGGAGGTCAAAAATGGAAAAGTTAAGAATATAACAAAATATTTATGGCAGTACTTTTTTTAAGCCAAAGCATAGACACAGTACAAATGTTCATCAAGTAGGGAATGCCTAAATAAAATATGAATATGAATATATACAAATATAATGGAACATAGAAGTGTCTCATCATTGGTGGAGATTTATTTCTCAATATTTGAGAACTTTTGTGAGGAATGGAGTTGTGTAAGTGCTTAGAAGAAGAGAGATCCTGATCTTCTGATTTCCAATTTTGAAAAAGAAGACATCAAATTCTAGATCTTTAGGTCTAGGAAGGGCAAGTATGACTCTACTAGGGAGAAAGCAACTTAAAGAGAGGATGACATAACAATCATGTCCCTATTTCCAGCTTATTAAATTGGAGACTTTGGAGAATTTTCTCTTAAGTGAGAAATGAAACACTCTATTTGTTGAATTCAGTTATCTCATTCTCAGTGAAAGAGCTTATTTACTCTGTGTCATATGACATGTTGTCTCATATATATATATGTATGTGTGTATATATATATATCTATATCTATATCTATATATACGTATATGTGTGTGTGTATGTATGTATGTACACCTTTTCCAGATTTCTGGTTTGCTATCAACTTAGATAAATAAGTTTATTTGCTGCCTTCTACATCTGTTCATTGTGAAACTGGCCTTTGACAGGTAGTCAAGCCTTATTTATATATTTTGGGATATTCATTCCCCATTAAGGGATAGCAATCAGAAGTATAGTGTGAATCTAAAATTTATTTCCTCTAGAATAATAATATTTTAGGGACCAGATAGATCTAATCCTACTCTTTCTCTTAGCAAAGCAGAGCGATCAGTCTCTGGCACAAAACTCCTACCTTTTCTCCTGGCAGGGATCAGCATCTCTCTTAGAGAACAGTGGGAGGAGATTACTGATATTTATTCTTGCCTCCCTGTGAGCCACATCTAGAACAAACCCCTGTACACACAGATAACCTACGTGAGCACCTTAGCACACATACCTCTTGCCTGAACTATAAAATATGTCACCTATACACATATATACCACAAATCTACGTATATACCACATATCTGAATTATAAGAAGCAAAGAATAGGAAGAATGCAAATTTGGAATCAAGTAAAGGAATAACAGTGGAGAAAAAGTAAAATAAGTAGAACCAATAGCGTACATCATGAACATATAAGGGAATGGAAAGAATATCAGTAGCAGAAAGAAAAGTTGAAACTGAACTTTATGTGTGTATAATAACCAAGCTTGTCCTGAAAGAAGGGATGTGAAATTGACTCTATTTTCTTTGAAAAAGAATGAAGGTGATAGTAGTAGAACTCAAAATTGTTGAACTTGACTAATGTATTGATTTGGTTTTGATGAAATTCTCCTCCCCCCCCTTTTATTTGTATTAGATATGGCTCTCTTCATAGAGAAGGGGAATATACTGGAGAATTAAAGCAATTTAAAAGTATAAGATATAATATAAAACAATTACCCCCCAAAATCCTTGTTGGTTGATTATTCAATCAATGATCCTATATGTGTATAAGTATGAATGTTTCTAGAATTATGATTTCATTGTTGTGGAAACTTCCTCCCCCAATGCAGGCAAGCAACATGTCTGTAACTTATAGCTTGCTAAGGCATTGAGAGGTGAATGAACTATTCCAGGGTTACCCAGCTAGTATGTGTCAGAATTAAGCCTTGAAGAAAACTTTCCTTACTCCAAGGTCAAGGCGCTGGCCAGAATACCTTACTGGCTCTCAGTGTATCTCCCCTTTCTATAGAGGAAGCAGGAAGGTACAATGGAAAAAGTGTTACAATCAGAGTCATAAGATCTGGATTCAAACTCTGGTTCTGATACTTACTATCTCTGTGGCCTTGAGAAAATAATTTGGTATCTCTGAGTCTCAGTTTTCTCATCTATAAAATGAGGCAATTTTACCTAGATAATCTCTTAGTTCCTTTGAGTTCTGAATCAGAGATCTCTTATAAATCAGACAGCAACCAATCAACCATAGAACTCATTAAACTCAGGTCAATCGAGCAAATGTTTTTCAAGTGCCTGCTCTGTACCAGACCCTGTGCTAGGTACTGGGAATACAGAGATGAAAAAAGAGCCAATTTCCTTCTTCTCAAGGAGCTCATGAATATAACAAATCTACAAATTAATATGAGCTAGGGATGGGGAAGAACAAGCACTACAATGTGACAGACACTGTGCTAAGGGCTTTACAAATAATATGTCATTTGTTCCTCCTAACAACCTTGTGAGATAGGTGGTATTATGACCTTCAGTTTGTAGCTGAAGAATCTGAGGCAGATAGAATTGAAATAATTTCATTTTCAGCTAGTAACTGTCCAAGTTGAGTTTTAAACTCAGGTCTCCCTGACTTCAGGACCAGCACTCTATCAACGTCCTGCTTAGCTTCCTGAGCAGAA
The DNA here is from genome assembly GCA_028627135.1 of Pseudochirops cupreus. NCBI lineage: Eukaryota > Metazoa > Chordata > Mammalia > Diprotodontia > Pseudocheiridae > Pseudochirops > Pseudochirops cupreus. Next base: position 257,238,218 of record CM053580.1, read on the forward strand.
GAGAGACAAAATTTAATAAGGAAAAAAGAGAGTTGCAAATAAAGTATTATAAGAGAAGCATATATATATATATACATATGTATATGTATATATGTATATATGTGTGTGTGTGTGTGTATGTATATATGGAGAGAGGGAGAGAGAGAGAAAGAGAGAGAGAGAGAGAGAGAGAGAGAGAGAGAGAGAAAGAGAGAGGGAGAGAGAAATAGAGAAAGAGAGAGAGAGAGAGAGAGAGGGTATTATAAGAGAATCTAGGATTCATTTTGGTCCAACTCTTTTAGCTTAGCATTGAGGGAAGTGGTATAGAGAGGCAAATGGCATGTTTGGGGTCACACAACAAGTCAATGTCAAATCCGTGTTTCAAGTAACATGGGATAAAGCAAACAAATACAGAGCCATATTAAAGATACCAGTTCAGTAAAGATCATATTTTTCCTCAATTTAATTCAAAGTGGTTTGTGGTTCTATCCACCCATCCATCCATCCATCTATCTATCTATCTATCTATCAATCTATCTATCTATCTATGTACATATATATTCACTATACACATATATGAATCCACTCGTATATATTATATGTAATATACACAGATATTTATATATTATAAGGCCAGAGAGGTAAAAAAAATATGTTTAAATTCCTTAAAGAGATTTTTTACATGAAAAATTTCCACACATTAAATAATGCTTCTTCATAATTGACTGATAAATAAACTGATCTCTCCATAGAAGCATACTTCAGAATTATAGGACATTTCTAAACTGCATGTTAAGCCTTAAGCCAGTGTTTCTCAACCTTCCTAATGCTATGACCCTTTAAGACTCATATGTGGGCATATCTGCATGTGGGCGGACCGGCCTGAAGACGGATAGAGGAGCAGTGTCTTGGTTCCTAAGACCATTGGAAATATGTGTTTTCTGATGGTCTTAGGTGATCCCCTTTGACCCCCAAAGGGGTTGCAACCCACAGGTTGAGAACCACTACCTTAAACTATTTCTATTGATTCAGTTTACATTGCAGCTAAGTTAATTTTTAATATATTAATTATTACTTAAATATTACTTAATATGTTTAAGAGAAAGAGGTATAAGACCAGAGAGATTAGTTGGTCCTCTGAAAGCAGACACACATTCTCTCTCTTTCTCTCTTTGTGTGTGTGTGTGTGTGTGTGTGTGTGTGTAGATATAGATATGTTTCTTCTAGAATCTTCACAAATATTTAACAATGTAGCAATTTAACAGCAAAACAATGTTGCCTACAGCTAAATTATTATATCCAATCTTACACTGAAAATATTCTAAATATGTCCTTTATGACAGTGACAGTATTGTTTGCAATAACTTTAGCTTTCAGATTGTGAAATTCATGTGGAAACATTTTTATTCCCTCCCCCTTAAATTTTAAGTAGGAAAAGTTCCTTGAATGCACTCTCTTCCAAAGATAATGTGTCAAACAAAACACAGCAAAAACTCATCCCTAGATCTCTCCAAACTTGATAGAAAAAGGTAGCAAAAGTTGGAATAATAATGTCTGAAGTAAATAATTCTAAAAGCATTTTTATTCATTTCATGAAAATTCCAGATACTAATTAATTGCCTATTATATTGCCAAAAAACCCCTCCTACTCAAGTATTCAAATGGACGTGTGACCTTATCTGTACATGTACTCCTGCAGTGGTGGCAATGGAAATCCATCCATTCTATTTCATCCTGTGCAATTCTTGTCCATCTCCTCCTGCTACTCCTTCACTTGAAACCTTCCTCTAGATCTATTCACATTAAGCAAGTAGCAAGAAACCCCATATGTGAACTGTTTGCTATCACTCTCATAGAGTGTATCTGCTTTCAGAGAGCAAATCTAGCTAAGTACAGAGACTCATCTTTGTCTGCTTGTCTGATAGGTGATGAATCTCTTCACTACGGTATCCAAGGGGGAAAAAAAAGTACTAATGTGTATAAAAATGACATTTTTCTTTAGTATGTTAAATATTCCTCCTTCAATCTTATTTACACTATTAAAATGCATTTCAAATACTTTTCCATGAATAATTACAAGGTTAATATATTTCAACATACCAAAACTTAAGTGATAATTTCATAAAATCTTAATTACTGTGGATCTCAATTAATGAAAGTTATCCATTATGGCTAAGGCCTTCATAATGAGGCTAATGCCTGAATCAGAGAAAGTAATTAACATATACATGAATCAGGTTTTTTCTCTCTAGTTTTATTATGAAAGATAATAACTTGTTAGCTAATATAAGACATCTTTATTATGGATCATTATGTGAAATATTTACTAAGCGTAGTCTCTACTGCCAAAATGTATGATGTGTGAAATTCAAAAATATTGCTAAAATTTCACATAATTTTTTCTTTTCCAGCAGACATTAATGACTAATGAAGGCAAAGAAGCTTAGTGTAAGCAATTATTTAGAGTAGGCAACATATTTGCTTATTACCCCTTGCCTAGACTATTGCAAGAGCCTTCTAATTGTTAATGCAGGGAATTTTTATTTTATCCTAGAAGTGCCAACAGGGAACCATGGAAGGGGTTTGAACAAAAGTGTGACATGATCGGATCTATGTGGAGGCAAATAGAGAGGACTGAGGCTGATGATAGGGAGACCAATTAGAAGTCTATGATAATAGTTAAGGAGAGAGATGATGAGGTCCTGAACTAGGGCTGTAAACATGTGACTGGAGAGATGGGAATGGACATAAAAGATATGGTAGAGTTACAATAAAATAAATCAGATATGACATGAGAGAAAAATAATAATCAAGAGAAGTGATATCCTCAAGGTTTCTAATATGGTTGACTAGAAGGATCATAATGCTCTCAAAATAGCAAAGGGAATGTAGAAGAAGGCTATGTAGCTTCAAATCTGGAATAAGGGGAATTAAAAGGCTCCATTTTGAACACATTCAGTTTTAAATACTTATGAGACACCCATGAAAGTATCTAAAGCTAGTAAGGTGGGATTAGATTTTAATAACAGAGACTAGTGCTGGATATAGATGGGGGAAGCATCTACTTAAAGATAATCATTCATCCTGTGGGAACAGATAATTTTATCACGGGAGAGAGGAAGGATCAGGATAAAGCTTTGAAATACACCAATTTTTAAGGGGTGAGAAATGGCTGATGATCATGAAAAAGAAATTGAGAAGTTGTTACATAGACTGAAGAAGAAGCAAAAGAGTATAGTGTTATGATTGTCAAAGGAAGAGAATGTATTCAGAAGCAATGTGTGGTATACAATATAAACAGCTGTAAAGATGTCAATAAATATGACAACCAAGAGGAGATAATCAGACTAAGCAGTTAAGGAATATTGGTAACCTAAAAGAAAGCAGTTTCAATGGAATGATGAGATTGAAAGCTAGACTGTTAAAGGTTGAGAAGAGAGCAGGAGGTGAAAAAGTGGATGCAATGAGTATAAAGAGTATATCTGACTTTAAGGACTTTCACTATGAAATGTTTACCCTTTTGTTCACTGCAGAGCAAGGGTTATTAAATTGGGGTCCAATGGACCTAATATTCACAGATAGATTTCAGTGGGTTCATGATCCTGAATAGGAAAAACAAATTATCTTTATTTGAATACAATTGGTTTTCTCTGAAGTCTCATGCATTTAAGTTTTTACATTTAAAACATTATCAAGATAAAGTACCCATGGTCTTTTCTGGGCTTCCAAAGAGAACCTTGATAAACAAAAAATGTTTATGCAGCCCTGTTTTAGAGCTGCAAAGCCAATATAGCTAGCCTGTGACAAGGTGGGCCCAAGAAAAGAAAAACTTACGTATTTGCATCCTAATTCCAGAAACATGTGTCTTTTGTACTCTTTAAAATCATATTTTATCAATTAAGTAATGGTTGAATGAGTTATGATATATGAATATAATGGAATTCTACTGTGTGGTGAGAAATAAAGAAAGATTATTTTAGAGAAAATGTGTAGTAGGAAAAGTTAGGGAGACTTGTATAAATTGATACAGACTGAAGTGAGAAGACCCAGAAGAACAATTTGTGCATTAACAATAATAACTGTAAAAGTTAACAAATTCCACTTACTTAGGGACTCTAATTGACAAAATGACCAACACGGATTCCAGAGGACTCATGACAAAACATGCCAGCCACACCCTAATAGAGTGATGATATAGATTCAGAGTACAAAGACATTTTTTTGACATGAACAATGTAGAAATTCGTTTTGTCTGACTATACATGGATGTAACTGGTTTAGATTCTCTTTCTCAGTTGATGGGAGGGAGGGAAAGCTGGTTTTTTTAATTAAAAATTTAATTTTTAAAATTAAAAAAAAATTTTCTCAATTCATCAAAGTAATTTTGAATTGATTTCTGTTCCTTTCTGAGCTAGAAATGTCCTTGAAAGTCCATGGGAAAAATGTGAGTGGTGTTTTTTGTTCTAGCCAAGTACTTGAAGGAAACTCAGTGCCATAGCACCTGGATAATATTCTATTATAACCTGGCTGAACAGGTTGTAATAAAATATCATCTGCAAAGATGAATTATGTAAAAAAAAACTTGGGGAAACATGTATGAATCAGGGTAGAACACAGCCAGCAGAATCAGTGACCAATAAGTTAATTAAAACAACACTGAAAAACTTTAAAACCCTAACCAATACAATTTTGAAGGACTAGTGATAGAGTATATCTCCTGTCTCAGAGTCTCAAGGTGGTGGACTATTGGTATATTATGAGGCATTCATTTTCAGATATAGTCAATGTTTTGTTTTGATTAACTGTGCTCAAAAACCATCAGTTTTTAAAAGGGCATGTGCTTGCTCTTCCTCATTAAATATATCTTTCCCCCTTTAAAACCAAATTGTTTATTTAATGGGGTTCATCCTGCTAAGAGTCCTATTATTCATTGCCATAAAAGATGCTTAACTAAAAAGAGCACTGGTCTTTAAGAATTTTTGGACAGAAACTTTGGCAGTGCTTATGAGTCAAGAGTTATGTGTTATAGAAAGTAATAGTGGTAAGTTAACTTAGATAGCTAAGACATCTTTCCACCACTTGGGTTTTTATGTACTGTCTGTTTTGAGTCTGCCTTAAAAATTCAAATATCCCTGTGAAAGATAACACCTTCAATTATCAGGTACCTAGTAGATAATAGTTTAAGAGCAAGAGACATGCAATATACACTCAGCATTCTAAGGAGGAGAATACAGCAGTATTGAAAGGGTGTGGGGTAAAGATAGGGGGGGCTAAATGTAAACTCCTTCATTTTTTGTTTCAGAGCAAAAAACTGAGAAGTTAAGTGGATTGGTTGTCTCCATAGTAGGGCTTTCTCATTCTCTTCAAGGTCTGTTTAAACCAAAATCAAATGAAAAGATCGGGATTAAAGCTTGGAAAACATTAAACTCATTCCTTCTTGTACTATGGGAAAATGTCATTCATACTTGAATTGATTTTTTTTTTTTAGTTTGGGCCTGAATACTGACTGAAAGAAGCATAATCTCTTTGTGGTATCATCTATAAAGAACCACAACAGGACAAAATTTCCCCAGGTTCTCTAGCCCAAGCCTTCTTAAACTTTTTCTACTTGTGTTACCCCTTCAGTACCTACCTAATCTGTGGCTCATGACCCTGACACTGCAGTCTAGCCAAGCCACTTCCCTTACTTTTCACTATATCCCTTTATAATCAAACTTATGCAGAATTATGATTCAAATTAAATAATCATATGTATCTAGTCTTGATATGTTTATTTCTGGGGACAGAGCCAAGATAGCAGGGTAAAAGCAGGGACTTGCTTAAGCTCTCCCCCAAACTCTTCCAAATACCTATAAAAAAAAGATTCTAAAACAATTCTATAGAAGCAGAACCCATGAAATGACAAAGTAAAACAAATGTCCAGCCTAAGGCAGTCTGGAAGATCAACAGGAAAGGTCTGTTGCACCAATCTGAGAGAAGGGTACAGTCCAGCATGCAGGTGGGAAGCCCTAGCAAACCTAGAGCAGGCCTCAGGGCACTGAATCACTGGCAGCTGTGGTGGTTTCTAGACTTTTCAACTCACACAAAAGACAACTTAGAAGGTTAGTAGGAAAGGTCTGTTGGACCTGAGTGAGAGAGGAGCACTATCTGACCCCAGCCCTAGGGCAGTGGTGGCAGCAGCAGCAGTGACTATTTCAGGCATTCTCAGCCTACAGACTGTGGGAGGATGGAGCAACTGATCACAGGGGATTGCAAGGATCTCTTTGCTAGCACTGAGTCAGAATTCTCTTGCTTTGCCTATGTTTGGATCTGGGTCATGGTTCCAGGTGATAGTCCTGGGGCCAGGAAGAATGCTGGTGTGGCAGAGCTTGTGGCAGTGGTGAAGAGGGAATCCTTCTCCAAGGCAGAAATGAGAGCTTGTGGTCACTCACTGAAAAGAACACAGGCCAAGAGAGGAGTAAACACCCCTCCTTGGATCATACCACTTTGGAAGAACTGAAAATTTACAGGTCCCTAGAAATATCTCTGAAAACAGCTGCCAAAACCTCTGAAAACTGGGACAGTACACCCTCCACATGGAAACATAGTCCTATTTTAACAAAGACCTAAAAAGTTAAGTAATTGGCTGGGAAAATGAGCAAACAGCAGAAAAAAAATCAGATTTTAGAATCTTATTTTGGTGACAAGGACGATAAAAACATACAACCAGAAGAAGAAATAAAGTCAAAGCTCCTACATTCAGAGCCTCCAAGAAAAAATATGAGTTGGTCACAGGCCATGGAAGGGCTCAAAAAAAGGATTTTGAAAATCAAGTAGGAGAAGTAGAAGAATATTTGGGAAGAGAAATGAGAGTGATAAAAGAAAATCATGAAAAAGGAGTCAAACAGCTTGCTAAAGAAAAACCCAAAAAATACTGGAAAAAAATAGCACCTTAAAAAATAGACTAGATCAAATGGCAAAAGAGGTCCAAAAAACCAATGTGAAGTATCTCATTGGAAAAACAATTGATCTGGAAAATAGATCCAGGAGAAATCATTTAAAATTATTGGACAACTTGAAAGCCAAGATCAGAAAAAGAGCCTAGACATATCTTTCAAGAAATTATCAGGAAAAACTGTCCTAATATTCTAGAACCAGACGGTAAAATAGTAACTGTAAGAATCCACTGATCACCTCCTGAAAGAGATCCCAAAAGGACAATTCCTTGGAATGTTGTAGCCAAATTTCAGAATTCCCATTTCAAGGAGAAAATATTTCAAGTAGCCAGAAAGAAACAATTCAAATATTGTGAAAACACAATCAGGATAACACAAGATTTAGCAGCTTCTAAATTAAAGGATCAGAGGGCTTGGCATATGATATTCCAGAGGTCAAAGGAGCTAGGATTAAAACCAAAAATCTCTTACCTGGCAAAATTGAGTATAATCCTTCAGGGGAAAAATGAATATTCAATGAAATAGAGGACTTTCAAGCATTTTTAATGAAAAGACTGGAACTGAATAGAAAATTTGACTTTCAAATATAAGAATCAAGAGAAGAATGAAAATGTAAACAGAAAAGAGAAATCATAAGGAACTTATTAAAGTTGAACTGTTCACATTCCTACTTGGAAAGATGGTATTTGTAAGTCATGAAACCTTTCTCAGTATTAGGGTAGTTGGAGGGAATAGATAGACAGACAGACAGACAGATAGATAGATAGATAGATAGATAGATAGATAGATAGATAGATGGCACAGGATGAGTTGAATATGAAGGGATGATATCTAAAAAATAAAATTAAGCGGTAAGAGAGGAAAGTACTATTGCTCCTTGAGGGCAGGAACAGATTCTCATTCTCTCTGTTTCTCTTTCTCTGTCTCTGTCTCTGTCTCTCTCTTCCACCTCCTCCCCTTCTTTCTTTCCTTCCCTCTCCCTTCCCCCAGAAGAGTGTGCATTCTGATTGCCCCTTCCTCCAATCTGCTCTTCGTTCTATCACCCCACCCCATCCCCTTCCTTTCTATTTGTAGACCAAGATAGGTTTTTATACCCATTGCCTGTTTATCTTATCTCCCAGTTGCATGTAAAACCTATTTTTAACATTCACTTTTAAAACTGTTTGCCTAAATCTAATAGAGAGGGGAATGATAAACCACTCCACTATATTTGTCAAGAAAAACCCATAGACAGGATGGTGCATGGGATCGTGAAGAGTTACACATGACTGAACAACTGTATAAAAACAAATAAACAGATACACACATATACATAAATATACATATGTGTGTGTGTCTGTATATGTATATATATGTGTGTGTAGAGAGATAGAGAGATAGAGCACTGAATAAATATGAAATGCTGAAAAATACCATGAAATGCATGTGTGAAGTCAAAGGATAATAGTTCTAGAGCTGGAAGGGACTGAAGAGGTCATCTATTCCAATTCCCTAATTTTCCATGTGAGGAAGTTGAAACTCAGGGATATGCTAAAGCCATATGAGTAGGAAGAAAGACAGAGCTAGGGGAGTTGACCTCAGGTTCTAGGACTCCAAATTTATCTCTCTACATTCTGCTGTTTTCATAGTATTTTTTGTTAGCACGCCCAGGTAACTGAACAAAAACAAAAATGAAAGGTATTTTAGGAATCAAAAACTTGCTTTACATCCCTCCTGTGAACTAATGAAATAGAATATTAACAGGTATACTTTTCTCTTATTTCTTCTCCTTACAATCCATTTTTATATACCACCACATAATAAGTCTTTCTGAGGCAAGAAAGTATATGATGATTTCATTCCACTACCCAAAAACAAAGAAAGCCACCCTTTAATGTTAATCCATTGCCAATAGATAAAATAGAAAATAGCTATAAAATTATCCCAATTTGGCAAATCAGCCTTATTTCAACTTGTTTCTGTTTACTTACTCTATGATCTAGCCAAATTGGATTAATTGTTGTCCATCAAATGAAGCTTATGATACCTGCCTGTTGATATACTGTTATTCAAAGACCAGTTAAATGACCCTCCATGAAGGCTTCACTGATTGACCTCCCTTAAGCTGAAAGAGATTGATTTATTGTTCATTAGACATTATAGCATTTGGTACTTCTTTTAACATTTGCCAGTGTTTATTTTATTTGTCTGTGAATAACTTATCTTCCTCTACTGCAGTGGTTCTCAACCTGTGGGTCCCAACCCCTTTGGGGTCGAATTACCCTTTCACAGAGGTCACAGGGGTTGCCTAAAAACACATATTTCCGATGGTCATAGGAACCTCCTCTATTGGTCTCCAGGCGGGTCTGCCCACATGCAGACATGCCCACACATGACTATTAAAAGGTCACAGCATTAGGAAGGTTGAGAACCACTGATCTATTGGGTGAAAATCAAATGAGATATGTAAATTTTTTGAAGACCATAAAGAACTACATAAATGTTAATTATTTTATCAGTACCCTGAGGATGGAGTGAATGCACTTTAATATTAAAAAAAAATTCTCTGGACTTGGAATCAGTAGATTAGGTCTGAATCCTGATTTTGTCCTCTATTAATTCTGTGACCTGAGGCAAAGCCATTGAAACCTTCTGAATTTTAGTTACCTGCAAAATGGCAGTAATACTACTTGTACTACTCAAAGTGGACTGACTCTTATTTGCCTGTGTATCATCACTGGAACAAAAAACAGTATATTTTACGTTTCAACATTTGATAAGTGTTAGTTGAATGAATGAAGAAGTGAGAAAGCAAGTAAATGAGAAAGGAAGGAAAGAAGGAAGGAAGAAAAGGAGGGAAAAAGGAAGGACAGAGAACAAAAGAGGAAAGTAAAGGATGGCTGACTCTATTCATATGAGTGGTAGGTGTCTAAATATTGATTTAAATGTTACCGAAGATCATCCCATTTAATAATGCCTCTTCCATTGGTCAAACATGGTTTTAGGAATCTTCTCCAGATGCTATCAACTAAAACCACCTTACATTTCAGTCTTGTCCTGCCTTTCACATAGCTGATGTAATTTTTAAAGACCTCCATCTCCTGCAGAGCTTTGTGTTTCACTGGAATGGTTCCTTGAAATACCTTATGTCTTCACGTAGATGTAGAAGAAGTAATAAATGTCTTCTGCTTAATCTCAGAGGGAATAAATTAGAACACATTTGAAATTATCAGATACATGAATTTAAACTTGATTCAAGGAAATATATACATACACACAATCATTTGAGCTTTCCAAATGTAGAATGGGCTATAGAAGTATCTCATTTCCCTTCACTAGAGATCTGTAAACAAAAGCTGGATGATCAGATATTAAGTCAGTTGCTCAAAGGATCATTATACAAGTATGGGTTATTGGAGATAACTTCTGAGTATTTTTCAACTTGGACTCTGTAACTCTCTATGTATGATTCTATTTATCAGGATAGTAGGGATTGGTGAAAAGCCCTGAAGAGATAGAGGAATGACTATATTTTGAGAGGGAGAGAAAGGATCTGGTAAGAGTGAAGTATGAATGCCTGGGTATTTATAGCAGAAAGTCCTAAGCAAATAGGGATCAAAATAAGGGAAATTAGTAGAAAGTGTAAGCAACATTGTAAAGTGGAGGCAGGATCCTGAAATGCAAATGCTTAGTGCACAGTTTTGCCTAAGATTAGCTTTCGTGTTGTTGTTCAGTCATTTCATTCATGTCTGATTTATTGGGGTCCCATGTGAGGTTTTCTTGGCAAAGACACTGGAGTTGTTTGTCATTCCTTCTCCTGCTCATTTTACAGGTGAAGAAATTGCAGGAAACTGGGTAAAGTGACTTAATCAGGGTCACACAACTAGTAGGTGTCTGAGGTTGGATTTGAACTCAGGTCCTCCTGAATCTACTGGCACTCTATCCATTGTACCACCTAACTGTCCCAAGAGTAGCTTAGGCAACTACATATAACTGCATATCTGACTCTTACTTTTCTCCCATTTTCTGGAATAAAAACACTGAGCCCTGACAGTATAGTAGCATTATTCAATAATGGGTTACCAGAATTTTGAATGTAGAAGTAATATTAGGATTGTAAACTTCAGAAGAGCAAGGATTGTTTCCAATTCATCTTGTTCTCACCCTCAGTTGTTAACATCTTGCATAATTTGCAGAAACATCTAAAAAATCTGTCAAATTAAATTTCAAGAGGATAAATTGAATCCCATCGAACCTAGAAATGGATTTAAAAACATTTACGGAAAAGGGTGGGGAGGATGACATAGGGAGAAATCATTGGTAGAGCTGACCCCTATCACATTTGTTTTACTGAATTAATTCTGAAGGAGAAGTTGTGTCCTCATTGCTAAATTGAGTTTTGAGAGAGAAAAAGTGATCTGACCACCCCAATCCAGGCTGTTCTCTAAGCAGTACTGAATTTTTTTTTTTCCTTTTCAAGAGACCACTGTAACATGTCCAGTATTGGGCAGAATTGTACAATGCAGCTTTGTCCTGTGTCAGCTTCTTTTGGGGTCATATATAAACCTCACAGGATGTCCAGAACCCAGGGAAAATGTCTGAAATCACCCACAATTTTTCTGGCAGCCAAAACCACATTCTGTACCTGTCATTCACCTTTTAGAAACCCACAAAGAAGAAGATTGAAAAGCTGTGTGAAACATGCCACATGTTTAAACTACCGTCACTAAATGCTTTTACAATGGCTGTTGGCACAAACCCTTGTCTCCAACCTAAAGAAGAAAGCCTGTCTGCTTATGTTTCTGTATCAGATTAAAAGTTACATTTACACTTCTAAACATCATTAGATTTGACTTTCTTTTTCATAGGATTCTTTCAAAACCAAGAGAACCAGTAGCTGAGAAGACTTTGTAATCCAACTGATTGCTTATTCAAATGCTAGTGTTGAACAAACCAACTTTTAAATGCCTCCCTGACAGACTTGTTAAGATATAGCCGGCTTAGGGGAACTTCAACATAACCAGAAAGTGATAGCTAGGAAATAGTGTGTAGTAGTTTGGAAACAAAAGATATGGGGAAAATAAAGAATGAGAGGCAAAAGGATGTGGAGATTCATAATTTTGGAGACTAGTTAAATAGCAGGCCTTTAAAATATAAACCAAGGAAGTTAATGTGGTTATTGGTGAACATCTTAAGTCCACTGAACCTCAGTAAATAAGGTTCCTAGAAAAGCGTTTATTATCACTGTTTTATGGGTATATTCATCACGTCATAGATTTTAAAGCTGGTTGGAGTCTCTGAGGTAATCTAATCCAATTACCTCTTTTTAAAGATGATGAAACAGACCTAGACAGGCTTCAAATTGTTTCATGTCACAGAGGTAAAGAGAAGTAGAAATGAAATTAAAATCCAAATCCCTTGACTACAAACAGAGTTTTCTTGTTCATGTACCATACTGCCTCCCATGAGAAATACAGGAATTCATAGCTGTTTTGCCCTAGAATTTTGACTATTTTGGAATTTCATTTTCAGTCATGTGATTGGTCTGTTACAGCTCCATTTTATTATTCATATGCATATTCAATATTAAATAATATTTAAGTGATTATTTCAATTTTAGTATACATTTTTATTATCAATTTGATTATTTTCCTATAAGAAACTATGTAATATAATAAAATTATGAAGGTGTTCTAATCCAATAACATAAATATTTCCCAGAGATAGAAGCACATTGCTGCATGTACTTTACAGGGCTAAAGGTAGTCCACAACAGGGAAGAACAAACAATAAATGTATTGAGTTTATTTTTCCGTTGTAACAACGTGAAAATATGGCAAAACTGTATCTCAAAGTTTGACTTTCCTTTGCAGCACACTGAGTAAAGAAGGGGTGAGGAATGAGGACAATGAGTTGATAGAAAAAGGGAACAGGGAGTGAGAAATGAGTGCCTCATTTCTTTCCACAAATATTTGTTTAATTAAGTCTTTCCTCCTTATTTCCATATGAAAATATTGAACAATGAAGATGGGATCTTGGTGTGAAATATGACTTATGAAATTCAAATATAATTGTGATTTAAGTAATCTTTCACTGCCAGAGACCTGAAATCAATCCATCATCTCTTAATTAAACCAATTAGTTGAAGTAATTTTAAAAAACTGAATCTTTATTTAAAATTTTTCTGTAGACATTTGATACTGGCATTTAGCTAAAGTATATAAGTTAGAAATATTTATTAATTGCAATTCAATAAACATTTGTCCAGCATCAGCTATGCCCATACAGTGGAACAGCTTGTTGCTACAGTGGACAGAGTGCTGGGCCTAGAGTCAAGGAGACCTGAATCCAAATTTGCCCTCAGACACAGCTTTATGAGTTGTGGACAAGTCACTTAGCCTTGTTTGTCTTAGTCTCTTTTATGTAAAATGAGCTGTAGAAGGACATGGCAAACCACTCCAGTGTCTTTGTCAAGAAAATTCTAAAAAGACTTCACAAGGAGTTGGACAAGACCGAAATGATTCAAAAACTACAACAATAAAAACAACATGAGCATATAAGGTATGGTGTTAGGTACTAGGGACACAATAAATATACATAAAGAGGATTCCCTGTTTTTTAGAAATTTAAAAAAAAACTCTTTATTATAAAACAATTAGCCACAAGGCATCTGTCTACTCAAACTTCCTAAATACCTTACCAGAAGAATGTTAACAAAAGATCTTGAACAAAAGATGCAAATTTTGTGCCTATCTTGCCTACACTTGGATTTTTTTCTGTAATTTCATTTTAACTACTCTCAGAAGTAATTTCTCCTGTCTTCATTGAACCTGATAATTACAAGAGATATTCTTGCAGGATCAAAGTAGCAGGATCTATCAATGAGGGAGTTCAGGAAGCTGTAAGTCTGTAGAAGTGAAGAATGGGTTGAGACTTTGTGACATGTGGATATATGGGTTTGACCCACACCCTAGACTGTTTTCACAGACTTTAAGTGGGAAAGAGTTACCCATCCATTTTGGATTTTCTTCCCAAATCAGTGGAGCATTTCTTCAGTTGAGTGGAAGAATAGCAAAGAGAGATTAAGAAAGTTCCTGGATTGTTAGAGAGCCCTGAAGCAAAGTGTCATAGAGTAGATGGAAGAGAAGTGGAGAAGGAACAAAACAGATTGACTTTGAGACATGAGCATATCACAAAACACAACCATGGTGAAATCAAGCTGTGCTAATTCCAGCAATTCCCAGTTCCCTCATTTCTTTAGAATAAATGCTAACAAAGTCACTGAGGGTTTGCAAGTTTGCTAAATCCCTTCTCTATTCTTTTTCATCTTCTACTCCCTATGAAGACATAAGGTGGTAGAAAAGGGAGTTCATTCTACAGCAGTGAATCCTGCATCTTTATATTTAAAAATTCTTTGTAGTTTTTTTGCCGTAGTGCACTTAATAATTAGCTTATTTTGCTTCAGTAAATCACAAGTTCACTAATCATGAGCTGCTGAATATTTTGAATCATGGGTAGTGAATGAGAAGGGAAGAGTTGAAACATGGGAAATCTTTCATTAGAGTAGAAAAGAAGAAATTCCCTATATTTTAAATTTGGAATATGTTCTAGATCATACCTTTAGATATCTCTAACACCTGGGTCAAGTAGACTTGAGACAGAACAATCTGTGGAAGCAAGGAATAGAGAACCCCTGTTTAGTTACAGTACACCCTGGTGAGAAAGGAAGGAGATTGCAGCTATTGGGAAAAGCCTCCTCACAGGCACAGACTATTATTCTGTATTATATCCACAGAGTTGATGGTCCAATAGCAGTGCCACCTGTTAGCCAAATATTTATCATGTTGTATTGTATTGTATTATATTGTATTATATTATATTGTGTTATGTTATGATGTTATATTATATTATGTTATGCTATGCTATGTTATGTTATGTCGCTCAACTAATTCATTCATTAATTTATTGACCTAACACCCTAAATTCCATTTCTCCTCAGTTCAACTCTTTGAAAAGCTGTCTAGATTTTCTTCTTCAATTTTTCTCCTCTAACTTTCTTTGAAACCCTCCAAATCTGACTTCTGACTTTACCGTTCAACTGAAAATGTTCTTGTGAAACTTACAATATATCACTGAAAAATTGTGTGGCGTCTTCTCAAACCTTCTCCTCTTTGACACCTCTTTAACCATGGAGAGTTTAACCCCCTTGTCTTCCAAGACTCCTAGAGGATCTTTCCCTCATGGACTTCCATGGCACTGCTTTCCCATCATTCTCCTACTTGTCTTAACACAACTTCTTTTTCTGGCAATTTTTCCATCTCATTCCTCCTAAGGGTATGTGTCCTCAAAGGCTTTATCCTGGACTCACTTTTCTTTTCTCTCTATAATATAGAGAGCCTATATCCTTTCACCCTGCCTTTTCTAGGACAGGGTCAGTTTTTGCTTTTTCTATGTATCACCAACACTTAGTACATTGTCTGAAACACATCATCATTTAATAAATATCGATTGGTTGATTGATTTCCAATTGGCATACCCAGAATTTCAACCTAAGTCTTATGAGTCTGGACCACTCCTATATATTATTGGACATTTTCACTGACTGTCCTTGATGACTGAAAGACACAGGATGTTGCTATGAATCTCATACTTTACTTTATTGAACAATGTTTAGTTCTGAGTAAATAGAGAGTTCATTATACTATGCAATTAGACCCTTAAAATTATTCATAGCAGCAGTTCTCAGGTGTGATGCTGTGGTTGGTGTAACGGTATTCTTAGTGGTTAGCACAGTGCATTGCACATAGTAGGCACTTCATAAATAATTATTGATTGCCTTCCTAACTTTGTTACCATAAAATATCATAAAACTTTTTTGAGTCACTCCCCTCAGATTCTTTATCCATACCCCATTTAATTTTCCTCACATGATTTTAATTAATATAGACTTTAATTCCTTTTTATCTCCCCCGCCATGCACACACACACACTTTGCATTGTTCCAGAAAGGTCTTTCCAGATTTTATTCTGTAGCCCACATAAAATCTGAGGATTCTTACTTCAATTACCACTCCCAGTAAACTGGCCTTAAGTAGATTTTAGAAAGGGATTTGTTGTTGCTGTTGTTGTTTTTACTAAGTAGTTACAATAGAAACAAGTTGTAGCATGCACAGTAGCCACACCCTGATAAAACTGTTTTGGCAGATGGGATAAGACAGGTTGAAGGTAACCAATGGGCCTCAAATTGACCAGTGAGTTAGGGAGACGTTTACCCCAACCATATGAAGACTAGCCCAGGAAAAATGGATGAATGAAAACTCTTTGTTCTAACAGCCATGAAGGTGGATGAAGCAGGCCCTGTGAAACACTTAGAGCTTGGTCAGACATCAAGGACATCAAGATTATCCACTACATCCTTGGCCGTCATTAGTCATCTTGACTTATGTTTTACCACTGTACTTCAATGACTCTGGAAGAGAGAGTGAGGTTGATGACTTTGTACAACTCTGCCTTACTTAAATTCAATTCCTGTGAATGTCAGGAATCATCCCATGATGTCATCAATCCTTTTCAAAAGTGAAAAAGTGAACAACAACCCAATAAGAACAGGTGGTAGCACATATCACAAACATTCTTCCCTCCCTGTCATTGCCATCTCCCTTCCCCCAAGTTTGCCATCAGTCTAGAAAGAATGTGAAAAGATGAATTCAAATTTAAATATTCGTGACTGATAATTTCAATTGGGAACACACTTTGCTTCCTTAATCAAAAGAAAGAAATCAATAATTTAACAAATGAGTTGTATGACAGCAGGAATGAAATGAGAGCTTCTGTATTCCCAAAGACCAATTATTGCATTATTTGTATGGAAACTGTTATTCTTAAAGAATTCTTCTAAAAATAAAATTTGTATTAGGAATTTAACATTAAATATTAACATAAGCAGCTAAGTATTCTTAGTAAGTCTAGCTCAGTAAGCTTTGTAAGCTCAGAAAAGAGTCTGAGTTGTAAACTTGAGTTGGCCAGGACAGGAATCAGGAAAAATGATCTATACACTCCTGCCTAAATTTATAGAGGTGACTGTAACCAGTCCTCTTGACCTATGGCTTGCCACTGGACTCTAATGCCTCTAGAGGAGAGTGAGGCTGATGACTTTTCACATCTCTGTCTCAGTTAAATCTACTTCACTTGTAAGTCAAGACATTGCCCTCCTGATGTCATCGGTCCTCTTTGAGAATGAAGGATGAACCACATCAAATTTCTAGATGCCTTGCATGCTACAATACACAAAGGCTTGCATTTTCTTGGTCAAAAGCTAACTCCTTCTCAAGTCACCTTTGAGGTACATGGACAGATATCCTATATGACTCAGTTATGCGGCATACCAGGCAGTAGAACATTGTGTTGAAATCTAGATCCTGAACTTTCTAAAAAGCCACTTTCAGCAATGGACCACATCTTGTTCTGCCTGGACTCATTCCTCATACTTAGCATACTCTCATGCCCTCTATCTCATCAGGCCTTTGATTCTGAATCCCTGGTTGCTAAAAAACAACCTATCTTCCTCAAAGGCTGCTCTCAAATTCCCATCTTATTCCCTACCCAAAATACCCCACTTCAAATCTGCTCATCACTTACACTGTTTCCTCTGGAATAACTTATCCACAATTAATTAAATTTCAAGCATCTTAAATCCTTTTTTTCCTTTCTGTCCTCTAGCACTGAGACCTGGCTTCCTCCTAATGATACTTCATCTCTGGTTATCCTTTTTGATACTGGATACAGTCATTTATAATGCCTTCCCATTGATTAATTTCAATGTGGGAGTCAGAATTTTCTGATACATATGCCCACTTTCTGATTTTTCCACTATCCCTATAATGCATCAGTTTCTCATTCTTTGAAGTACATTCATTCCAAATTGATTACCCTTTTCATATGCAGGTAACTATTATCTACTAACTTCTAGGATATTCTTCCTCCTTGGTGAATTTAGTAGCTGGCTCAGTCTTCTTCTCCACCCCGACTCTAGCCTTCATTTTAAGAGATTTCAACATACATGTTGATGTTCTTGAAAATACCCTAATATCTGATTTACTCAATCTATGAAACTCTGATAACTCCAAGGCCCTCTTCTCTTTTTGCTCTATGTACTCTTTCACTTGGTGAGCTCATCAGCTTCCATGGGCTGAATTATTTTCTTCACACAAATGACATATTATATCCCCATAGCAGCTGTTATGAATATGCACATGTATTTCCATGGTTAAATCACAAAATATAACAAACTCTCGTCCTCAAAGCTGAAACCAAGATATTTATTCAGATAACAGAAAGCCAGTTCTACCACAGTAACAGAGAAGTTTACACACATCATCAATCCAGGGAGCACCAACATCCCCAAGCCTTCCCTCCATTAGACCTCCCCACAAACAAGCTACCCTAGGCAAAATTCCTCCCTTTCTCACTCACTCTAGCTGCTCTTCCTCAACTCTCTACCAGCTCTGCCTCTCTCTCTCTTAGCTCTGCCTCATTCTCTCTTCCTGCTCCACTCTTTTGGCAAGCTCCTCCCACCATAAGCTTCATATGACTTAAGCTGTGTCCTGGACCAAAGCTCAGACTAGGTCACATGGAGCTATTAAGGGCAAGGGAAGATCTTCAAATTCCCTTAACATTACATACACACCCACCCACGCACACACACACGTGTTGTCTCTTTCCATATCTTTCTATGCCTCAAATTGTGTATATCTGTCATTTGTCCTCACTGAAACCTCCAGTCCCCCCATTCCTCAGTACTTATCTTACGTCACTCCTGCTCTGGCTGTGCTGCTCTTCTGCTCTTAAGTCCCTTGCTCCCTGTCCTGTGTTGACAAATGTTTGCTGGGCCTAGGACTGGCTCGCTCCCACTTGCCCCCTGTGTTCTTACTTGTGCTGCTGAACAGAATTGGAGAAAACCAGAAAACCATTTGGGTTTACTACAAATTATCCTTCTGAATTTTTTTTAAATCAATTTTTTTTAGTGATACTTTTAAAAAAATATTATCATAGTTATCCCTAGTATTCTTTCTTCTCCTCCCCCCAAAAAGGAGGATGTCAACAAAACTGAGCGGCACATTGAAAAAGTCTGAAAACATGAAATTTGTAATACTTGCGAGCATCCCCCCACTCCCCAAAGGGGTAAATTGGGGGTGTTTTCTCATAGCTTTTCCTTTGAGTCATACTTGATTCACGTAACTTTATTATAATCATTTTGATTTTTTGGTGTGTTGTTCTTTCCATTGACATTGTTCTAGTTATCATTTTATTGGCTCTGCTTACTTCACTTTTCATCAGTTTCCATTGTTTCTGTATTCATCTCATACATCATTCCTTCTAGCACAGTAATATTCCATTATGTTCATGCACCAATATTTGTTTAGCCATTCCCCCACTGATGGGCATTTATTTTGTTCCAGTTCTTCACTATCACACCCACACCCACACATCCACACAAACCCCATGCTGTTATAAATATTTTGGTGTATAAGGGGATATTTTTCTTATTGATGGTTACTTTGGAATATAAGCCCAGTAATGGAATCTCTATTTCAAAGAGTCTGGACACATTAATAACTTTATTTGCATAATTCTTGATTGTTTTCTCAAATGATCATACCATTTCCCAGATCCGCCAACAATTTTTTAATGTGCCTATAATTTCACAATCCTTCCAATATTAACTATTGCCATTTTTTTGTTGTTTTTGCCTATTTGCAGAGTGTCTGGGGGTATTAAAAACAAATTATCCCTTTAGGTCTGTTTCTTTTTTTAACTAAAATATTTCAAAAACTTTTAAAATATTGAATGTTCATCTTCCCCCCCACCCCATTCATAGTTAAACTCAGATTTGCGATGTATCCTGGGCTGCAATTTGAGTTCCATTGTTTTGCAGACAATATTCCCTGCCCTGCTGAATTTTCTTGTGGGTGTCAGATAGTCTTTGTATTTGAATTTCCATTCCTCTGTATTTGAATATATTTCTCCTGATTACTTGTAGAATTTGTTTCTGAATTGATTACTAAAGTTGATCACTATATGTCTTGTAGTGTATAGCCTTGAATTTTTGTTATTATTTTTTAGAGATGATCTCTGAGTTTTTTAATTAATATTTCACATGTTCATGTTTAGAACTTCTGGGCAGATCTCTCTTATTACTTCCAAAATTATGATTTTAAAAATTTTGTCCTATTGTATTCTAGAAGAGTAATGATTCTTACATTGTCTATTTGTGTCTTATCTTTGAGATCTGTGTTTTGCTTGGATAATAGGGCTATTTTCCTTTAATGGTTTTTTTTTGCCTCTCTTCTTTCCTTCTGTTTCACTTCTCTATGTTTGCCTTCCCAATCTTTTCTCTCTTTTATTTATTTGATGAGATTTGTGATTGCAGATTACAAATTTTTTATTATGCTCATCATTTTTCCAGAGCAAATCTTAAATTTTGCTTTCATAATTCTAATTTGTTTTTAAACCAGCCAGGAAAAATGGGCTGTGGTTCCATATTCTCTTCAAATTCAACAGGGTCTTCTGTCTCAAGTGTTCCATCATTTCTCAAGGGCCTGGAGAGAGGGAGTAGGGAATTAAAGTGTGTGGTTGGATTTCATTCAGATACTGTGTGTCAGATTATTGTGTCTGCTAAGTGCAGCTTATCTACTGCTTGTGTGGGAGGTCAGGGAGGTTGTTCAATTATCTCAGTGTAGAGGTCATTTCATGTTTTGTATGTTTGTCTTTTTACCTTCTTCTGGATTCCCAGTGTTCTAAATCATGGAGATGGCAGAAGTTGCTTTTATCTTGGGGGCATAATTTCTGTTCTCAAGAAATTTGAAGGGTTGGAATAGGGACTTGGAGTCAGAGAATGTCCCAGTCATCCATCTTGTTATTCTTATAACCTAGAAGTTCCTACACTTACTAATATCAATTCATTTTTAGCACTGTCCCTTCCTAATTGACTCCCTGTCCTAATCATCACAGTAGATGTTTCATACCTTTCTTTCTCCATTCTCATATATCTATATCCCCATCTCTCTATTTACATTATTACCACATTAGTTCAATAATTTATCACCTGTCATCTGGATTATTGCAATATGCTTCTAATTGGACTGCTGGATACAAGTCTATCTCTAGCCCAATCTATCATCCACTAAACTCCCCAAATTATTTTCCTAAAATGAAGTACTGATCATCCCTTCCCTCTAGTATATTACATTGACTCTCAATTAATTCTAGAATGAAATATGAACTTTTCTGTTTATTTGAATCTCTTTACAAACTGGTCTCTTTTTATTTTTCTAGTCATCTAACAAATTCCTTGCCTTCCATGCACTCTGGTCCAGGAATAATGGACTTCTATTTTATTTTTATTCTTATTTTTTTGCTTTTTGGAGGGCAATCAGGGGTTAAGTGATTTGCCCAAGGTCACATGGCTAGTTTTTGTGTTAAGTGTCTGAGTCTGGATTTGAACTCAAATCCTCCTGACTCCAGGGCTGATGCTCTATTCACTGCACCACCTAGCGGCCTCAGTAGTGGACTTCTTATTGAACCTTACACATGACACTCCATCTCCTATCTTCTTGCCTTCGAATTCACATCTGAATCCCTGGCTTTCATTAAGAATCATCTCAAATGCTGCCTCCTACAGGAGACTTTACCTAGTCCTTACAACTGTTACTGCTTTCTCCTCTAAAACTGTCAGTATTTGTTTTGTGCATACTGATTTATGTATAGTTTCTTCCATTAGAATGTAAGTTAATTTGGGCTGCAAATATTTTTGGTTGTTTCCCTATCACTTAGCAAGACACCTCGCAAACAGTAAAAGCTTGAGAAATGTATGTTAATTGATTACCTGAATGGAATTGAATCGTTTTTTTTTCCATTTGAGACTTATAGTTACTTAAAAAAAAAATCATTCTCTGTCGTATTTGTGATATCAAGTTTTAATGTCATATTTGTTGTACATTTTCTCAAATTTTTATTTCTGTTTTTATTATTTTGTTGTAATTTTTGTGTTAGTAAAAATTTTAATTAGTATTTCTATCTTCTCTCCCCAAATTCTTTCTATTTGTTGCATTAAAAAACCCTTTCTTCCTTTCACAATCAATATAAATATTTTTTTCCATTTTCTTCCGTCTTTTCTATAGGTTTCATCTTTCTCATATTTGTCTGTTATGCAGTTTGAATTCATTTGGGAATTTCATACAAAATATAGATCCAACTTTCTTTCTTGTTAAATTTTCAAATAATTTCCCCAAGCATATTTATTAAATTATATGGCCTTTCTTTAGTTTTATTTCTAAAGTTTATATGTATATATACATACATGTATATATATATACATACATGTATATATGTGTATGTATACACACACACTAATCTTTTTGTACATCAGATACCCATTATTGCAATATCTTAGTGAATATTACAAGGTAGAACTGAGCTTTAAAAAAAATCTCTATTTTTTTCTCATGGCTAAATACACAAATTTATCATGATACCAACCTGAAATATTGGAAACAAATGTCTTTTTTAGACTGATTATAGTTTTAGTTGGTATGAGTTCAAGCACAGTTTATTCTATAAGAGATCACCAAAAGTTGGCAGGAAAATTATCAGACTGATTACTCCTGGAACCATTAAAAAAGTCAATTAGAATATATCTTTCTTATACTACATCTTAACTTCATCTAATTTCTCTGATAGACACCCTGAAATACTCAAAAGAACTTTGGACTTGGAGTAAGGAAGATTGATTTTGAGTCATGGCTCTAAAGATATTAAGTTGTGTGACCTTGAACATTCTCTCAAAGTATTCTGATGTTTCTCTGAAATCATTCCCTTTATAATTTCTTATCAATAATAGCATTCTATCACATTCATACAATAACTTGTTCTGCTGTTCTCTAATTGATGAGTATTCCATCAGTCTCTAGTTCTTTGCCACTCTAAAAAAAATGACATAAATATTTACGCACTTTATAATTTGTAGAGATAGGTAGAGGAGCAGTAAATAGAGTGCTAGGGCTGAAGTCATGAAGAACTGAGTTTGAATCTAGCTTAAGATATTTATTAGCTTTGTGACACCACACAAGTAACATGACTTGTTTGCATCAGTTTCCTCAGCTGTAAAAAGAACATAATAGTACTTCCTATCTCACAGGGTATTGTGAGATCAAATGAGATAAGATTTATAAAAGCAGTGACACTATATAAATACTTATCTGCTCTCTGGGCCTCAGTTATCTTCATTTTTAAAGTAAGGACAATGACATTTCTCCAACATAGCTCCAAATGTTGTTGTGATAAAAATGCTTTGGAAACCTAAAAGCTCTGAAGAAATGTGCCTCTTTTTCAATGGTATATTTTTTGGGGGGGGTGGGGGAGGATTTCTGATAACTCACAAACTGAATGTATATTTAAACTTTCTTGACTTGAACTTCACATCACTAAATTGACACATATTCTTGACCCAGAAGTTTAATAATATCTATCATACACCCAGTTTCAAAACTATGTGGACTTGGGAGCTCAGTGGTTGAATAACTGTAAAGTGATGTCAAGTAAAAGAGCTAATGGCCCCCACCCATTACATTCCTCGTTCAGGCTTCTAACATAACTTACAGGTAGCATGCCAGAAGATTCAGTAAGTAATATCTAAGAGAAATTCAATCACAACTGATAAATTTGAACATATAACTAGCATAGGAAGATTTTTGTTTTAATTTTTTTATAAACTCTTTCATACTGGCATTTGTACATATCATCAAAATATATTCATTTATAGAGTTGGCTCTGTCTTCTAATACAGGTCTGTAGATTCTGTCCCTGCCTGCATCCAATTTAATCCAACCAATATTTACTAAGTTTGTCCTGTGAACTGAGAATTATTCTAGGACCCAAAATGAGGTAGATACTCATTCTAAGACATTCCATCTCCTCTTGTGGGACCTTATAATCTAGAAAGTATGCATGACACACACACAAATAAATATTAAGGGACATGTTAAACATATAAAAGAGATTTTAAAATGTGTTCTGTGAGGTTCATGGAGATATTTCTAATAACTTGGTGAATGAGAGATGGCTTTCTAAAAAATGGGGCATTTGAGTTAGATTCTCAAAGATATATATTAAAGAGGCATAAAGGAAGAGAGAGGGCATTCCAGGAGCAATTGCATCACTAAGAACATTGTAGTAGGAAATAGAAGGTATAGCCAGAGATAAACAAGTAGTCCAGATTAGCTAGATACAGAACATGGAAGGGAGTTGCATGAATAGGATAAATCTATAAAGGCAGGGTTACACCAGACTGTAAAGTAAGGCAAAATAATTTGAACATTACTCCATAGTTAGTAGAAAATAGTTGGAGGATTTTTTTTAAAAGAGTACGTTTATTACCATATCTGTCCTTAAATGAATTGCTAGTAGTTGTCTGTATTGGTTCTGTCCCTCATCCATACATCCCATAAATTCAAATATTGTCTCTATGCATATAATCTCCAGATTTACATATTCAGCCTTCAACTCTCTCCTGACCTGTAGCCCTAAGTCTCTGTCTGTTTTACTTCTCTACCCAGATTTCCTGTAGTAGTCTCAGAGTCAATATATCCAAAAGAGAACTTATTATCTTCCCCCCAAAACCCATTTCTCCTCCTAATTTCTCTCTTTCTGTGAATTGTAACATAATTTTTCTACTCAATCGTGTTTGGAAGCTGGGCATTATTACTGATTCTCCACTCTCTCTCATCCCCTTCTCCCAAGTCAAAGTTATCAAATCATGTTGATTCGACCTCCTCAGATTTCTCACATCTATTCCCTTCTATATACTTCCTTTTTTGCCAAGGAAACAAAGAAACAAAAAAGAAACTTTTTAAAAAGTATATTAAAGTAGATATAAAAGGGAGAGCACCTTTGATTAGAATGGATTGTATGATGATAACTGATGACAGAAGGAAGAAAAAACTCTTTATTTTTCTTTTGTTTCTTTGCCAAGGTGAGTGATCTTTGCTCTGGAAATGATAAAGGAAAAATGACCCATTGGGCATTGATAACCAAGATAAGCAAGAAAATAATAGGAGAGCACCTAGTTGCACTTGATATTAATTCAAGTTATCTGGCTCAGACTAATTATATGCTTGGGTAATGAAAATATTGCTAGATATGATTAATGACCCACTATCACTAATATTTGAAAGATCATGAATATGGGAGACCTTACACAGGACTGAAGATGAGAATTTTTTTTTATATTTTCAAAAAAAGTTGCAAAATATAGGACACTGCGCTTGACTTCAATTCATATGAAAATTCTAAAATGAATCATTAAAGACATGACTTGACTTCCTCCAATCTAGAAAATGAAATGATTACAAGGAGCCCACATGGTTTCATCAATATCAGCCCCTGTCAGATTAGCTTCATTTCATTTTGAACAAAATTATTGAACTAGTAGAAAATGAGAAAGGTGAATGCAAAGGTGATAGAAACCTATATTGGAACAACAAGTTGGCCCAGTGCATAATGCTGGGCCTGGAATCGGAAAGATTTATCTTCCTAAGTATAAATCTGACCTCAAACACTTACTAGCTATGTGAGCCTGGGTAAGTCACTTAACCCGGTTTGCTTCAGTTTTCTTACCTATAAAATGAGCAAGGGAAGGAAAGGGGAAGCCACAGTTACTTTTGCCAAGAAAATCCTAAATGACAAAACTGAGAAAACTACTGAGCTACAACAGAAATCTGAACAGAAAGGTGACAGTTGTATTGTTCTCTTCTCTCATCATACCACACTTGCAATTTGAGTTCATTTTTGGGCATCACAATCTAAGAAGGACATTAATAAGTTAAATGGTTTCCAATGATGGGAAACAAAAAAATTGGTTAATGGAACTGGGGAATGTTTTGCTCTGGACAAAAGATTTGGGAATGAGGGAAGTCGAGAGAAATAGCTGTCTTTAAGTATTTGAAGAGCTATCTTACAAATGAGTGATTAGAATTGTTCTCCTTGGCCAAAGAGGAAAGTACTAGGAACAATAATTAAAAGCTATGAAAAGGCAAATTTAGGGCTGTCATAAAGGAGATCTTCCAAATAATTCAAGCTGTCTCAAAATGAGATGAGCTTCCTCAAGAGATTGTAGGTTAGAGGTCTTCACACAGAGGCTGGATAACTACTTGTCATGTACAGGTATCTGTTTCCTGTATGGGTTGGACTAGATGGCCACCAAGATCCTTTCTGACTCAAATTCTGTGATTTTGTTATTCTATAACTACCACCTGAACCCAAGCCCTCATCACTTCTCATCTGGACTATTGCAATAGTGGCATGATTAGTTTCTTCATCTCCAGGCTCTACCTAATTGATTTTCCATGCAGCTACCTAGTTGATGCTTCAAAAAGGCATTTCTGATCATATTCCTTCTCTGCTCAAGAAACTTCAGGGGCTCCTAATTTCCTTTAAGATAAAGTAGAAACTTTACTGTTTAGCACTTCAAAGCCCTTTTATAATGTGGTTTTAACCTACTATTCCAAACTTATTACACATTACTATCCAAATGAAATCTATACTCTAACTTGTTTGCTTGGCACAGTGCCTGGAACACAATAGGTTAATAAATTATGATTGACTCACTATTCTCTGTATATGACAGTCTATATCCCAGCTCTGTGACTTTGCACCAGTTATCTTCCACCTATGGAGTGTTCTCAGCCTTCACTTCTTCATGTTAGAAATTTTAGCTACCTGAAGTATCATCTCCTTACAGAGGATTTTCTTTATTCTCCCAATTGTTAGTGTCATCACAGCCCTTCTAATCCCATGTATTTATTTCAAATATAATCTATGTTTACTTATCAGTGAGCATGTTATATTCTGTTAGTAAAATATATTTTTCAAAAAATAAATGAATTAATTAAAAAAAATATCAAGTACTTAATATGTGGCAAGCATTTGAACAAGTGCTGGCATATAGTTGGAAAAACCTGAAACAGTCTCTGCTCTCCAGGAAATCACACTGCTGTCATGAAAGAGAAATATATAAATGAACTCATCACCATTGAAGATGTCTAAGTCAAAGGGTCTGGTGTTGATAGGTCAGAGATCAGTGCTAGGGCATGAGAAGGGCAGTGTGCAAGGACAGATGATGGTAAATTCCAGAGGGCTAAAGCTAAAGGGCTAAAACTAAAGGATTTAGTATTGGGGCAGATAGTATGAGTCAATGGTTCTCCAAGGATGGTCCCACATTTCTTTTTTATTCTCAGCATCACAAACAATACCTGGCCTGTAGTTGGTTCTTTTGTTGATTGATTAATTAGAATGGAGAAAGAATAAAAGCATGGAGGCCTTTTAGGAGAATAGTACTGGAAAACAACTAATGACGGTCTGTACTTGGATGATAATAATGGTAATAAAGAACAGAGGTAGGTATAAAAGTTAATAGGGAGGGGAAATGGGCAGGCTATTGTATGAAAAGTTCCCCGTCAAAGAATCAAAAATTGTACACCAAAGTTTTGGACATGGGAGTCAGATTAAATTACGTTAGGGAATGGAAAGAAATAACCATTTCTATACTACCTACTATGTGTCAGTGGTAAGCACTTCATGAATATTATCTCATTTGATCCTCATAACAATCCTGTGGTTACCCTGATGGTACTGTTGACATAAATGTTCAGAAAGAAAAACAAGAAAGGAAGATAAGTTTGGATTGATATACGTTGAGTTTGAAGATATAATGGAATAAGCAAGTTAAGATGTCCTGAAGACAACTAAAAATATGGGTCTGAAACTCAGGGTTTAGAGATTAAAGTGTGTAATTCCTCCATATCAGAGGACCATTGATTAGAATTTGGAGAGAATACCTACTTTAAGAGTCTAGGAGACAGAGAAGAAGAAAGAGCATAATGAAGAAAAGAGGTGGTATGAAAACCTGGGAAGGGGACTGGACATCTCCACTTGAATATGATATCTTTACTAATGGACATTTTGTACATAATTACATATTTATCGAGCACCTACAGTTTGCTACATGGCAGAAATAATAGAAACCTTAGTATAAAATGAATATTCAGCCAACAAGGAAAATACTTAAAATCACTTCAGATTTTATTTTCTATAAATATGTTAAAGGAATATGAACACTGTATTTCTTTCTAGAATTCCAGTTTATAAACTTATTAGAATTATGTCATTGTTTTGGCTTGTATGGTTATTTCTCAGAATTCCTTTTCATTCATTTTTTGGCACAACTTTGAATTTATTTGTTTCAGGAATTAAGGTTAAAAGGTGATAGTAGAAATTTTGCAATCAAACACTGCTTATTAAGATTAATAAGGTTTAAATTATGAAAAAAGATACATATATGTATATATATAATTATCCTCACCAAAAGATAGAATTCAGTATTTCTTTGATATTCAAAATATAGTTTGTTG
>CM053580.1:257267074-257291361 GCA_028627135.1 Pseudochirops cupreus
CATCCTGCCCTACCAAAAAGTCAGAAGGGTGAGGGGGGAAGACATAGGAGAGAATAGATCCCAGGGGATACACTGGGATGGTTGTTTTGGGGTGGTAGGTAGGGGAAAGATGGGGAGAAAATTTGTAACTCAAAATTTCATGGCAATGAATGATGTAAACTAAACTAAAATAAAAAATTTAATTAAAAAAAAAGAAAGAAAAAAAAAGAAATTGATGCTGCCTGGTAGGAATTTCAAAGAAAAGGAGAATAGATTAGTTGGAGTTGATGGATGAGTCCTTTAGTATCTATTGCTATGTAAAAGAGAAACTAGTCCTGAGCCTGAGGGAAAGGAATAACTGGGCAGGGACTGACGAGTTTAGTTTTCTGCCCTGTATTACTTGAGGATAGCAAGAGCATAGTGGGCACAAAAGAGCAGAAAGACATCAGACTTTGTCTAATTCATGGTTTCATCTTGGACCAGATGTGGAGTAAATTAACATTGTAAAAGAATGTGAAATTTAAAAGTAGGAGCATTATGGTACCTCCTTGTCTATTTTATGTCTATTTCAGTTGACAATTAAAGAGATCGAGAGATGGAGAGAAAGACATAGAAGGTGAAAGATAGAGAGAAAGACAGAGAGAGACAAAGAGACATAGAGAGACACAGACAGACAGACAGACAGATGGAGGGAGGAAGACAGAGAAACAGAGAGACAGAGACAGAGAGAGATTCTATTTTCTAGTTTTGGGTCATGGCAGTTTGATTTGTAGATAGCAATATAGACTGAAAAGGAGTCATTCAGAATTTCATTATCTCTGATGAGCACTATCATACATTATTCCATTTTCCATTATACTTGCCTTGGACTCTTAATGTATTATCAGGAGCCAAAGAATTAGCTGGCTATTAAGGTTGCTTTTAGAGGGTAATATTAGAACATATGTTTCTTTTATTATATTAGGGTTATTGTTTTTATCTCATTTTCCAAACTGTGGCAATCCCAACAAAGAAATCAACTGAGATTTATCTGTAATTATTTAATATTATGTGTGCTTTCAAAGCTGGCCTGAAAGGATGATTCACTACTCATAGAGGAAAATTTACCCTGCAGCTGCTGCTGCATCTGGGTATTTACTGTACTGTGGCTGTTGTTTCTTAACAATTGAGAAACTGTATAGGGAGCAATATAAAATCAATGGTGGAAAATGATGTAATTCAGTCAAAGGTTTATGCTAATGTCAAACCTCAAGAGGGCAGCTTGCCCTTTCCAAAATAAGAGATCTTTATAGACCAACTGGGAGTCATTTATCAGGAGTGACACACACACAAAGCACATACATACTAAACTTAGTTATACTCACTTCTCACCCACACTTCACAGGAACGGTTTATTATACTTTTGCTATTGAAAATCATTTTGGAATTCCTTACATTAAAAAGTAGCTGCCTTTAAATTGACCTAATATGGTTTAAAACCTATTGCTTAAGCTGTTACCAAACGCATGAGGTCCTTTGGTGAGTTGTCTGCCATATCTACTCCCCACATCAGCCAAAGATCTGCACGTATTTCATAGGCCACCTTGGACTCGGATTTTTAAGCACTCCCTTGGGCATTCTAATCTGATTGGTTATAGTTCTTGGAATTAACACAGATTTACACCCACTTGTTATGTAATGGTGGTGCTATAAAGAATTATCTTTTAAGGAAGTGTGGGCTCTGAGACCAGAGGCAAAAGGAAGATATATAGATAATGGACACTGGAACCACTACATATGTACAAACACATATATGTATACACATGTATGTGCATATATACAATTCACATATGTGTGCAAACACGTACAGAGACAGATGGATGGTAGAGGTAAATAGATAATTAATAGATTGATGGATGGAATATATATGTATAGTGTCACAAAAGTTAAAGCTTACAACTTGACTGAAAATTTTGGAACACCTTGTTTTATTACATTGTATATTATTGTATATTGTAAAATATTGTATATTACCAAAAAGCAACAAAGAAAAAAAATTATGGGGTCTATTTAATGCTGACGAAACTAAGTATATGTCAGGCACATTAAGTAACTACTGTCTGATGATAACTGAGTGATGACAGAGGTGTAAAGGACTAAGAAACAAGCAGGATTGTGAGGCAAATCACTAAAAAACAATGATATAGAAATGTAAGCCTTAACAACGGGTTGTGTTGATCATAGGGTATGCTACCCTCCATCTATGATGGCATTAGTAACTGGGGTAGATGTGACAATTATTTTGTTAATGTGCTGTTTCATCTTCCCCATGCCATGTCAGCAAATAGCACCGAAACAAGTATTTTTTTTCCTTTTCCCTCACAGATCATCTTTCATGACTTCTATCTTGGTTCCATATGGCCTCTTCACATTACCCCTCCATCGTATTCATAAACACACATACTCACACACACACACACACACACACACACATTTCCATGTTAATGGATAGGATTGGTGTGAATTATGCAGATATCTCCATTTTTTGGTAACAATAGCTATGCACCATGGCATTGTCAGAACTTTCCACGAGCATCAAATCTCTCCCACCCAGGTATAGGTATTTCACAGAATTATGGAATTTCAGATTTGAAAGGGAGCTCTGAGGCCACCAGGTCCTGTACCTATCTGATCAAGAATCCACTCTATAACATCCATAGGACCTCATCATTCAGCCTCTGCTTGAATATTGAGAGGCAGAGAGTAAAATATTCTTGGAGGTAGCTCACTCCACTCTTGGACAGCTAATATAAAGTTTGTGTTTTTTTCCCTCAACCCCAGTCATCTTCACTGTTATTTCTTCCCACTGTTCTTACTATGAGCATTGTCAGCCAAGCAGAAGAAGTCCCATTTTCCATATCTCAGCCTCAAGGACCTGCTATTAGGTTCCTCTGAGTCTTCCCATACTCCAGGCTAAATATTAACCAATAACTCTATCCACTACCTTCATTTGTCAGGTTCTCTGGTCTTCTTACCCTCCTGGTGTAAAGTCATGCACGAGCAGCTTTCCAGAGGACTGCTACTGTGAACAGCTTTCAAGGTTCTGATTACACAGTATAGTGAACTCTCTATTTATTCAATAACAAATCAGAGCAAAACATTTACAGAAAATCAAAATACAGCATTCACAATGTTACAACTTATCACAGAAAATCAAGGTACAGCATTCACCATGTCACAACTCAACAACTTATCACTAAAATGGCCACATGGTTTTCACCAAAATGGTCACATAGTTTTCAACAAAGTACAATCATTTAGTTAATCACAAAGTCCTTAATTCAATGACAAAGTACAAAAGTCAAAGTTTTCCACCCCTAGGTCACAGTAAATCATAATCTTCTCAGTAAGTACACAGAATCCAAGTAAAATCTTCTTTCAGCTCAACTTGAGGCTGGCTCTGAGCTCTCTTCCATGGTCCCAGCTTCAATTGTCACCTGAATTCAAAGGCAGGCAGCTCCCAGTTCCTTGTCCAGCTCCTTGTCCAGTTCTTCATCTGGTTCCCATTCCATATTGAAGCTCACAATGTCCAGTCCACCTCAAGTCCTTCACAGTTCCTGTTTCTGGGAAGACAAAGCTTAACAGAGCCACAATAATATTCATGCACATTGCTGGCATCATCATCAATTCACTATCTGCCAGTGAAATCAACTTAGACCCACCAACAAGGTCTGAGAATTCAACACAAATCATCAAGACAGAAATTAACACAGACTCACAATAAAAAGGTCCAAAAGATCAGCATAAATTATCAACATAGAAATCAACACAGACCCACAAACAAGGTTCAAGAGGTCAGCACAAATCATCAGTAAAGTCCCAGGACCTCCAAAACCTTCCTCCAGGACTTCTGTAAACATACAACCAGAAAATCCTCTTTCAAGGTGGCCACTAAGGTCTCAGAGATTCTGTACAAAGTATCACAAACAAACATCAACACAGACAGAACAAACAGAGTGCCAAGATACCAAAAGTTTCCTCCTTCTTGACTCTGACACCACAAGAGTCTTCTTCTCAGTTCTGCTGTCCCTAGCTTGAGCCTCTCCTTATATATGGTTATTAGTTCCTCCCCTTCCTGTTGCAGGAGTTTATGAGTTCTAGGGTTCATGGGTTGCGGGATTCAAACATTCTGTTTCTTAAGAGACTTTATACAAGGCTCAAAAGAAACTTGAACTGAAACAAGGTGTTAATTCAATAACTGAAACAAGGTGTGAACTAATTCAGTGGTTGCCATTACACCTGGTCATCTTCTTCTGTACATTGTCCAGCTGGTTGATTTCCTTTCTAAAACATAGTGCTAAGAATTTAGTCCTGTCCTATAGATACATTTCAACTGGAACAGAGAACAATATGAGTATTGCTTGACTTATTTTAGGAGTTTGTAATTAAAGTATGTCAGTCTATTGTTATTGAGTATAACTGAGTATAAATGTTAACACTAAATCTTTTGACTATTCCTCAAGCTATACCAAAAATGACTGATTTGGGTTTTTCAAGATTTTCATTTATGTCAGTTGTGTCTGACTTTTCATGATGCCATTTAGGGTTTTCTTGGAAAAGCTACTGGAGTGGTTTGCCATTTTCCTTTCCAACTCATTTTACATATATGGAAACTGAAGTAAACAGGGTAAAGTGACTTGTCCAGGATCACACAGTTAGTGTCTGAAGTCATATTTGAACTCGTGAAGATGAGTCCCCCTGACTTCAGGTCAGACACACTTTCCTTTGTGCCACCTAGCCACTCTATTTCAAGCTTAATAATCATGAATTGACCAGAGTTGGAATCAGAGGACCTGGGCTCCAATCTTAGTTCTGCTAACTAGTTGGAAAAGTCACTTGACCTCTTTGGTCCTCAGTTTCCTTATCTGTAAAATGACAAGCTTGTACAATATGGCTTCTAAGGTCCCTTCTGGTTCCACATCTATATCCTTGATGCTATCATTCTGTAATCGGAAGCTATTATAAAGATGTCCAAAGAAGGAGCTTATGGGAATGGACAACTCCTAATATGGACATTCTTTTCACTAATGAATATTACCTACACTTTATTCTTAGAGATTTAACTGGTACACCAAGAGGCTAAGTGGCTTACCTATGCTCATACAGCAAGTCAATCAATCAGAGATAGGACTTGGGCCTAGGTCTTTTTGACCCCAAGTCCAAGTCTCTCTACCTATTACATCTCACAGGAGGACATAGGTTTTCTAAGTCATTCAAGTGATTCCCTCTGCCAAAACAAGACAAGGGGAATTAACAGACCAGTTAGTCTTTGTACAGAAGCAAGAAAACATCAAGGCTTTTCCCCCCTTTACACAAGAGAAGACTTCTCCATGCTTTGCAATAGTGTCCTTGCCTAGCATAGAGCTGTTTCCAACAGGCCCTTTATAACTGTTGACAGAATAAACAAATGGAAAAGAAGGCTAAAAGCCCCATGGACAGTCATCTGTGTGTGGGAGAGGGGTCTGGCCATTGCTGCATTTACTCGATTGCATAGGAGAGTCTATCACCATTCTCATATTTATACTCTCCACACTGAGGCGCCTGGGTTGATTGATATTCTCTGATTCTCTTTCGCACATTTGGCTGACAGGTGCTTATATCCATGGTAAGCCTCCAGCTTTTTTCTCCTCCATGACTAAATACCCAGATGATTTCCTTTCATGAATGTTTCTCATTGAGAATTATTGCTCCAAATGGCCATCTCCCTTCTTCCTTCTGGCCCCTGGTGGACCTCCACCATATGCTCAGTGGACTGGGCTCTTTTATATTGTTTTTTTAATGTTTTCATCATTTATTATATATGACTCTTCAGGGCCTTGAGAACCTTGGGGTACCATAAAAAAGTTCTTTTTGGGACCTGGGGTTTAAGTCACTAGATTTAAATCCACATATGATGGGGTATAGAACCACACCCAGCGTAGGGGTGGAGGGATAAAGGGACCAGTCATCTTGGCATTCTCCCACACACCAGAAGGGGAACAGGGCACAAGATGAAAAGCTTCACTTTGCCTACAAAGTGGTGCAGGGACTAAAACAAGAGGGGTTCACAGGGCAAGGTAGTGAGGACATCTGGGAAACATTAGCTCAAATCAAGGGCAAGCTTAGCATGAAAAGGAAACAGGAAACAGAGGGTGAGCCCTCTCCCTGACCAGGCTATAATCACTATCTGGAGAGAGAAGGGCTTTTTTTTTTTCTTCAGCATTGGCAGTAGAAATTTTCTCTGATTTCCCTTGGTCTCCATGCCAGGAATCAGAGACTCCTGCCATTAAAATGTGAGCCCTCTTCCTCAGAAATGACAACCACATTTAACCAGTTGGCACTTTGCATGGACCAGTTCTAGCCTTACATTAGGAGGAACAGGCAATTGGGATCATGGAATCTTAAAGCTAGTTGAGTCCTTCAAGGCATCTAACCTCTTATGACATAATATGTATATAGGATGTTGCCAACCTTATCCCTTCCCTCTCCCCACCTCCCAACAGGCCAATCCCAGCTATACTTTCCCTAGTCTAGAGAACTCCTGGTATGAAAAAAACAGGTCAAAAACTGTCGTTTAACTTTTAGTCTTGGAAAGCTGCCTAGAGAAGTGAGAGCTTAACTGACTTGTCCATAGAGAAACAGCTAATAAGTGTCAAGAATCAGGTCATATACCCAATGTTCTGTGTCCTTTGGACTTTATGGTCAATTTTCTATCTGCTCTGTCATACTGCATATTAGAAAGTATCATAAATGCCAGGTAATTGTGGATTTTTTTTCTTTTTAATTTTATAGAAGAGGAAACTTGGGATCACAAATGAGGCATATAATTATTTGATCTGAATTCAGGAGAACAGGAAAGATTCCCTTCTCTCAGAAACAAAACAAAACAAAAATCCTTGGTTACCTGCAAAGACGAAACTCTACCACAAGGGTAAAACGGGTATAGAAAGAGATAGTTGACTTGTGGAAGATTAGCTTTTTTGATTGCAATTTTCTTTGTATTCCAGGAATATCTTTTATGAAAATAAAGAAGAAAGAAGGCCTCTCCATACCTCTCCCTAGATTCTGTTCTGGGAGTTTGACCCTTAGATTAAAGAATGAAGGAGTTAAGTGTATCTTAGATTGATAAATGAAAAGATTAATTTTGACTCTACCGTTAAATTGCTGTGTTTCTTTAAACAATTCAATTGATCTCTCTGGTACCGTTCCCTCATTTAGAAATGAGACAACTAGCCTAGGGGGAAAAAAATCTGTCCTGTTCCAAAATTCTCATTAATGAGATCTAATTTACATGGATATTTCTAAAAAGCAATTGACAGCTAAGTTCTTCCTAGAAATAGAATAATAGTCTGTAGTTCTTTGAAATACCAGAATGAGAATTTGTGTTTTCATTAGCCTAAACATGAAAGGAACCTTCACAAAAAGAATTTAAATAACATGAGACTTGGGAATACTCACACTGGGAAGAATTAAATTTGGCCTTTTCTCTTTTGTTTTTACAGGTTGTAAGAGAGGGATGCAGACTATGATTTCATCAGTGTAGAGAACTACTGGTGAGAAAATTCTCTTTCAGTATGTATTAGCGAAAGGGCTTGAACTCAAATCTTCTTGATTTCACAGTCAGCTCTCTAGTCATTTTGACATGTTTCCTTTCAAGTACAAATTGGCCTTTCCACAATTTCATCATTAAAATTATCTTTTCTTTTAATAGAACTTTGTACATATATACATATATCTATATACACACATATATATGTACATATATACCATCAAACATGTGATACATGTGATATATACATGATATATTTCATATATTATATGTGCATAAATATATGTGTGTGTATTTTTAGGGTGTTAGGGGGTTTGCATGTGTGTGTGCATGTGTGTGTGTATGTACACCAAACATGCCAGTAGATTGGATGCAACTCCACTTTGTGGTAAAGTTTGCACAAGTTTAATAAGTTGTATTTAATCTATTAGCATATTTGGTCAATATTTCCTAAGTTTCTGAGTTAGGTTTGGGATTTGACCCCAAAATGCTTCTGGTCTTTAAAAAAACACACATAAATACTGTCAAATTTTGATTTGGAAGGAAACTCAGAATTCTCATCAAGTAGACTCTCCATCATTTTACTGATAAAGAGACTGAGGTTCAGAGGTTAAGTGACATGATATTGTGACACAACCAGATTAGAAAGAAAGCAGAAAATTGGAAGATAATTTTATAAACAGATTCTCATATAAAGGTTTCATATCTCAAATAAAGAACTTTGTTCAAATATGTAAGAATAAGAGTCATTCCCAAATTGACAAATGGTCAAAGGAGATGAATAGGCAATTTTCTGATTTGTAGTCATATAAAAATGCCCCAAATCATTATTGATTAGAGAAAGGCAAATTTAAAATAACCTTCATATATCATTTTGCCCCTATCAGATTGACTAAAATGATTGAAGGGGAAAGCAACAAATGTTGGAAGGGATGTGGAAGAGGGACACATTCACTGTTGGTGAAACTGTGAATTGATCCAATCCAAAGAGCTATTGAACTGACTCTACCTTTGACCAAGCAATACCACTATTAAGTCTGCTTCCCAAGATGTTTGGGGGAAAAGGAAAATAACTTATATGTTCTGAAATTTTTACAGCAATTCTCTTTGTGGTGGGCAAAGAATTAGAAATTGAAGGAATACCCATCAATGGAGGAATGGCTAAGTAAGTTGTGGTATATGATTGTGATAGAATACTATTATGCTATAAGAAATGATGAGCTTAATGATCTTAGAAAAATGTGGATAGACTTGCACAAAATAATAAAGAGTGAAGTGAGCAGAATCAAGGGAATATTGTATACAGTAATAGCAATATTGTTTTAAGAACAATTTTGAGTACTGAGTAATTTTGACTATTTTCAATACCCAAATTAATGTTGAAGGATATATGAAGAAAGATACTATCTACATCCACAAAAGTACTGATAAACAGAAGCATGTATAAAATGGTTTTACATATGTATCCATATTTGTTTCTAATGGTAGTCATCTCTCGTGCAAGGCAGGGGGTATAAAGCCTATCACAAGCAGCTCTCCTGAAGAGTACTGCTGTGAATAACTTTATCTAACCACAAAGTAAAATGATCTCTCTATTCAGCAATAAACTTAAGCAAAACATTCAAGAAACTGAAGCACAACATTTATAAGAACATAACAACTTATTACTAAGGTGGCCACACAGTCTTAAACAAAACATATCGGTCAGTAAGTCACAATCTTCTTAATCAATATACAGTACCCAAGTCAAGCCTTCTTTCATCTTGACTCCAGGCTGACTTCCAAATCATCCTTAAGCCAATCACCCTTAAGAAGTAGTGGCAAGTACAAAGGTCATCTGCCCCTAGGTCACAGTAAGTTACCATATCAGTCAGCACTGAATACCTAAGTAAAGTCTCCTTTCATCTTAACTTGAGACTGAGTTTTAAACCTCATGGCTCCTCTTTCACAGTTTCAGTTCTTGCCTGGATTCACCCAATTGTTGCCTGGATTCACAGGTAAGCAGCTCTCCAATCCTGTTCTGTATTGCAGCTCAATATTGAAGATGATGGCATTGCAAACACCCTGGCATTCTAGTTATTCAACTTCTTTGATTTCTATGTACAGCTTTCTTTTATCTTGCTCTCTTCTAGAGACTTCTACATCACCACTTTACCTCTAAGAATTTTGAAATCCCTTTCTCTGATTATAGTCTCTTGTCTTTTCATATCTCCTTTTGCCTCAATCTTTTCACAGCTTATATACTCGTATTAATCAGTTCAGCATGACACTGTCCTCTGTCCTTAGATTTGTTGGCCTCTTATCTTTCTGCTATTTACAGCCTACTAATCCTCAATTCTGAGAACAATTTTTGGTCTATATGATATGCATTTTCTGAATTTTATCTATTTATTGGTTGTTTCCCAATTTTATTCTTAAATACTCTTAATAAGTTCATGGACTACTGAAACTTAAGACACCTTCATAGTCTTCTTTCTCCATTTATACTGCAGAGCTAATTGAGCAACCTCAAATAAACCTTCAACACCCCATGCTATAATTATTGCACTCTTCTTTTCTTGTAACTATATAACACTCTCCAAAGTCTTCCACACTATAACCCGTTAATTATTGAACTCAACTATCATGTCATTCTTTAATTTTCTTTAGACTTAACACTCCCAATTCCTTCCATCTATCCATATAATATGGACTTAAGACTTTGGTCATTCTTTAGCTTATCACTGTCCCACCTAAACTTTTATGATCAGAATAGAACAAAATACTCTAGATATGGTCTGACTGAGGAATCTCTGCTTCTCTTAGTATAACTAATCCTGGAGGATATGGTTCTCTTAATAGAGTCCCAAATCACATCATTGTTTTGGGCTGCTACATTTGAGATTCCCTAACACTCCCATATATTTTTAGGCAAACTGTTGTCCAACTATGTGTCACATATAATATACTTGTGATGGTAGGTTCCTGAACTTGAAAGTAAGACTTTACATTACACTTATTGAATTATGTCTTATTGTATTGCCTGATGTTCAAACTTGTCAAGATCTTTTGTGATCCTAACTCTATTATTATCTTATTTATTTGTACCAGCTTCATGCCTTCTGAAAATATTTAAACCTGAAATGTATGCTACATATATTCAATCTAATAATAAAAATATTAGTTACGATAGTGCTAACTAAATAAATATATATGAGTTGCTACCCTATAAATCTTCTGCTAAGGTAACATTGAAGCATTAATGACTACTCTTTTAGTTAAACTAGACAACTGAATACAAATGCAGATTGCATTATGGTTTCATCCACATGTCCACATATTTTACAAAATAATGGTATGAAATACATTATCAATGCTGTGCTAAAGTTCCAGGCAAGGGAGAGGATTCTGGGAAGATGGTGAAGCAGGTCAGAAAATTCAAAGCTCTCAAGATTTTCCCCCACAAAAGAAAAGAAATAGCACCTCAAGGCAAACGTAGAGTGGTAAAAATAAATGAGAGTAGGGGCAGAACAGTGGTCCTTTTGGGACAATCATAGAAGACCTGAAGAAACCATTTGTAATAGTAATAGAAATTTGAAGATCTTCCCTGCCCCTTAATAAGTCTAAGTTGAACTTGAGGACCTTTCCTGATTTGAGAATATACTCTGCCTCCTAACAGGATGCATGTGCTCACCTGGAGCCTGTGGTGGGAGGCTTGTTTCTGAGGAAGGCACAACTTTTGTTACTTTTTAGTCAAGTAGGTAACAAGGGTTGTGAAATTCTCTGACCCAGGAGAAGGCTATATAAACCTTGATGTGAGATTTTGCTTTGGGGCTCACTTTGGGAACAGTTGTGTGATTTGACCAGATGAGATTCTGGGCAGCCGTTGAGCCCCTGGCTTTGAAAACCCAGTTGCTGGTGCATCTCTCTCTCTGGTGACTAACTAGGTAGGGATGTAATGGTCAGACAGCTAGAAGCCCTTTCTGCTGAATTGTGTTATTTTCTCTTGTAACTTCTGTTTGTGTTTTCTGAAGTTTAGACTTTTTCCCCTGAACTAGGTAAGTGATATATGTTTGATTGATTAAAGTAGGATAGTTAACCTTTTTTGAGTTACTTTCCTCTAGAAAAAGCAGATCTAAGAACTTGTGCTAGCAGTCATCCTGGGTATGCTAGGGTGCTTGTGCTACACCATTCCAGAATGAAATTTTGGGTAAAGAGTAAACATATCCAAATTGGTTCTAGGTCTGCTTAAAAAAAATAAGCAGCATACCCTGGGGGTAGGTAGGTTGGGAGACTGCCTGGGCCCCAGCCAAATAGATTTTTCCTCCTAGAACAGTGAGGGGAGTTGGGCTTCTGAGCCTAGGAATATCCAGGGAAACCTTTGCTAACAAGGAATGCCAGACCTAACTGTGCTATAGAGAAGGGTGGGGATGAAGAATAACCAGCATATGTCTGGTGAGTGCAGAAGCAGTGGTGCAGGGACACCATTGACTATAGGCACTTACAGGAATCTTGAGGTCTTAGTTTCAGTTTTCCAGACCAGAGGGGAGAACTGAAGGAATCTGAGGCCAGAGGCACCATTCACCAAAGACCCTGCAGGGCAAGAGGTGGACCCCAGGAACAGAGGTGATTACAAAAACAAGCTACTACAAACTAAAAATAAAAATGTACAGGCAAAGGAGAAAGAATTCAATCATAGAAAGTTACTATGGGAATAAAGAAGAATGGAGTTCATCTTCAGAGAGTGATATTGAAGCAAAGAAATTCTTTTCTTTCCCAAAGAACAATGACAAATAGTCACCAACCTAAAAAACAATTCATAGAAGAACTTTATAAAAGATTTTAGAAATCAAATGAGAGAGACTGAGGAAAAAAACTAATAAAATAATATAAAATAACATAAGAATCATCTAAGAAAAACAAGAAGATTATGAAAAGAAAGTCAACCAATTAGAAAAGAAGATCCAGAATCTTAAGGAAGAAAATGTCTTCTTAAAAGTTAGAATTGGGCAAGAGAAACCTAGTGAAGTTATAAGAGATCAAGAAGTAATAAACAATATGAAGAGTGAAAAAATGTAAAAGAATATGAAACATTTCAAAAGAAAACAAACTGATCTAGAGAATAGATCAAGAAGATAAAATGTAAGAATAACTGGACCACCTGAAATCTGTGATAAATAAAATAATCTTGATACAATAATACAAGAAATAATTAAAGAAAACTGTTCTGAAGCATTAGAAAAAGAGGGGAAAGTAGAAATAGAAAAAAAAAATCCACTGACCATCACCTGAAAGAGATCCTACGATGAAAATTCATGTGAATATTACAGTCAAATTTTGAAGCCCACAGCTCAATGATAAAATATCATGTGCAACAAGAAAAGAAACAATTTAAATATGGCAGTGGTACAATTAAAATCACACAAGTCCTAGCAGCAATGACACTAATAGACCATAGGTGTCAGAACACCATATATGTAAAAGCAAAAGATAGTTCTGGCCAAAACTGTCATACCCCACGAGGCTAAGCAAAATTCTGAATGAAAAAAAAAAATGGATACTTAAAGAATTATCAGACTTTCATGACTTTGTTAGAAATAAAACAAAACAAACAAAAAACCCTGAATTTAATAGAATATTTTATATACAAGAGCTAAAAGGTATATGGCAAAGACTAATTATAAGGAACTCAATAAGAACAGACTATTTACCTTTTATGTATGCAAAATGTAAAACTAATGTCTGCTATCAGTAATTGGGTAGTTTGTAAGAAAGATTAGCCTTTTGGGATCTCCCCAATTTCTTGTGCCCTCCCTCCAAAATGACTTTGTATTTAACTATTTTGTGTATGTATTTATGTGTATATGTACTAATTTTATGCTAATATCATATATACATATCTGTGTGTTTATATGTTCTAATATATAGATTCTTTATTAATAAGGATTATCTCATTCTTTGTAATCATATCCTCAGTTAATACCACAGCATCTGTCACATATTAGGTGCTTAATAAATATTATTGATTAGTTGTTTGATATAACCTTCCCCTAATCTGTTATACCAAAAAAGGAAATAAGTTAATTTTAGCATGTCCTATTCTTGATGAAGCCATGCTTGCTATTTGTCATCAGTTTCCTTTGCTGGATATTCACTTGTAATCTCCTTAATCATCTATTTTAGAATTTCCCAAGAACTGAAGTTAAACCCATTGGCTTGTGATTTGCAAATTTGATTCTATTCCAACATTTGGAAATTGAAACA
The DNA here is from genome assembly GCA_028627135.1 of Pseudochirops cupreus. Taxonomy (NCBI): domain Eukaryota; kingdom Metazoa; phylum Chordata; class Mammalia; order Diprotodontia; family Pseudocheiridae; genus Pseudochirops; species Pseudochirops cupreus. Next base: position 257,280,864 of record CM053580.1, read on the forward strand.
TTTGCTCTCCTCTAGTCTGGTCTTCACAATCTTTCAAAAATTCACTGAAAGTTCCTCAGGCAATCAATAGAGTCTGCAGGCCTTTCAGTACCCAAAGATACACTTTACCTGGATCAGGTGACTCAACATGAAGTCAAGGTGTTTTCTTAATATTGGTTTACTTGTTTCAGGTATCACATCCATTATATCCATTTTTATTATGTAATTTCTAGTGAGAAGGTCATTGAACTTCTATTAATTTATGGCTTGCGATAGACTTATGTTTGTAAAAACTTACCCGACTCCTTTTCTTCATCATCAAGAAAACTATTGATACATGTGTAGGTAGATCACTCTCATAAAGAATCTACAGATATGTGATAGCAAGCATAGTTTAAGGATTTCTGGTTATATCATTTTTCCTGATCACATTTTCTCACCATAAAAATGTTCTTGAATTTTCCAAGAATTTTATTTCCTATCCTCTTTCATTGGGTTGAGAATTGATCCTTTGGTACCCTTAAAATTTTTTCTCCTTTAGCATGAACTTCTGTGTATAGTTAGTCTACTCTACTATCTTCTCTTGTTTTACTTATTAGTGTTCTTTCTGCTTTCTCATGATGCACATGGGGAATATTACGATAGAGTCCAAATGTGTTGGCTACATATTAATTGATAGAATAGTTTGCTATAGTAATCTTGACATATATTTTCCAAACTCTGTGTACTCATTATCCGCCTACAAATTTCATCCTTACATATTCTCAGGATGATTTGACTTTGTCCAGTCTCTGGCCAAGCTTTCTGTAAACCTGTTTTTTCCTTCCACCACTTCATGCTGATTTATGAGATAATACTGACTACTTTTTGGTTAGTAAGGAAAACAGATGCTTGTTGGACAAAGAAGACTACTACGGGCTCCTCTAAACTTGACATTTTGTGTTCTACCTTCATGCATTCATACAAGCAGACAAAGAATAAAATCCCTCCTTAGTTCTGTCTTTTAGGATTGTTCTCTTTCTCAACATTTTTTCTTTGGGGCCAAGTCAATGGTGAAGTTCTCCTTGATGTCCCTAGATAAGAGTTTTTCTTCCTCCTCAAATTTTCTTAAAGCATTTTTTGAATCTTTTAAAAAAAATTCATCCACTCTCAATATCTTTTGGAGAGAGCTTTAAAACAGATGTATTTATTTGAGAGTTATCAGCAAAGACATGATAACTAAACCATATAAATGAAGGATTAAACAAAGAGAAGATGGCCTAGGTCAGCTTTGGATTTCACTCATGTGTTTAAGGAGACAGATGATGTTTCAGCAAGGAATCTTGGGAAGGAATGTTAAAAAATGTAGAAGAACCAGGTGAAAGAAATAATATGGAATCCAAGGAAAGAGAGATCATCCAGGAAGATAGATTAGTCAAGTCTCAAGAATTGTAAAGATATCATAGAGTTAGGATGAAAATTGAGAAAAGGCCTTCAGATTTAGCAGTGAAAATCTCATTGGTAACCTCTGAGTGAGCAGTGTTCTTCAAATGGTGGCTTTGGAAGACAGCAAGGGAATGAAAAAAAAAAAGAGCTGGATTTTGTGCTGGTCTAGTTAAGTTGATCTTTTTCAGTTCTTGGTATCTGTGCTGTGGATGACCATGATCTTCACCCTCTCTGGATGATGCAGGAAAGAGAATGTGACTATCTCAGGCTCATAGTTTTAAGGATGCAGCCTATTCTGTCTATATAGCTGTAATGGCAAGCAAAGAAGTACTTAACGCCTTGTTTCAGCTATTTAATTGTTTAGCACCTTGTTTCAGTTCAAATTTCTTTTGAGTCCTGCTCTGATTGTAAGAAATCTTTGTTCAGAAACAGAACCTGTGAATCCCACAGTGGGAGAAACTTGCTGATGCAACAGGAAGGGGCATAACAGGGAAGAGCTAATGATCATATATAAGGAGAAGCCCAAGCTGGGAGAGAGCAGAACTGAGAAGGGGAATGGTTGTGGAGGCCAGCACTCTGTTTGTCTGTTCTGTCTGTGTTGATTTTTGTTTGTGATACTTTGTACAGAAGCCATGGGACCTTACTGGAAGCCCTGAAGGAGGATTTTCTTGTTGTCTCTTTACAGAAGTCCTGGAGTAGGGTTTCAGAGGTCCTTGAACCATACTAATGATGTGTGTTGAGTTCTCAGACCTTGTTGATGGGTCTGTGTTGATTTCACAGGCAAATAGTGAATTGATGATGATTGTGGCTTTGTTAAGCTTTGTCTTCCCAGAAACAGAAACTGCCAAGGACTTGAGGACTTGACACTGTGAGTTTCAATATGGAGCTGGATAAGGAGCTGGACAAAGAGCTCAATGAGGAGCTGAAAGCTTCCTACCCGTAAATCCAGGTGACAATTGGCTAGATTCAGGTAGGAGCTGGACCCATGGAAGAAGAACCATGGAATTTGGGAGCCAGCCTTGAGTCAAGATGAAAAGACCTCTCCTTGGGCATTTAATGCTGACTGGGAAGATCATGATTCAATGTGACCTAGGGGTGGAGAACTTTGACCTTTGTACTTTGTGTCCCTTAAGAAGGCTTGATCCTTAAGGATGATTGAGTTAAGAACTTGCTGAACAATATCTTTTGTTTAAAAATATGTGGCCACTTTGGTGAAAACTATATGGCAACTTTAGTGATAAGTTGTTATGTTATAACATTGTGAATGCTGTATTTTGGTTTCTGTTAATGTGTTGTCTTAGTTTATTACTGAATAAATATAGAGTTCACTATACTATGTGATTAGAACCTTAAAGCTATTCACAGCAGCAGTCCTCGGGAGAGCTGCTAGTGCTTGGCTTTACAATAGACAAAGATAAAAAGGTATTCTCATCCACAAGGTAGAGGAATGAACAATATATTTTCCTAGAAGCAAGTCTCGGATGTTTCCCATGTGGCTACCTCCATGTTAAGTGATATGAACATGTCCAAAGTCCTAATTATGACTCCCTCCTTGACTTGAAGTCATGCCCAGTTCTATTAAGGAGTGATGATAATAAATTCAAGGCTAGGCAGAAAATTCAGGGGCTTAAACTATCTCCGTGGAATATGCCATACTTTATATAATTTATTTTTCATATTATTATATTGATGATTTATTTTCAATAGAAAGTAGTTTTGGATGGGGTCATCAAATATTCTAGCATTTTCACTACATCTGAGTCTTTCTTTACATGGAAAGTATAGAGTTAAAGACTTTACAATAATTAATTAAGGCAATATAAGTATTGTAATGATTTTGATTGACTTGCTTACTAATTGTATCAACAACGCAGTATTCACAAGGCCTACAGTAACTATAAGTATGCTGATATGGTTATTAATCATAAAATGTAACAGGCTCTGTACATGAGAAACATAGCTAGAACATTTATTTAAATACCAGAAAACTGAGTCCCAAAACCAGAAAGTTAGAGCCAACGCTGTAGTTATGAAGTTGGCACATGTAGTGAAAGTAGTAAACACCCACATTCTCAAGCCTTCAAAATAGGATAGGCTACCTCAGGCAAAGATCCTCCTCTCCTCACTCACAACAACTGCTCAGCGTCCAGGCAGCTTGCTCCCAGAACCTCTGGCCACTCCTCCTCCCCACCACAGTTCCTGTCCCTGGCAGTCCTCAGCAGGAGTCCTTTGCAGAGATTCTGGCAGCCTCAAAGAGAAAAAGAGTTCTCCCCACAACTGCTGGCGCTGCCACTGCTTCCAGTTACCACCTCAGGGGCACTAGCTTGGTTCTGACTTTCTCTTGCTCCACCCGTTCCTGCTACGTCAGCAAGTTCAAGAGGCATGGAAGATCTTCAAATCCCAGTATCATTACACTAATCATTAAATTAATAATGTATTGTCTTTTACATTCCTGAGACTTTGGGGCAAATTATTTTTGTTCTTTGTCTAATATATTGTTTTCTTATGTTTATATTTTTGAATAAAAGATATTGCAAAAACTTTATATAAAGTACATAAACAAATAACTGGCATGTGTCTTTAGGAAGTCACTGAGATTATTTTATTTTAATAACAAACATGATGGTTTCTATTGAGATCAGGCTCTCATCTAAGAGGAAACTGGCAAAATGATTTGCTAGTAATTCATGTGCCTTTGTTAAGTATTTGAGCTACTAATTATGGTTCTTATAAAATCCTACAACTTCCCATTTTTCCAGAGAAACTAGAGTTTCAATTATCTCCTTTGACAGAACTGTTCTGTCATTCATTATTTTAATAGTAAGCAATCTTTCTATTTTGCATTTAATCAAACATATACTTTCATTTTGTTAGATTTATTTCTAAAATTTAAAAAATGGTCCTGAAAATTGGTTAAGTGGTTTATAGCAGATTCTAACACAATCCCAACAAATATGTGATCAATTAATTAGAGATGAGAAAGGTGGACAACATCCTAGTCCATCACTTTACCCAATCATGGGCTCATCTCCAACAAAACCACAGCACTCCCTTTACTTATTATGGCTAAACACTACCCCACATCTTGTTGAAATTTGAATTTCAACAGAACCATTGCATAATTGGTGGGTGGGATTGAAAAAAAATATTATCTTGATTTAATAAAAATATCTCCTTACTTAAAGTTTTTCCAGAATGGCAGGACCTTTCAGGGTATACCCTCAATTGACTTAGCCTATTGAATCCAGGGTCATTTTACATGGTACAATGAGATATCAGTGTTCTACTTCTATCCTTCGCACAGCTGCCAACATAATTTTTCGTAAGACAAAGACTGGATCATGCCATTCTCTTGTTCAATGTACTCTGGTGCCTCACTATTGCTTCTAGGGTGAAGTTCAAATTTCTCTGTTCGGTAATCTCTCAAACTCATGGATCATCCTTCTGACATGAAACAACTAGCTCCAACCTCTATCCTTTGCCGAAATTCACGGATGCCATCATCCAATGCTATTGTTGTTCAGTCATTTTTCGGTCATATCCTTCTCTTTGTGATTCCATTTGGGATTTCTTGGCAAATGTATATTAAAGTGGTTCATCATTTCCTTTGCCAGCTCTTTTATTGATGAGGAAACAGACAAATGGGTTTAAGTGATTTGCCCAGGGTCACACAGTTAGCAAGTGTCTGAGGCCAGATTTGAATTTAGGAAGATGAGTCTTCCTGACTTCAGCCATGGCTCTCTATCCACTGTGCCACCTAGCTGCCTCTCATCCAATGTTATAGAACCCTAGTGTTTAAGGGGTCCCAATCAGATGGCACTTTTCCTGTCCTATCACTAGCAGACTCCCACCACCTTTTCCTTTAACATTTGAGATTTTGAGTTCTAATTGCATTAATTTCCTATTTGGTGCCCTTATCATAAATCTCTCCCCATTCAAATCCATCCTTCAAAACAGACAGTAAAGTCATTTTCCTAAATACACGTGTTTCTATGTCATCCTACTATTCCATAAACTCCAGTAGCTATCTATTTCTATTAGTATTAAATATAAACTCTTCGACATTTAAGCTTTTTTATAACCTGGCTCTTTCCTATTGTTCTAGTCTTCTTACATGTTACTTTTTCTCCAAATATACCACAGGCTTAGACATGCTGATTTAATTGCTGTTCTTCACAAATAACACTATGTCCTGAGTCTGTTCATTCATGTTTAGCTGTCCCTCATGCCTGGAATGTTCTTCTTCATCTCTGATATCTATTTCCCTATTTTTCTTAAGGACTTAGATCAAATTCTATTTTCTGAAGGCCTTTCCTGGTCCCCTTCCCCTTCCACTAGATAGAGATAGAGCTTGTATAGATCTATGGAAAGATAGAGATAGGTAAGACATATAGATATAATTATTTCTATCTGTATCTGATGGATAAGAAATATTAGAGATATAGCTGTCTCTAGATATTAAGATAGGAATGGGGGGAGGGGGAAGGAGAGAAAGAGAGAATCATTTGCATGTTGAACGTGAGCTTCTTGAGAAAAGGAACCATCTTTTTTGCCTTTAGTATCTCCAGTGCTTGACAATGTATCTCACAATGCCTGGCACACAATAAGGCTAAATATGTGTTTCTTGACTGAATAACTCTGCTTCTCCTCCAACTTTTACTTTCTCTGCTGAAGGCATAACCATTCTCCCAGTTGTCCAGGTTGATATGCTTAGAGTCTTCTTTGGTTCTTCCCTCTCCTTTACATGTTATGAATGAGTTTCCAGGTTTTGTGAATTTCACTGATACAAAATCATCTCATTCTCTTCCTGACATTAGCACACTTGTTCACTAACTCACCATTCCTTGTTAAAACTATTGGTCAAGCATCTCTCTTAATTTATCCTTTCTCCCTCTCTTTCTACCTCCCTCCCTCCCTCCCTGTCTCCTTCTCTCTCTCTTTCCCTCCCCCCCTTCTCTCCAGCTGTCAAAATAACCTTTATAAAGAACAATTTTTACCATTTCACTCTCTCCACTCAAAAACACGCAATAGTCCTCCAATGATACTAGGATAAAATACCAACTCATCTCCCTTCCATGTAAAACCCTTCACAATCTTTCCTAAATCTACCTTTGTCAACTTACAACATATGGATCCTCCCTCATCACACACTTAATGTTATAGTCAAATGGGCATACCACATGCCCCACAAACTCACCATTCCATTTTCCATCTCCATCCCTGTACATTAGCTATCTCCCCTTTTTGGGATATAAGCCTCGTCACTACTTATCTTTCTTCAAGTTTCAACTCAAGTGTCATCTCCATGAAGCCTCTCTTCTGACTCAGTTGGTATGATCCCTGCCTCCACCCATTATTTTCTTTCTATTTAGCAGTGCATAGGCCATGCCCTCTCAGGGTTACGTAGCCTGTTTAAGGTGAAGAATTGTGTTTTTTTTTTGTCCTTGGATTCTTAGTGCCTCACAAAGAGCTTAATAAATGTTTGATGAAGTTTTATTTAGAATGGTGAAAAAGTTAAGTTCAGGTGACTCAGAATTGCTTTAGCCCTTGGGATTCGTTTGCGAAAATAAGCAGAGGCTGAGTGGAGATTCTGATATGATACGACTCACCACTGCTTATGGTCACCTTCACAAGGCTTTATAGGAAAACAGTATAAAGTTTAATTTGGTGAACACTGATTATGTCCCTATGATGTATTAGTGGTCTGCGTATACAGGGATTAAAAATTATGGTACAGTGTAGTGGAAAGTGAGTTGTACTTGTAATCATAAGACCTGGGGTCCTTTCCTGCTCAAAAGTTTATATTTACTACCTAAACATTATCACTTATCTTTACTTTTCTCCTCTGAATAATGAGATTCATCCTTGTTAAACCATTCAAAGAAGTTGTAAGAAAAACATTTTGCAAATATTAAGATACTATAGAAGTGAAAGATACTATTATGGCATTGTTTTCTAGGAGCACATATCCCCAGGAAGGAAAGTGTTCTTTCTAAAGAATCTAGAACACTAAAAAGTTCTAATCTTTCTGTATAACCCCTTTCTGACTTAGAACTTAGCACTGAACACAAGAGACAGAAGGATTTTTCACCTCCTCACTCCCTACAATCTGGTTTTAATCACCTCTAGTCCAAACAAATCCCAGAGGCTCGCATGAAGATTATTTCTGTCTTGTCTACTATCCATATCATCCTAGAATGAGTAATTCTTGCTACCTGGTCTTGATTAATGCCAGACTAATTCTCACAGGCTAACTAAATCCCAGTCATGTTAGACTATCATGGTCAGCAACTTCTTCAGAATAATTGTGTTTGTTGTCAACGATCCTGTGGCCATGGAAGATTTGATTCCATTAATGAGGGGTTGCCTTGATTGGACTTTTCCATATAAACAAAATACATTAGAAATATTAGAAAATCATTTCCAATGCCTTTCTTTCCTAATAAAAAGTAATGGAATAAAAGTGGCTACAGTACTCTGTCCAAGTAATGGACATATGGACTCCTTATTTCTCCTAGCAGCTGCCCATTTTTTTGTCATGTAACACTTCAGGCAGACGCATAATGAGAGATTGCAAAACACCCAGACTAACAAAATTAACTCATTAATTGGCATGTTTTTAGTTTTGCTAATCAAGTGAGAAAATTCCATACTTTTTATGACAAGGGGAAAGAAAATTAGGTGCTTTATTTGGTTTCCCTTCAAAAAATGCTATTATAGAGCCCTACATTGTTAGATTGAGTAATGCAATGGAAAGAGTGCCATTCCTGCAGTCAAAAAGACTCATCTTCAAATCCAGCCTTAGATACTTACTAGCGGTGTGATCCTGGGCAGGTCACTTAACCCTATTTGCCTCAGTTCTTCATCTGTAAAATGAACTAGAGAAGGAGGGACAAACCACTCTACTATCTTTGCCAACAGGAACACAAATGGGGTCACGAACAGTTGGACACAACTGAAAAACAACTGAACAACGCAATGTTAGATGTGGAAAGAACCTTGAATATCATCTTACCCAATGCTCTCATTTTAGAGAAGGGAAACTGCGGCCTAGAGACGTTGAGTGACTTGCCTGAGAGTAAAACTTGTGAGGAAACTCCAGTACTTTGTCAAGTCTTCTAATTAAAGACCCAATGTTCTTATCCCCACTAAAACACAATGGGAAAAAAAAAAGAATCAAAGGGTTTATTAAATGAATTAAACTAACAAACTACGGTCTATCAGTGTTCCATTCCATATCAGAAAATTAAAATCCAAAGTCTTATGTTGGAACATGTCCTTTAGTGCAGAGAATACATGTTCCCTAAATGTTTTATCTGTAGTTGTCTATTAATTACTTTTTCTTCTTTATCAAAATGACATTTGACATATTTCTGCTGACTTTAACATGGGTGGGACAGATGGATATTAAAACACATGGGTAGTAAGAGTGCTCCAAATATGTTGACACCCTGCTTAATACTTGTTCTGAAATGACTGCAGAGTCTTTGTTCCATTCCATTTTGCAAAATAGAAACATGCCCATCTTGAGTAGCAGGAGCAAAAGAATGAAAACCAAGGATCTAATCCTGGTTCTGCCAATAAACACCCTCTATGACCTTTGGGTAAGTCACTTGTTGTCTCTGGGTCTCAGCTGTAGAATGATGAGGTTCGGCTGGGTGATTTCTAAGATCACTTCTCCCTCTAAAAGTCTCTACCTAAGGCTTCTTACTCAGGGTGGCCAAATATTTTTGCCTCAACACATTCACCTCTCGATGCTGCCCTCTAGAGGTTAATGGAAGCCCAGCTTCTAAAACCTTTTAGAGAGAGGATAATATGTCTTAAGATTGTTGATGGTGACAGAGGATATTATCAATTTTCTTTGTAAGCATGTGATTCCAATCTCTTAGCCTGGATTAAGTTACAGGCACTTGAAAGCTGAAAGAGAATCAACTAAGTAAGTTTTATTGCCCATTCAGAAAGCAGAACAAACTATAGTTTCTCATTTATATGCTAGCGGTGTGCAGTGAAGCAATTGCTCTCTGAGGAGCATTTTTTTTTTATTGAGAGACTAGGGGCCAAGGGCCTTTGTGCCTGAGCACCCAGCAGAGAACATGGCTATTGTGCAAAGGCGATCCATCCTGCCTAAAGAAAAGGTGCCAGGATGGGGTTTCAGATTGAGCATGATGTCATTCCCCAATGTGTTCTCTCAAACAAAGCAGAAGAGAGTTTTTGGGAAAACGTTCTTTCAGAGCTTTCTTAAAGGTCAAAGGTTCAAGGGTTTTGTGTGTATTTTAGTTCTTTGGAGTAGTATCATTGCCTTATGTTTTCAAGTCACCTCTGCATGAAAACATAAAGGAAAGGCAGTCTTTGGCATTTAATGCATCATGCAAATCATCTAGCATTTTGCAACTTATTTTGAGGGTGGTCTAGTCCTAAAACTCCTACTGGGCTTCAGCTTTTAAATCAAGACTTCTGCGAAAAGACCACCTGGTATAATGACACAGATTATTAAAAGTTAATGGTGATTTAATACAGCAAGTCTCATGACATTTCTTCCTTCATTGCTAACATTTACAGAGGAGGCAGGAGGGTGGGGTCAAAATAACACTGGTCTCAGAGTCAAGAGACAATTTGTAAGCCTTAGCTCTACAAAGGACTGGTTGTCTGACCTTGGACATGTCACTTGACTCCTCTAGGACTCAGTTTACTGTTCTTCAAAATGAGGGAATTAGACAAAAAAATTATCCCTAAGTTTTCATTTCATAATTCTGTATAGAGTAAAAAATAATTACAATGGCAAAAGATTAATTTCTCAGACTCAAGTAAGAGGTAGCCTTATAGTTAGAGGATAGAGAGAAAATCTCAGAGTTAGGAAGGCCTAGATTCAAGTATTCTTTCCCCCCCCATTCCCCAAACATTGATAGAGGAAGATTCCATTTGGGAGTTTCTTATATCAATGAAATATTGTTCAGCCTCTCTCTTTAGCTCTCTGACTTGCCATCTCTGCCTATTTCTCTCTCTCGGTTTTTCTTTCTGTGCATGTATCCCTCTCTATGTCTTTCCTTCTCTGTCTCTACCCACACACACACACACACACACACACACATATATA
>CM053580.1:257291861-257306950 GCA_028627135.1 Pseudochirops cupreus
AAAAAAATAAGTAAAAGATATTTAACACAATGACTCATAAGTACTCATTGAAACCACCAAAACAAAACACCAAGTAGTAACCTATCTCATAATGTATACCAGTTTTACTCTCCAGGTGATGTTTGTGAAAATTATTGACTCAACCCAATCCATATCATTGTAACAAGTCTTATGGGTACGTGAAGGGAAGGGACTCCTTTGGAGTGCCTCCCTAACTGTCCAGAAGAGGTTTATCAGTGATGAAGTACTACCAGCTAAGCAATTGGACAGCTTTTCTGAAACTCATCCTTGCATTTGAAGTGCTTAGAAAATAAGAACTCATTTGAAGCTCATTGACTTAAATGCTTACTTTGTCAAAGAGACTATGTCAGGTTCGGGAGTACAAACATTCAAATTGTTTTAATTTTTATTGCTTAAAAGTCTACATTCTTAAGAAGTCAAATACCTAAGTTCATTGGTGTAAGGGAGGTGGTATGCAAAAGTTCGCATTCTTTCTGAATTCAGTCATTCATTTGTAGACTATTTATTAACCAAAAATGAGCTGGTTACATATGACATAAAGTAGTAAATAGAGTAAACAATAACCTTAAGGTTATGAATATAGGTGAGGGATACAGCATGGAAGAGATGTCAGTATATATTGGCACATGCTGAGTAAGCATTCCTCCTGACTTTCCCTTTTCTTTCAGGAATAAGATAAGGAAACAATCATTTATTAAGTTCCTACTTTGTGCCTGCTATTACACTAAACATTTGCTAAATATCGGTGAACGGTGGAAAATCAACCAGGTACATAGTGGTGCCATAGCTAGAAATAGTAAAGCCAGAAGGAAGGGCAGATTTAGGGGTAGAAATAATTAGCTTTATATTGGATATAGTGACTTTGATGTGCTGTACATTCAAGTCGAGATTCCCTTGGGCTATTGGACAAATGGATCTTGAACTTGGAAGAGAGGTCAGGACTAGAGAAATTTATTTAGGAGTTATATTTCTAGACTTTACAGTTAAAACTATGGGAGTGAACCAGAGTAAGGAAGAAATTGTGCAAGAAGAAGAAAACCAAGAAACCTGCTTAAAGGTGTCATTAAGAAAGGGAGGTACCAGCTAAGCCTAAAGCATTCTTTCAGGCATTCAAATGAACAGTCTACAATCTCAGTACTTAGGAAAACCCAGTTCGATTTATATCTCAGTTTAAAATGAGGACAACTCAAATTTCTCCACCCCATGCAATTGCAATTCCAGGGTAGACTTTTAAGTACTTTATCTAACAAATTCTAGAAATTAATATCCACTTGCAAAGCATACATTTTTTTTCCTACAAAAATGCATGACAAGTATGGAGATCATTCTCTTTCCAAAATACTTCTGCACCATCAAAGAAAGTTTATGTTGTGTTCAGTAAGGTTTTAGTCCAGTGCATTTTATTGTTCTCTATTTCTTGGAAAATTAATCATCCATACATGGTGTATTTATAGTAGCTTTTTTATTAAGCAGGGTATTTGATTCTCAGTGGCAGGGTGGAGAAGGTAATGAGAAAAGAGCACTTCATTTGCAATCAGGAGAGAAGCTGATTTGAAGCACACTTCCCCCACTTAGAGGGCTGGACTTAAATCAGGAAGGCCTAAGTCCAAAACTTACCTCAGATATTCACTACCTAGATGACCCTGGGACAGTCACTGAATCTCCTTGTGTGCCATGGTTTCCTCAGCTGTAGAATAGAGATAATCATAGCAGGGCTTTTGTGACCATTAAATGAGAAATTATGTAAAGAGCTTTGCAGACCTTGAAGAGAGATTATAAAAATGATCAATTGTTATTATTAGTTGAAATCATGGGAAAGTATTTTCAATCACTTTAGCTCCTTCAGCCTCAGTTTCCTCATCTTTAAAATGGGAATGATATTACCTGCAGCACCTGCTTTGCAGGGTAATTTTCAGGATCTAATAAAACGTGTCTAAAATGATCTGTGAAGAAATGATAATATATCATGAAAATGATAATGCATCATATAGATGCCAACACCATGCAGGTTCCCTAGCCTGCCTAATACAAATTTGGAATTTACTGTAATTGTTGTAAAAGGGTTTTTTTTAAAAGGATTTAAGAAGCACAGAAGGTTATAGATCATTAAATTAGGTAGGGGAATTAGCTGGGAGAATATCTCAAGAAAACCTCACAGGCTGGAGAGCAGATGTATTTATGGGGCTGAATTGTACTTCACCAGAGAGAATGAACACAGGGAAGAGTGGTGAACTGTACTTTATAAACAATCCTCTCAGCATCAATTCAGGATAAGAATGTTTTTATTTCTTCATTAAGTTAGTCTAATATAACATGCTTAGACCACACATTTGGAAAGGAGAACATAGGGGAAGAGGGAGAGATGAAGAAGGAAGTTTCATTTTAGATATGAAAGTTAGAATTAATTTGAAATTTTCCATTATATGTTGGAATATGATATGCAGTAGATATTTTTATATCACGTTTGTCAGGTCAATTTATCTCCTTTGATCTTCTCATCTATAAAATGGGAATAAAAACAAGATATATATTACCTAACTCATGGAGTTGCTGACAAGGAAGTGTTTTGAAAATTTCAAATTCCAATAGAATTATGTGTTATTATTCTGGGGTTAAAAATAATTTGTATAAAAACAGTTATGTGTAAGAGATAGATGATAGTATCTCAGCCACCAGATTTCTACTACAAAAATAGATTTAACACAGAAATTTTTTAATAGTTTGCTTCATTAAAAATTATTGTAGTGAGTATCACATATACACACATACACACACACACACACACACACACACACACAGAGCCAGTCAGTGTAGGGCATTTTAAAAAGCGGGGGAGAAGGTGATAGATTTGGAGTCTGACATGTATTGACTGTGTGACCCTAAGTATGTTAACTTAACTGCCCAGTATTCTAGGGTGACCTGCAATGGTCTAGAGAATCTCCTCATTCAAGAGTTGTGCCTGTCATTGAGATCCCCAGTCCAGTCTTTATCCCCACTTACATAGCTACTGAGTATCAGGGGCAAAACGAAACCCCAGGTCTCCTGACACCAGGGTCAGTGATTTCTTTGCAATGTTTTCTAACTTTTATTTCTTGTTTCTTTAAGGTGTCCTTAATCACTATCCTGTAACTCTGAGCAAGGCCCTGTTTAATTCTTGATGTTTTGCCATTCCTAGACACAAAAGTCAATAAATAATTGTTTGATTAGAGGGAGACCAGCTGAGCTTATTGGTTTTATAATACCAGGCTTTATTTTTGTCCAACGAGTAAAGTTATATACTTCAGAAATGGATTTTTTCCTTAACTTTTGTCCTCTGTCTTTGGCCACCCACCTCTAGCTCACCTAAATTTCAACTGCATAGTCTTCAGAATGGATATACAAGCCAAACATTCCTGACAATAATAATAAGCCCAGTGCTAATGTACTCCAGAATTGTTAAATAATACAGTTCTCTGATCTCTGAAGAAATGACAATACAACAGTTTAACACTGGTATTTATAGGATTTCAAACCCAGGATTCACTGACTAGCTCCTTTTCAGTTAACAATGGGATAATAGTAGCTTGCATCAAAATGCACCATCTCTGACAAAACTGCGTTTTCATTTTCAAAAGTACTATTGTCGATAGTGGAATGACCTAATGGAAATGTGGCCTTTTCTTCCATGATAATCCCATGTGGCAATATTTATTTGCTTCATGATGTGAAAAAGAAGTTTTCATCTTTTCTTTTTGGAGTATGGAACAATATTAGTATATTGGAATTAGGTTATCACTATTTTTCTCTGGGAAACTGTTAGGATAAGTTTACAGTTTGGGGGTTGGGGGATACATATTAAAATTACTACTTTGACTTTTGGCCTTTCATAGTATGTGTTACCAGAATAAAAACACAAAACCCAAATAATTCCTCTGTTGCCTCAGCAGGAAGAATTTTACATAAGTTTAACATGAAGCCAAACTAAATAAATCATTTAGTTGAAAGGAAAAGATGCCTGGACAGTTACAGTCAAATGAAAGTTTTAGTGTCATGAGTCCATATTACTGTTCAGTATATAATAAAAACTCAATTAATCAGCTCCCACCCCCCCCCGTCAACTGGAAGACTCATAAAACATACCATGTATTTGTGTATGTATATGTGTGTATATGTATATGTGTGTTTTACCAAATCATTGATTTTATCAGTGAAGGAGCCTCTTATCAGGAACTTGTTCTATCAATGTAGATCAACAGCTTCTCTGAGGCAACAAGCCTTTGACAGTTGTCTGGGGGCACTGAAAGGTTAAGAAAAGTGCTCACCAGATGGACTTCATATTTACCTGGAGAGACTTATACAAACTGATACTGAGTGAGAAGAGCAGAACCAGGAGAAATTTGCACACAATCACAGACGAATCATATGTGTGACGACCAACTTTGATAAACTGGGCTCCTCTCAGCAATGCACAGGTATAACACAACTCCAAAAGACTCATGATGGAAGGAGATGTCTACATTCAGAGAAAGAACAAGAAAGAACTAGAAAGAACAGAGTTTGAATGCAGATTGAAGCAAACTAGCTGCTCTCTTTCTTTTTCTTGTTTGGTTTTGTTTCGTTTTTCGCATTGTTCATTCCATCTATTACAATCCTTCTTCACGACCTGACCAACGTCTAATGTGAAAGTATTTGCAGATCCTCTACTTGATGGCATGCTGCCATGCTGGGGGGGAGGGGAGAGGGGAGAAAATTTGAGACTCAAGGGATTGTGGAACCAAATCTTGTTAACTAAAAGTAAACGAACAAATTAATAAAGGCAAAGAAAAAAGAAACTTGCTCAGGGGAATGTAAGCACTGTGTATGTCAGAGGGGGGATTTGAAGTCAGGTCTTCCTGACTCCAAGGTGAATTCTCTATATATTATACATGCTACTTCTACATATGTGTGTGCATTTTAACAAAAAAGGGACATATATTTACTGATCTCTTCTTCTAGACAAAGATCGGTCCTTAAGATTACTTTGTCCCCAGCTTTGTTTCAACCTCCTTTAAATTTACATTATTGTGGCGGTTGTTTTCATTGTTTACTTATTTCTTCAAATTTCATTTGACAGTTCATCTAATTCTTCCCACAGATTTTGCTTTTTTCTGAACTCCTCATGTGTGATTTCTGATAGTACATTAATTTTATTTTTTTAAATAAATGCTTTTTATTGTTAAAGCATTTACATTCTATTTCTTTTACTGCCCCTGAGCAGTTGGAGCAGAGGGTGTTGCAGTGGATGGGGCACTGGGCCTGAAGTCAGGAAGACCTCAGTTCAAATCCAACCTCGGATGTTTACTAACTGTATGACCCTGACCAAGTCATTTAACTTCTATTTTCCTCGGTTTCTACAAATATAAAGTGGCAATAATAATTACATCTATCTCATAGGATTGTTTTGAGGATCAAAAGAGATAATATTTGTGAAAAGTTCTTAACACAGTAACTGGTGCATGGTAGGCATCATATATATGATTCTTCCCTTCCCTTTCCTGGCCCAAATTAGCAAATTAAAAAAAACAAAAACAAAAAAAAAATCTACTCTGTCTTTGAAATCAATATACTTTGCTTATAGGGAGATTATCTTTTTTTTTTTAAATATAGTTGCTTTTTGCTTCTCTTCTTCTAGATTGTCCTTTAGACAGAAATCTGTCTGCATCCCCACTTTGTTGTCCTTTCTTTTGTCTGTGTGGTGAGACGCGCCATGATGGTTGTAAGTTTTCCTGTTGTGCCCTATCTTTCTGTTAAGCAGGCCATAAATTCTGCTCTCACAATTCTCATGCTTCTTTTAAACTATTAAGAAACAGCATTGCATGTTACCGTCTTCTCTTCAAAAGTGTTTATACATTTTCCTTTGTCTTGCAGTAACGATTCATAGATCTTTGAACTATAGTAGCCTGAGCAAATTTCTACTGTTTGTATCTCCGTGGCACTGAGGAGGCTGTGAGATGAATTCTAGCATAAGCTGTTTGGTCAGCCTGCGCAGCCTTGCTGCTTGTGGGCATGACTAGCAGTAAGTGAGGGATTACTGAGAGAGTGAGTACTCATTAGGGTTAAGGAATATTGGCCTTCTCACCTGTTAGTTCATCAAGTTTTTACCTTTTTTGGATTCTGGATGTCCTAGTCGCTGAAGAGAGTTGAAATTGATTTATCCATGGTGTATAATTCCTATTTTGAAGAGGTTTGAGAGGTCATGAGGATTGGAGAAAATGTCTAGACCTCCATCTTGTTGGTCACATAACCTCTACTCTTATTTAAGTTCAGGTCTCCATCACTACTAGACTACTGTACTTGTCTTCAAATTGGTCTCCCTTGCCCCCTTGCCACCTACTTTGCCCTTTCTTTAAATCGCTGCCAAATTTATCTGCCAGAGCAGCGGTTCTCAACCTGTGAGTCGCGACCCCTTTGGGGTTCGAACAACCCTTTCACAGGGGTCACTTAAGACCTTTGGAAAACACACATTTCCAATGGTCTTAGGAACCAAGACACGGCTTCTTCTCCAGGCGGGTTTGCCCACATGCAGATCCACCCAGATACACCCACATACAAGTGTTAAAGGGTTGTGGCATTTGGAAGGTGAAGAACCACTGTTCTAGAGGTTCATATTGGATCGTATCCTTCACCTGCTCAAAAACTTCCAAGGTCTCCCTATTGCTTCTAGGGAAATAAACAAATAAATCAAGCTACTGAAGCTGGAACTGAAGATCATCCACTCTCTGTCCTTAGCAAACCTGTCAAGCCTTATTTCAAAAAAAATTATCTTTCACATATTTAGTGTTTTAAACAAAATGGCCTGTCATCTGTTCCCTTCACCTTATACTTTGTTTCCCACCTCTGTGCATTCACACAAATCATCTCCTGTGCTAGGGATTTTCTCTTTCCTTACCTCATCCTTTTAGATTCCTTTAGAATCTAAGCCCCAAAGATTCTGTTCAGGTGCCAGCTCCTACTTGAAGCCTGCCCTGATTCCTTCAGATTTTAGACCTCTCTTTCTTTTTAAATATTCCTAAAGAACTTTGCCACATCTTTCCTTCTTCCTCCTTTGGTAAAATATAAACTAATCTGTTTATGCTTTAAAAGGATGCAAAACTTGGCCTATAAGTCTACCTTTTCAGATTTATTGGATGTTACTCCACATCTTGAACTTTTTTATCAAGTCAAGCTGGCTTACTCCCGTTATTTACTCATGAATCTCATCTCCCATCTCTTTGACTTGACAGTGACCTTCTTCCCATACCTGGAATGAATTCAGTTTTTACTTATGTTTTCTGCAAATCTACTCTGTTGTGTCTTTTGCTTCTTATCACCTATTACATACTTCTTTGACGTACAAAAGGTCTTCAATTTGTGGCTTACATTCAAAAAATTCATTTTTAAGACAACTGGAATGAATTTTCAAAGAGAAAACTGCTACAAGTGGTTGTATAGGATGTGGGACTCAAATCTAGAGATACTACCAATTCTGAATTATAATGATGATTAGTTTTGCAAGTTAGCACATAAAGCCTATATCATCTATAAAATAGGTGAAATATTATACATTTGCTACAACAAAACAAAAATAATAAAAAATATTGGTACAATATTGACCACTAAATATAATGAAAACAAAAAAATCGAAGTGAAAATAGCATCTTATTCATCATGAATGGAGGTGTGCAGGGAAATGTAATTTTAATTAAAAGAGGATCAGGTGATAGATAAATATTATCATATAGATTCTGAAGTGAATTTCAGGAAATTAAACTTATCCCTTCTTTTGCAAGAAATCACTCCTTAGACATATATGTGAAATGTATATGGCAAGTTTGTCTTCTAATTTTTATGTTATTACATTTACTATTCAGACCACGTAGCCATTTTATATTTATTGTACTATTTAGTATGAAATATTTGTCTAAAACTTTTTTTCTGCCAGATGTCTACCTAGTTTTTCCAGAAAATTTTGTGGGTAGAAAATTCTTTCCCAATAATTTTTTCTCTGGTACTAGATTGCTGAGCTCAATCATTTCTGATTTTTCATAATCTAGTTTTCTCCATTGATTTAATTTTTATTTCTAAGCAGTACCAAATAACTTTGATAACTATTGCCTTACAATATAGTTTGAGGTTGGTAAGTACTATTCCCTTTTAATTTTTCCTTTTAAATTATTCCTTAATACTATAGGTCATTTATTACTTCAAATAAAATTTATTACTTTTCTAGATCTGACAATTTTCTTTTAAATTGAAATAACACTACATGTAAAATTAATGTTAGTGGTCTTATAATTTTATCATATTCTCATGGCCCAACGCTGATTTCTATATGTACTTCTATTTCTTAAAATCGTTCTTTTTTCCCTTAAGAAAGATTTAATAATTCTACCTGTGCTTATGTTCAGCATGCATACTTAATCAAATAGTTCAAGTCCAGGAAATTTTATTCATTTTATAGATTTTTTTTGGATGAAACTCTCCATTACATCATTAATCCTTTGATTTTGTTTGTATTGTATAGAAAAATATGTTAATTTCTATGATTTTTTTTCTACAGACTTCCCTTTTATTGACATGTTTAATTTTCTAAGTTAATTTCTTTGCTTATTCCCTGGGATTTTCTAAATAAATCATTATGTCATACTCAAATATGGATTTTTTTCCCTACTCTTTAGCTATTTCAATGCCTCTAATTTCTTTCTCATGTCTCATTGCTGTTACCATTTCCAAGGCTATATCAAATAATATTAGAAAACAGTTTATTCTTGCTTTTCTCCAGAATTTATTGGAAGACTTAATATTTTGTCTCAATCTATATAATTCAAACTTTTGATTTACATAGTGCTCTCTCACTTCTAAAAAAAAATCCCCTATGGCTTATCCATTTTAGTCTCTTTTTTTTTAGCATAAATGAATATTATATTTAACAAAAAAATTTATCTATTAATTTAAATCACTTTGCCTTCCTGTATCTAGCTCTATTTCTTTTTGTAAGTTTGGGTTATTTAAGCTCGCAATCCAGTGTTTTAAAATTTTTTAACTTAGTAAATTTTTCATTTTATGGATAATGCTCTAATTTTCATTTTTTTTAAATTTTTATTTTTTTTCAATTTTAAATTCTTTCCTTCCCACAACTCTTTCTACACCAACTGAGAAGACAAGAAATACAAAACCTATTGCAAATATGAAGTCATGTGAAACAAATTTCTATATTAGCTGTGTTCTAAAAACAAAAACAAAGAGAAACAAATAGAAAGAAAGAAAAAGAAGTCCATCAGTTTTCCATCTGGAAGTGTATAGCATTTTTCATTATGAGTCCTTTGGAACTATTGTTCTTAATTGGGTTGATCAGAATGACAATTTCTCACAGTTCATTATCTTTATATGGTTAATGTGTGTGCCAGTAGAAGTGGCACTATTAATTAAGAGCAATATTATAAAGATACTTCTTCATTTCTTTTGAAAGATTTTTTATTTTATTAATTTCCTCTTCTTCTAAAAATCAGATTAACTAAAGGTTTATAAATTTGCT
This sequence comes from Pseudochirops cupreus, assembly GCA_028627135.1. Lineage (NCBI taxonomy): Eukaryota > Metazoa > Chordata > Mammalia > Diprotodontia > Pseudocheiridae > Pseudochirops > Pseudochirops cupreus. The sequence continues at coordinate 257,301,415 of CM053580.1, forward strand.
TAGTTATTTCAAGGAATCAAACTTTATCAGGTTATTTCAAAGAATCATGTTTTGTTTTTAGTATATATCTATATGTTTTCCCCCCCAATTGAGCTGATTCTTCTCTAATTTTCAAGATTTCATCTTTCATCAGTATTTGTGAGTATTTTTTTGTTACAGTTCATTAAAACTATCTTAACACGTTTAATCTATGTTTTATAAATTAAACACACACGTATATTTCTCTTGGGACTATTTAGATGACAACCAGAAATTTAATATAGTATGTCCTTAGTCCCATTATCTTTTACATAATATTTAATTTTTTCTGTGATTTGTTCCTTAATCTATTTTAGAATTTTATGATTAAATTTCTATGTGTTTTTTTCCTTTTGGATATCATTAATTTGTCCAAGGTCTGTGTCTCTTGCTTGTTCTCTTTATTTTTATTTAATTATTGTTTATAAGTGATGTGTAGCATTTTTTTATTATTAGACATTTCTCTGGAATGATATATACATAATGTCATACACAAGTCAAATATATAAATGTCAATATATATAAATGTCAAATATATAAAACAAAATTCTCTAAATTTTCCAAAAGTTTGTTCAGTTCCATATTTTCCCTTTTGCTTATCTTTCTATTAGATTTGTTTAACTCTGAAAGAGGAACATTATTGTCTCCTATTATTATGTTTGGGTGGCTAGAGGGTGCAGTGGATAGAGCACTGGGCCCAGAATCAGAAAGACCAGAGTTTAAATCCAGGCTCAGACAATTATAAGATGTATGAGTCTGGGAACATCATTTAATCCTCTTTGCCTCAGTTTCCTCATCTGTAAAAGGAACTGGAAAAGGAAATAACAAACCAATCCAGTATCTTTGGCAAGAAAACTCCCAAATGGGGTTACTGAGAGTCAGACATGACTAAATGACAAGGGTACCTGAACTCACTAGCACTTCTTTTTTCTGCTCTGCTCAATTATTTACTACATTTGGGAGTTTTCTGTTTGTTTTGTGGTTTTCATTATTTACTTTATGATAAGTTTTTATTTGGTAGAAAATAAATATCCTAGAAAAAATAATAAAGTTATTTTAAATTGAAGTAACTTTTGAACCACAAAGGTACCATTTAGCAATCAACAGTTTAGATATGGTAAAGAATGCATGATAATAAAGTAAGAGATCAAGAAAATCAAATTAGGAAACTGTGTAGAGTTTATTTGATTCATAGAAGGTAAAGGATGGGGAGGAATAGTAACATAACCATAGCAGGATGATGACCTCAGGGAATATTGAAGGATGGAGACTTTGGAGGTCACAATGAGGAAAAAGAGTGGGTTTAGGAAGATTATAGCAAAGGAAAAGATGGAAAGATTTTTTTTAATATGATCAGACAAAGGGAATTCAGAATTTTTGAGCATGGAAATGGGATATTTGTGGCTCCTGACAAGATCAAGAGTATGAGTGTCTCCCTTTATAACTGAGTTGGAAAAAAGGAAAAGGTTATGGGGGTTGAATAGATTGACTAACTGGGAATTAAGGGTATTTGAGGGACCATAAACATGTATGTTGAAATCACCTAGAATAAAAAGGGAGGGGATAAATTGTGTCAGGCACTGAACTCATGAAGAAAGGAGGAAGAAGCATAAGGGAGAAAAACACAATCTGGATTGAATCTGGATTGGGTAATAAATTTAAATTGAATAAATTTCAAAGGAGGAGAGGTTGTTGAGTGATAGAAGTACAGTGTATGTTTTGAAGTGACAATGAGAAACAAAGAATATTCAGACTCTTTTACCATGACAAATTAGGCATGAATTAAAGCACAAACAACATTGGAAAATGTGAGTGGCGATGCACTATCATTAGAATAAAGTTAGGTCTCAATGGCTACCAGAAGACAGAAAGAAATGAAGAGGTTTAAAATGAAAGTAAGTTTATTAACTAGGGAGCTGTCTTTGAGAGAGCATAAGGGAAAGGTTGAGCTCACTTAGAGGGGGAAAAATTAGGGGTGAGGTTGAGAATGGAAATGAGGGAGTGAACAGATAAGGTTGGGAAAACAAGCTTGTTCTTTAGCAGTTGTTTCAGGCATTAAGTTTCATGCTCATGGAGAGACAAGGAAGGATTAAAATATGCCAAACATTGGGGAATGAGTCCAGACAGAGTATCAGTGATGTCTGCCGATTAAGCAAGTGATTAGAAGTATCAAAGTGTTGTGTCATTATATCCCTCAAATGTTCTTCATTTCTCTTCCAGACCATCATCCTTTCTTTGGCTTACACTTTTCTCTCTTCCTGATGTTGACCCTTTGGAGAACAAGTTCAACTCTACATTTAAATTCCTAACCCCCTTCTCCTATTACCAGTCATTCCTTGTCAAATTAACCCTTTATTATTACCAAAATCCACCTCCTTTGCTTTATTTCATGTGATCCTAAAGGGCTATAGGGAAAATTGTAAAACTAACCTATATAAGGTTTTTTAATAATAATATTTTTTTATTGTCTAATCTCAACTGGGTCCTCACTGAAGCAAGGTTTATATCTTACTTTTCTTTAATCAAGCCCGTATGTCATTCTCCATAATGATTATTCCAAACCTTATCATTTCCTTTAAAATTTCCTTATCATTTCAAATCTTATCCAATTCACTTTGCCTAGACTAATCACTCTGTGTGTTCTCTTGAACTCATTTTCTTCCATCTTCTCAAGTTTATTGCTCTCACTGTCTCTAATTTTTAGTCACATCTGTATCTACTAACTCCTTTCTTGCTACCTCCAAACATGTCTATGTCTCTCCCATCTAAAAAATCTTTTGCTTTATCCAATCATGTTTTCTATCTATCATCTTTCATCTCTCCTTTCCTTTAAGGTCAAATTTCATGAAAAAAAAAATTATACTAGAGATCTCCATTTTTTCTCTTTAAAATCTCCTTAATCTAGCTTCTGACCTCATCATTTAACTGCAATTGACTACTCCAAAGTTACTAGTTATGTTGTAACTGACATATCTAAAATCTTTCTCTTAATCTTCATTCTTTTTTACCTCTTCTCCACATTTTGAAACTTACAAGTGCCTTATTCTTCTGGATACTCTCTCCTCTCTATGTTTTTATGATACTATAAAGGCAACTGGTCACAGCTAGGTGACATAATGATAGACTTTGAGGTAGGAAGATCCGCGTTCAAATCTGGATTCATATACTAGCTATGTGGTACTGAGCAAGACCTTTGACTGGTACCTGACTTGGTTTTCTCATCTGTAAAATGGGGATCATAATGAACCCTATTTCCCAGGGTTGTTGAATGGATGAAATGAGCTATTATTTGCAAAGCACTTCTCAAACCTTAAATTGTTCTATAAATGCTAGCTGTTCTTAGCTACTCTCTCTTTTTTTTTTCCACCTATCAGAAAGATAACTTTTCATTCTCTTTTGCTAGACCTGCATCTATGTCACTCCTAGTAAACATGGATATCTTCTAAGAGGTTTCCTGAGTTCCTTCTCCTTAACTTTATATTTTTATATTATATATACATATTATATAATATACATATCATATATGTGTATATGTTATCTATACATATTATAATATATAATATACATATATGTTTTGTATGCATATTATACTATATAACACATATTAGATATTTATTTATATTATATATCACCTTAACTTTATATCATTGATCTCATTAGCTCTAGTGGGTTCAATTACCTCTGTATGCATGATTTTGTGATCCATATATGCAGTCCCTGTCTTTCTCCTAAATTTATAATCTAGCGTTACAAACTGCCTTTGGAGTATCTGGAACTAGATGTACAATAGTCATCTCAGATTCAAAAGAACAAAACAAGACACATCATCCCTACATCCAAACTCTCTCCTCTTCCACACTACCCCATAGCTGACACGAGTCATCCAGCCTACAACTCTGACATCATATTCAACTCTTCACTCTTGCTCACCACACATATCTAATCTGTTGCCAAATCATATTATTTTATCTTCATGTCATCTCTCATTTACATCTTCTTTTTTTCTTTTACCATATTTACCAGACTAATTCAAGCCTTTATCAACTCTAGCTTTGACTGATACAATATGTTAACCACTATTATTATTGTAAGCAACAATTTAAAGAACTAGAACAATGATGATGACGGTGATGATGAAAATAATATTAATAGATGTCCCTGACTAAAGACTCTCCCTACTTCAATTCAAGTGACTTTTCTGAAATACGTCTGACCATATCAATCCACCTACTCATTAAATGCCTGTATGTATTTATTACTTAAAGGGTCAAATATTCTCTTTACAACCTAGACTCTTTCTACCTTTACAATCTTCTTAGACTTTAATTTCCTTAATAAACTCTATCATCTAAGCACAACAACTTACTACCTGTCTCTCAAACATGATTCTCCTCTTGAGTCTGTGGCTTTCCTCTGGCGGTCCTTCATGCCTAGAATGATCTGCGTTCCTAAATTCTTCCTCTTATTTTTCTTGTCTTATCTCAAGATTCAGTTCAAATCTTATTTTCTGAAGATTCCCCAGGTACCAGTGCCTTCCCACTGGTATCGCCTTGTAATTATTCTGTATACATAGTGTATCTACCTAGTTATCTTCATGTTTATCTTCCCCATTAGAATGAGAGCTCCTTGGGGGAAGGGGCTCTTTTGATTTCCTTTATAAATGCCAGCACAATCCCTTACAGATAGACAGTAAATAACTGTATTAATGCTTATTGCCTGATTGCTGTTGTATATTCCTGTGTTTTAGAGCAAAGCTGGCTTGGTTGTGACCCTTGGGTCTCAGGAGACAGATTTCCTTGGCTCTGCCTTAAAACCTGCTAGCCCAGCAACATAGAACTCTCAAACCACCTTGAAAACTGAGTTAGGAAGCTGGAAATGACTTTCTGACCACTTTGTGCTCTTGACTGACTCAGAAGCTTAGGAAAGAGGCAGGAGCTACTTTGTCCTGATATGCAAGCCATTCAAGCTTAGCAAACAGGAAAGAGGGGTGTGTGTGTATATGCATATATGTATGTACACATATATGTATATGTGTGTATGAGTGTATATACATATATGTACATATATATGTGTGTGTTTGTATTATATGCTGTGTGTTTGTGTATATTTATATGTATGTGCATACATATGTATGTATCTATCCCAGATATATTGTGAATTAACATCAGTATGTAAGACTAATTCCTGAATGGATCTATGTGATCAAAGCATATGGAAAAATGAATATTAAAAGAAACATTGCAACCTAGTAAAAATGTGACATACAGTTACAAATCACTAAAAATAAAAGAAGCACAAATCAAAAACATCTTTGAAGTTTTCCCTCACACTCAGTAGACAGATAAAGATAACAGAAGAGAGGAATAATCTACACTGCAGGGACTATGAAGAATCATTCACACTAGTATATTATTGGTGTGATAGAGAACTGGATCTATCATTATGGAAAACAATTTGGAATTTTTCGAAGAAAGCTTCTAAAAGGCTCAAACCCTTTGATCTAAGATTCTAATTCCTT
>CM053580.1:257307450-257340982 GCA_028627135.1 Pseudochirops cupreus
ACAACAACATGTCCAATGTAGTGCTTGTCATGTAATGCCATGCACCAGCAGATTCCCAAAAGAATGCTACTGTGAACAGCTTTTAAGATTTGGATTACACAGTATAGTGAACATTCCATTTATTCCATTACAAATCAAGGCAAATATTCACAACAAATCACAATATAATATTCACAACATTGTATCTTATCACAGAAAATCACAATATGGTGTACAAAACAGCTTAACATTAGAATGGTCACACAGCTTTCACTACAGTGGCCACAATATTTAGAACAAAGCATTCAATCAATTCACAATACAACAATCAGTCTTCCACTCATGGGGCAAATCAATACTTAATCATTCAATCAATTCACAATACAATAATCAATGTTCCACTCATGGGGCAACCATTAATTTAATCATTCAATTAATTCATAACACAATAATCAATCCTCCACTCATACATCAACTCAATTAGTCATTAAATGCAATCATTAGAAAAATCACACAAATCCTCCACCCCTCAGTGTCCAGCAAACCTGAATTTCATCCAAGGGGAGGCCTTTTCTTCATCTTGACTCTGGGTGGTCTCTCTGATTCCCTGGATCCCCTTCCATGGTCGCAGCTCTCTCCTGAATCCACTGAACAGTCACCTGAATTCAGAAGAAGACAGCTCCCAAGTCCTCATCCAGACCTCAGAGGACCTTATCCAGTCCTCAGAGCAGTCCCTGGCACACACTGAAGTTCACAGGGTACAGCACATCTCAAACCCTTCACCACTTCTCTTGCCTAGAACTCAAGGATCAGCCAGGCCACAAACAAACAAAGTTTTAACCTGGTCATGCTTCTTCAGTCTTCCAGCACTTCAGCTGGCCCTAGGACCCAGAAGGAATATTGGTCTTCCAGGCGGCCTTCCAGGTGGCCTTCACCAGTTTCTGGTCTTAGGAAAACTCCATCTCAGTTCTCAGTCAGCTTCCAGATGCTGAGAGAGAAACTCTCTCTCTCTCTCTCTCTCTCTCTCTCTCTCTCTCTCTCTCTCAAAAATACTCCAACTCACTTCTTCAGTCCAGCAGCCCAGCTCCCAGATGCTGGGACAATCCTCCAACAGGAAGCAAATTCCAATTCTGTCTCTCTGTCTCTGGAATTCTTCTTTATACATGCACACTGGCATCCTGTCTCAGCCAATCCCCTTCTTCTACTTCAACAAGGGAGTTCACACCCTCTCAATAAGGGACAGAGATCACACCTTCCATACATTGCTCATACCTTCCATACTGAGCTCTAAGTTACTAAGGGCTAAGTATCTGCTAAACTGATTGCTGTTACAGGCACTTACAAATGGATTTTGTTTGTTTGTTTCCCTTTTTTCTTCTTTTTTTAAAATTTCTTCATTCATTATAGTAACATTTACTATGTATCACTGGGTATTTGGGAAATGTGATTTGTTGCAGAGAATCAAATGGGTTTAACCTGATCCTCAGACCCACTAGATAGATAGATAGATTGATAGATAGATAATAGATAGACAGACAAACATATATACATATATATGTATATGTACAAGTGTGCATATTAAAGGCAAAATGTGTTTTCTGTTCAGTTGTTTCAGACTCTTTGTGACCTGATTTGAGGTTTTCTTTGCAAAGATACTGGAGTGGTTTGCCACTTCCTTCTCCAGCTCACTTTACAGATGAGGAAACTGAAGCAAATATGATTCAGTGTCTTAACCCAGAGTCACACATCTAGTAAGTGTCTGAGACAGAATTTTAATTCACGAAGAAGAATCTTCCTGAGTCCAGGTTTGGTGCTCTATCCACTGAGCCCCTCAGCTGCCCTGTGTTTTCAGTACCCTGAGACTCCATTTAAACCTTTTTCTCTGTCACTGGCACCCCTTCATGTCCTCACTTCCATATATGCCCAAATTTCTATCCTTTTAGTACTATCAGACTTTTTCTTTTACTTCATTCTCTCTACTTTGATTCAATTTTTTAAAGAATTCTTTCTTCTGGTAGTATTTTGATTTTTCTAAGTACCAAAAGCTTAAGCTGAAGGTGATATTCTAACAGTATTAAGAGTGATCTTTGATATTCCTCTTATCTTGATTCTGTATATGATTTTTTAAAACAAGATTCTATCTTTATGCTCTTCAAAATATCACCTGGATTTACCCTTTATTCCCAAATATCATTATGACTATCCCTAATCCAAACTTTCTTTGCTTCGTGCATTGATTATTACTAGAACAAGTTAGTTCATTTTTAAAAATATTCTCTACCAGCTTCTCTTATCTTCACTTCATTTTATGTAAAGTGATTCCACTTATCTCTTCAAAACTCTGTTTTCATTATGTCAATCCCACATTAAATGGTAGCTAGGTGGCACAATGGACAGAATGTTGGGTCTGGGATAAGGAACACATGGGTTTAATTCAGACACTTACTAGCTGTGCTACCTTACACAAGTCACTTAGCCTTTATTTCGTCTCAGTTTCTTCAGCTATAAAATAGGAATAATAACAGTATTCACTTTACAGGGTTGTTGTGATGATCAAATGAGGAAATATTTATACGGCACTCAGCACTCTGCCTGATGCATAGTGGCAGCAATAAATATGCATATTCCCCTCTCATCCCCTTTAAGAATCTATAGTGACCACTCATATCTATCCTTTTAACTTGAAATTCTCTGTGCTGAAAGTCCTTTAAAATCTGGCATCATCTTTATTTAATTATTTCTTTGTTTGTTTAGTTATTGATTTATTCTACCTTGTAAGGCCAATTTTATTATGAACTTTTTTTATACCCTTGACTATCTAGCAGAGTAATAGATACATTAAAAATATTCAAGAAATATTTAACAATTGATAACATAATTTTGTTTATTTTAAAATGCATTTTCTTTCTTTTTTGGAGGGTGGAAGGCAGGGCAGTTAGGGTTAAGTGACTTGTTCAAGGTCACACGGCTAGTAAGTGTTAAGTGTCTGAGGCCAGATTTGAACTCCAGTCCTCCTGACTCCAGGGCCAGTGCTCTAGTCACTGGATCACCTAGCCGCCCCTGCATTTTCTTATTGTAGGGAGTTGTTCAGTTATTTTTCCAAAAATCCAATTTCCTTCTTTATCTTTCTTCACCTTTTCCTTCCTTCCTTCTTCCTTTCATTCTTCTCCCTTCCTTCCCTCCTTTCCTTATCTATCTTTTCTTTCTTTGTTTTTTCCTCCATCCCATTTCTTCCTTCTGTCCTTCCTTTGTCCCTTCTTTCTCTATCTATATTTGCTAGTTATCTGTCTATCAATCTATTTTTTAGAGTGGAGAGATAGAAAAAAAGTGGACTGAATTACTTTTGATGCCACTCGGTAGTGTTTTAACTGATCCACAAGCTTCTCTTTGAATCCAATCTCCATCGTTTTTCCATCAATATTCTTACCATTTTGAGATATAACTACAAGTCCTAGAATATTTCTGTCTCAGAAGTCTCAGAAGAATTAAATTTGAGAGTCATTTAAAGGGCAAGGGAGAGATATATAATGGCCATGGGCAGGTGCAACATATTATTAATGAAAAGTTATGAAAAAAGCAGTGAAGGATGCCATAAAATAGATGTCTGAACTGAAAAAATGAGCTAATTGAATCACAAGGCATAGACAGTCTAAGTATTTCATTTTTATACACACTGAGTCATGAACTAGACATGGGGCTTCTTAAACTTTTCCCACCCGTGACCCTTTCAACGCATCTTCAACTGTGGGTCATGACCCCCACATGAACTATAAGAAGTTATCCAATGCATTATGTGGGTCCTCTGTAGAAGAGTCATTAGAGGACATGGGAAAGATTCATGCAGGAAAGAAGTAGAAATCTATACCTACTTCAGAGAGATCACAGATTTAAGGAAATAGATCTCTCATTTAGACAACAAAATTGTCATTGTGGTTCACATATAGCCACCTAAAGACTCTATGCAAATGCTAACTGTTATTATTATTTGCCCTGAAAAACAGAACGTTGGTGAACTTTGAAAAATATCATGAACTGATAGACAAATAAGTATCCCAAGTGTTATGAAGCAGATAAATATCACTAGTTCACTACTTTATCCATCCCTTGTTATTACCAAAGAACTTTTATATCAGGTGCTATCCATGCTTCCAAAGTATGTGAAAATGTTCTTTCATATATGGATCCCAGAAATTCTGAAATGAAAACTGAGGAGAGGGGGACCTGCTTGAATGTATGGAATGTGTAATATTTCATGCACAACATGTATTTGTTTTCTTGAGCCACTCTACAAGAGACTGACAGAACTAGGAAACACTGTCCTTTACAATAATCAATAGTTTCTTTTACTTCTCCAATAACCTTCTAACCTATTTCACTTTCTCTAGTCTTTTTTAACTTCAGTTCTTTCTTCATCTTTAATTTCCTTACTTGTAAAGTTGAGGTAATGGAATTCACACTATTTAACTCATGGAGTTGTTGAGTATTTGCTTTGTAAACCACAAGATGACATATATATGTGAGTTAAGAAGAGGAAGAGCAAATTCCAAGCATTGGAGTAGCATAGACATAGGCATGAGGTTGAGGGAGTGAAGAATGAGACCAGAGGTTGAGAATAATCCATGTTGGCTAGAACATTGATAAAGTAAAGAATGGCAATATGAAATAAGGCTAGAAGGAGAGAATTGGGTCAGATAATGGAAAATATTGAATGCCAACATTAACAGTCTATGCTTCATTTGGTAGGCAAGAGGGAACCATTGAATATGTGAGTGAGTGTATTTCCACGAAATAGGAAAGTGTGTTGAATATAGAGTCCATGTGCAAATTGGAATATTTACTACAGATATTTCCAATATTTGTTGCGATATAAAATCCAGTATTTCCAAATGTCCTATGCAAAAAGAAAAAAAAATGATTTGGAGAGTTGGGGAGTTAAGGAAAAGAATCAGAATATGGAAATAAGAGGTGACTTGGCTGCTTTAGGTAAAATGTGACTATATAAAAGGTCCTGTTGCCAAGTACAATATTATAATGAGTTTGAAAACTGGCTCATGTGGTTCTTCTGTATCCTGCTGCCTTCATTGTTTTTAAAGTGTTTCCAAGTGAATAGTACATTGCTCCCGAAATTGTAAAGGTCAATTCTAAGAACTTGTTGAAACCAAAACATATATGAGTTAAGATACTCAAACTGGAGCATAATCCTAACCTTCAAATCAAATTAAAGCCTCGTGTTTCAAAATGGATAGCATCACAAATCAGTGGATCAATTCACATAAAATGTGCCATATAATGAAGACTTTCAGCAGATTTTCTTCCCACTTTATGTCCTTCCCAGGGAAAACTTTGCTGAAGAAATCTATAGTATTGCCTAAGCTCCACATGTAAATGGCATTGGGCAGGAAATTTTGTTTCATATAACTAACCAAGTTGTTTTTTTTGTTTGTTTTGTTTTTTTCTACGAAAGAGTTTTATTATGGGAATCTTAAGGTACTAGCATGGCCACTTGCATGGGAAAGTGGTGCCCTATATCTGGACAGATAGAGAAAGAGATAATAATTGAACATATAATTGTATTGGTATAGAGAAGTCCCGGTGAGGAACTTTCTCTTCCAATGCAGTTTGGCATCTTCTTAACTCAGATAGCTACTTAGAGAATGAAGGGACTTGCCCAGAGTAATATAGGTAGGACATCTCAGAGTTAGGTATGAACCCAGAGCTTCCAGTCTTTGAGGTTATCTTTCATTTCAAAGCTGCTTCTTACTTAACTAACCTTTGTGAAACAAGATGGATGGAATTTTACTGCACGTACATTATTTCTTCAGTGAGGAATTGTGTTTATTGTCTGAGGACCAGTTCAGTTGAGTTTAGAGGCACTAGTTGCCAGAAGATTGGCAGCCAAATGATGATTGTCTTTCCATCAAAGACCTATGGAAGAAATAGCTAGGGAATTCCTCTGTGTTAAGATAGAGGAAACTAAGGAGTATGGTGGGTAGAATGCTAGGTTTGAGACACATAGGCCTAAGTTCAAATTCTGTCTTAGACACTTGATAGTTATAGGACCCTTGACAAGTCAATTGAACTCTCTTGATTATTTCATTGCGTAAAAAATCAGGGGGTTCTACACAAAAACTTCTCGGTTCCATTCTATGATCTATATCTATGATCTGATTCTGTGAAATATTCCAGTACTACACTATGAAAGAATAATTAGCCACTTCATAATTTAAGGTTCTATTCACACCTCTATCCAAAATAATTCCATCTTTTAGCTTAAGAACCTAAGCCTCCATATGTAGGTAAAGGTAAACGTGTATGTCACATTTTTCTTTATTAAATGTCTTATTGATTTTTCTTTATTAAAAATCATTATTACTTTATAAAATATATCTCATAATATAATCCTTCCTCATGTCAAATGTCAAGCAAAATAAATCAATACTTTGATCGTATGTAAAGATATATGCCTTGACTAAGGTGGAAATATGTTTAATATGATTGTATATGTATAACATATCAGATTGTCTGTTGTCTTGGGTGGGCGATAGGGAGGAGGGAGAAAAAATTTGAACTCAAAATATTATAAAAGTGAATGGTGAAAGCTATCTTTACATGTAATTGAAAAAAGTTTAAAAAATAAAAAATAAAAATTTAAAAACATTAAAAACTTGAAACATTTTAAAAAATAAAATGAAATTGGGAAAAAAGCGGAAGAATGTACATCTTCTTCCACATCTTTTTTTTTTTTAATTTTTAGAGAGAGGAAGGCAGGGTAATTGGGGTTAAGTGCCCAAGGTCACACAACTAATAAGTGTTAAGTATCTGAGGCTGGATTTGAACTCAGGTCCTCCTGATTCCAGGGCTGGTGCTCTATTCACTGCACCACCTAGCCACCCCCTACAACTTTTCTGTCAAGAGGCCAGAGATATCCTTTAATATTAACTCTCTGAAAATATAATATTTATAAAGTCCTACCATACGGCTTTTTTGTTGTTAATTTGTTTTTCAATTATGTACAATTCTGCATGGACTCATTTGTGGTTTGTATATATAATATATATATTCCCAATCACATGTAAAAACAATTTTTAACCTTTGTTAAGTTTTGCATTCCAAATTCTATCCTTCCCTGTATTTCCTTTCCCCTCCCTGAGATGATAAGCAATCTGATATAGGATATATATGTGTCATCATGTAAAACATTTCCATTAGTCATTCTGTGAGATAAAAATGAGCAAAACAAAGAGAAACAAAGGAAGGAAGGAAGGAAGGAAGGAAGAAAGGAAGGAAGGAAGGAAGGAAGGAAAGAAGGAAGGAATGAAGGAAAAAAGGAAGGAAGAAGGAAGGAAGGAAGACAGAAAGAAAGAAAAAGAAAGAGAAAGAAAGAAAGAAAGAAAGAAAGAAACAAAGAGTGAAAATAGTTTGCTCTGGTCTTTATTTGTATACCATCAGTTCTTTCTCTGAAGGTGGATAGCATTTTTCATCATGAATCCTTTGGGATTATATTAGATCATTGTATTGCTAAAAATAGCTGCCATTCATTCATTGTTCATTGTACAATATTGCTATTACTGTGTAAAATGTTCTCCTAGTTCTTCTCAATTTACTCTATATGAGTTCATATAAGTCTTTCCAGGTTTTTCCGCAATCATTCTGCTTGTCATTTCTTATGGCACAATAGTATTCCATCACAATCATATACTACAACTTCTTCAGCCATTTTCCAACTGATGGGCATCCCCTCAATTTATAGGCACTACAAAAAGAGCTGCTATAAATCTTTTGTGCAAATAGGGTTCTTACCCCCTTTTTGTTTTGCCTCCTTGGGAAAGGATCTAGTAGTGGTATTGATGAATCAAAGGTTATGCACAGTTTGGTGGCCCTTTGGGCATAGTTCCAAAATGCCCTGTAGACTGCTTTGAACAGTTCACAACTCTATAAAAAATGCATTGGTGTCCCAGTTTTCCTACATCCCCTCCAATATTTATCCTTTTCCTTTTCTGTCATATTAAGCAGCCTGATAAGTGTGAGGTGGTACTCCAGAGTTGTTTTAATTAGTATTTCTCTAATCAATAGTGATTTAGAGCACTTTTTCATATGACTATAGATAGCTTTGATTTCTTTGTCTGAAAATTGCCTGTTCATATCCCTTGACCATTTACCAATTCGGGAATAACTTATAAATTCTTATAAATTTAATACAGTTCTCTATATATTTGAGAAATGGGGCCATTATCAAAGATACTCACTATAAAAAATGTTTCCCAGTTTCCTGCTTTCCTTCTAATTTTGGTTGCATTGGTTTTGTTTGTGCAAAGACTTTTATAATTTTATATAATTAAAATTATTTATGTTACATTTTATAATGATCTCTATATCTTGTTTGTTCTAAATTCTTCCCTTATCCATAGATCTGGCAGGCAAACTATTCCTTGCTCTCTTAATTTGTTTATGGTATCACCCCTCTTGCATAAATTATGTACATTTGGGATTTTCTTGGCAAGGACACCAAATGGTTTACCATTTCCTCTTCCAGCTTATTTTTACAGATGAAGAACTGAGGGAAACAGAGTTAAGAGGAGTTGCCCAAGGTGAGGATCATAGAATGTTAACTTATCAAGGGAAGCTAAATGGCCCAGTGGATAGAGCACTGGACCTGTAGTCAACAAGATTTCAATTAAATTCACCCTCAGACTAACTGTGTGCCCCTGGGCAAGTCACTTAACCTCTATTTGCCTCATTTTCTTCATCTGTCAAAGAGCCCTTCACAGGGCTGTTGTGAGGATCAGAGAGATAATACATGCAAAGCTCTTAGCCCAATGCTTAGAACACAGTAAGCACTATATAAATGCTTGTTATTAATACCATTAATCATAACCTGTCATCATCATCTGCCAGGTAGAGATAGTACAAATATAAGAGGCTAAGTTCATGGAGCTTACATGGTCTTTACCTCTATCCTGTTCATTCTGATATGGAATGTGAACAGATGGAACAGAAACTTTAGTTGGCCATGTTTAGCCAGAATGGAAAAGAATTTTTTTTAAAATCAGAATGCTGTTTTCCAGTTTTCTGAAGCCACCTGTGGAGGGTCCTAATTATTGAAGAACAAACATCTTCTGCCTGATTCTTTCCCAAGTGCAACTGGGGAGAAATAGGGTTTTTTTGGTGGTTACTCTTAGATAGGGGAAGAACTGATTTCACATGACCCTACAGGAAGATTTTCTGATATGAAAATGTACTACTTCTGTAATGGTCCATTTTTCTTCTTTTCTTGCACATATCTCATATGTATTATACATATATATGCATGTATATGTACATTTGTATATGTGTGCATATGAGAAAATATACATGGGTGTGATGTAGGAAATCATGAGCTGGTTGATTTAGAAAAATATGAATCAGGCAGAAGATGGCTGTGCATTGGATAGAGTGAGGGGGGCTGAAGTCAGGAAGTCCTTAGTTCAAATTTGGACTTAGACACTTCCTAACTGCGTGATGGTAAAGCAGTGATTTAACTTCGTTTGCTTTGTTTTGAAGAAACCTTTGTTTCTTCCTATGCAACATAGGGATAATAATGCCACCTACCCCTCCGTGGCTATTCTGAGGACCAAATGAGACAATAATTGTACAGAGCTTAGCACCGTGCCTGGCAGATGGTAAGTGCTAGGAAAATATTAGCTATTTGTTGTTGTTAAGAACATTCCTATGTTTCAAATTTTCTCACCACCAGCTCATTTTTTTGAATGGAGCTACTTGAGTGCTGGAGCACCTGGGTGACACAGTGGACAGAGTACCTGGCCTCAAGGCAGGAAAACTCCTCTTCCTGAATTCAAATTTGGCCTCAGGCTCTTATTAGCTGTGAGATGACCCTGAACAGGTCACTTAACCCTGTTTGCCTCAGTTTCCTTATCTGTAAAATACCAAACCACTCCAGTATCTTTGTTAAGGAAATCCCAAATGATTTTTTTTGTGAGACTTTGGGATATTTTTCCCAAACTATGCAAGTGTTTATGTGCACTCATGCACTCATGCATGTGTATGTGTGTGTGTGTGTGTGTGTGTGTGTGTGTGTGTGTGTGTGTGTGTGTGCGTGATAATGAATCTTGAGGCCATCTCTTCTTACCTAGCCCTTTGAATTTGAATGACTCTTACTTCAGGCCAGACCTCTGAGAAATAATAATAGCAATAATAGTTAAGATTATATAGTGCTTACTATGAGACAGGTGCCATGTGCTGTGCCCTTTACAATCACTGTCACATTTGATCTTCACTACAAACCTGCATGGTAGGTGATATTATTATACCCATTTTACATAAGAAAACTGAGGCAGACCTAGATTAAATGACTTGCCCACGGTCTCACAGTTAGGAAACCTATGAGGACAAATTTTAATTCAAGTCTTTCTGTCTCTAGGTCTGGTATTCTATCTACTTGCTGACACTTGGGAAAGTTTTTTTTTTTTAAGAAAGTTTCTGGCAAATTTTTTTCCTGTATCAGTTTTTGTTTCAGAACTGAATTTTGCCTTCCCATTCTGAAAAACATTTTTGCTGCATTTTTTGTTTGTTTTCTTTTTCTCTTTGTTGAAAGTTTTTTTTAAAGCCACAAATAAATCTATTTCTTCCTAGATTTATCCTGAAATATTTTAATGTAATTTTTTATCCATATTTTGGAGTTGTGACAACCTTTTTTCTGACTTGTCTTCATCCTCCTGTTATGCAGTTAATGCAAATGCTGCATGTTAATTTTGTATATTTCTTCAAGTCTTAATAATGCCATACCTATTTCCATATATTTATAAATATATAATTGTTATTTCTTGATACACTGAAAATATTTGGTACCATTTTCATGTATTTTGCTCTAGCAATGTATTGTTAAATCATGAGCATACTAATTCAATAGACCATTCTTGCTCTAACACTGTAATTCATTCATTCATATTTTTGTATTAATGTGGTGACACGTAAAACAATCTCTTGAAAAGATGGCAGCCAAGTTAATTGAGGTGTACTGTCTTGATTTTTCAGTTGAAAAGTATAGAGGTCTCTTAATATCAGGAGTAGACCTTAAAAATGTGCACATTTCAAAGATTTGGGGGAGAAAAGTGAAAGGATTAGAAGGTACAATTAACACCACTGATGCTGAGGCAGGTAAAACTCAGGAAGTTCTTCCAATCCTGTCTGAGAATTTTGACTGTGGAGGAATTTATAGTAGGGAGTTTTTCTTGGGAATTTCAAATTGGTATATCCTTTGAAGATGAGCAATTGATTAAAGAGGTAGTAATCCATTTCTAATTAGATTCTTATTATATCCTTCCAATTAAGTCTTTCCTACAGAAAGACTGAATGTCACACTTAAATCCAAAAACTATATTACATCTATGAGTAAGACGGAAGCCAGATCCAGTATGGTATACAAGTACCATAGACCCCAAATTGGCATTTTTCTCATACTTGAACTCCATCCATCCCCCACGGGAACAATTTTGGTAAACTTGAGTTAGACAGACAAGAGTGTATTTACAACACTGAAAGCCCCCTGAGCCATACAAAATGATAAGAATGATAGATACCCCAACAGAGTAAGCTGCCCAGCCAGTAGATACTCTCACAAAGCAAGGTCAGATGTTACCTGGCATGAATGTGTACAAAATCAGCTGAGATGTTTGAGATGGGGTAGAACAGAGGCCCCCATGCTAATTTTCTCTCTAGTATTGTGCAGCACAAAAGAGAAAATCCTAATGAGTTCCTCTTCTGGATGGAGCAAGAGTTTGGAGACTCTTTATAGATAGGAGCTGTGAGTCTTTAGAATTCAAGAACTATTACTCTGCAGAGATTGTTCCAGGACTTGGCACATGCATCAGAACTATGCAGACACGGAATTTTGCTTGACCAACAATATCCTAGTTGAGATAGGTATTACTGAGCTTCAAGAATCAATATAATTCACAATGGGGAAGTCCCTTTGTCAGATGTTTACATTATCCCCTCCTCCTAAACCTCTCTGCTTAGGCTCACTGAGGAGAAGGGGAGCAGTGGTAGGGCAGGCAGACCTTAGGGAATACTAAGGACACAGTAGAGAGACAGCCTTGGGCAATAATTAGAATAATTCCCCAGCAGTGTTTCCAAGAGCCCAAAGCTTTAGGAGTTGGTTGGAGAGGGATGAGATTTGTGTTATATGTTTATATATTATTGTGAGTCCTCTGTGATCTCTGCATAGAGCTAACAGACAAGAAGTATTCTTCTGGTGCTGGCCCTTATCATGTCTGGACTATCGCAACAGCCTGCTGGTTGTTCTCCTTGCTTCAGGTTTCTCCCCACTCAAGTAATCCATGTTCCACTCAGCTGTCAAGTGATTTTGATAAAATTTGGGTCTGACAAGATCAAATCTCATCACTGCATTAAATAAACCACCGTGACTCCCTAATACTCTCCACTCCTCCCCCCAAAAGAATATAATTCGAAGGATTCAACCTCAGTAATCCCTAGGCTTTCTTGTGTGTGGACTACAGGAACAAAGTAGGATAACTGATACTGAGCTACCATCACAGAACCTGATAGAATCAAGCAAGAGAATGAGCAGTGAACAAGGCTATTCTTAGAGCAGTGGTTCTCAACCTGTGGGTCACAACCCCTTTGGGGGTCGAACGACTCTTTCACGGGGGTTACAGGGGTCACCTAAGACCATCTGAAAACACATATTTCCAATGGTCTTAGGAGCCTAGACACTGCTTCTCTATCTGTCTCCAGGTGGGTCCACCCACATGCAGATACGCCCACGTATGAATATTAAAGGATCATGGCATTAGGAAGGTTGAGAACCACTGCCTTAGAGAGAAAGAGAACCAAGGAAATGGAGATGGGGGTATGAAAACTTGGCATGAGAACCCTGCCATCAAGCATTCTGAAAAACAAATTATTATTATTATTATTTTGCTTTTTGGAGGGCAATTGGGGTTAAATGACTTGCCCAAAGTCACATGGCTAGTAAGTGTGTCAAGTATCTGAGGCCACATTTGAACTCTGGTCCTCCCGACTCCAGGGCCAGTGCTCTATTCACTGCACCACCTAGCTTCCCCCTGCACTACCTAGCTGCCCCCAACAGATTACTTTTTGTTATGATTGTGCATTAGATGCCCTACTTATGTTAAATATAGATGCAATGGCAAAGAGAATGTAACAGTGGCCATAAAAAAGGTAAAATCTTCTGATTCAGCTTTAGGAAATTGAAGCAGGGCCAGGGAAGGAGGTCATCTCAGGCCCCGAAGATAGTCACACTGACAATCATTATCAATTCTTTATGGCTCTATTTCACCTGGATTCATGGGACCTCATGCAGAAGTGATGTTAAAAGTTGAGAATGTGGAATGCCAAGCTGTCCTGGACAGTTGATCTCAAGTCACTATAATTTTCCAATCTTATTACACATATCTGGATAAAATACTTTTAAAGTCTATTTTAAGGCTTGGCCTTGGTGGCTTCAGTGATAAAGATAATCCACACCTGAAATATAGTCAAGTGAGGTTAAAATCCTCCAGTAAAGTTGTTGGTGCCATCAACTATGAAAACAAATGATCCAAGAGTCACAAAGATTTTGCACCCACCGTTAACTCTGAAAATACCAAAGAGCTTGCACAGGCTGTCACAACCACAAAAAATAAGGTCAAATCAAAATAAAACCAAAGAGCTAACAGTGGTCATAAGCAAAACACTCTATTCTATTGGAGGAGAGAAACTAGAAATATGTGCCACGGCCTCTTCTGAGAGATTTAGTGAGGCCAAATCTTAATGCACGTAGCAATGACTACATAGCAATGACTGTAGCTGTGACAATAACAGGTAACGGCAACAATAAGACAAGTTTGATTCATAGCAGGGCTTGTTGACTGAAACATGGCTTTTGTTGATGGTTATATGAGCTCAGAGACTACCTGGTGATGGTTTGAAAAAATCCCAGCATTTTGCTGTGACAGAGTTCATCCACAGGGTGAGTGCAAAAGATTGCTGTTACGGCAAGCTCAGCATAGAGCCTGCTTGATGGGACTTACCTGTGGAAAGCAGGGTGTTTCTTAATAGTAAAAAGAGAGGAGTAAAAAGAGAGGTATGGTCATGGTGTGGGGATCCAAACAGTGTCAACAGAAAAAAATGGACACTCTGGTTCTGATATGTCCAGACTCTCCAACCGTCACTGGAGTGTCAGCACTGATGAGAACAAATTTTTTTTTCAAAATTTTTTTCAAAATTTCAAAAATTCTTTTCAAAATTCTAGCAGGATACTGTAAGCAACAAGGACCCCAATACTTATACACACTGACCGTCCATTCCCACTATGAAGAAGCTTATAAGAGCTTAGACTCTAGGCAAGAGGTTCCAGAACCACAAAAGCCCCAACTGTTCATCTTCTGAGTAGATGCCAATGAATTTAACATTGGGAGCTCCTCAGTACTATAAGAGTGGACAGACAGGTTGAGGCAGGGACTCAGCAAGAGAGCAGTTGACTTCTCATTGCATGAGTGGAATGTGGGTTGTGCTCAAAGTGCGGCAAACAGAATCTAGCTCACTGATTCCTGACCATTCAGAGAAAGATCTAGGAGTATCCTTGGTCTGTGACGGAAGATTTCAGAAAATATCTCAAAGGAATGCTGATTAATGACATCATTACAGAATCTAGCAGCCCTAATGTGTTACCTGTGGTATCCAAGAAAAATGGAAAGATACAGGTGTATCTTGATTACCAAACTTTGAACAAATAGACTAACATGGACCATGACACTTTGCCCTGTGTACTGCTGCCCTGGATTGGCTGCTGGACAGTCATTGGTTTTCAGTCTTAAACCTGAGTAGTCAGAACTACCAGATTCCTATGTCTTGGGAAGACAAAAACTGTTTTTATCCACCCAGCTGAGTTATACCAGTTTGAGAGACAGGGAACCTTGCTTGTTCACAAAATAGTCCCAGAGAATGGAGAATCTATCAGTGCTATTCACTTCAGCCACCTGTTGCCCATAGAAGAGTGAGCTGAACTTTCTAATGAGCAGGAGCAGAGAAATCATGGACACATCCCTGGGGAAAGGCTGAGAAAGATAAACTCTACAACTGTATGTACTTCTACTTTTCTAAAGAGCTGCCCAATAGTGCAGTTGCCATAAGAGCGGAGATACCACACATGCATCAACCCATGGGCCTCATGCAGCCCATAACACTCCTAAGTGTAGCCAGAACCATATAAAAAATGTAATTGGAAAACATTTAACAAAATAAATGAAAACATAATAAAACATAGATAATATTACATTTTCAACTAAGCCAATATGGCCTGCAGGGATCCTTAGATATGGATTAGCAGCCCTGTTTCTTTTTGAGTTTGATATCACCATACAAGAAGATTCATTAAAAACAGGGCTATTGATCCTCTGATGGTAGAGATGAGAAAGGGATGTTGGAGATGGTCAACCTCAGAAGAGTCTAGTTGCAAATAACGGAAGGTTAGATAGAATCTTGGATTTAGAGTCCAATCCTCTCATTTTATAAGTGAGAAAAGTAACAAGAGTTCAGTGATTTGCCCAAAATCACATGTGTAGTAAGTGAAAGAATGAGGATTCAAATTCTGCTCTTCTGACTCCCCTGAATCTCCATTCAGCCCTCTTTTCCCCATGCCACCCACTCATCTAGCAGACATCCTGCCACTCAGCTTCTGAGAGTATGTGCAGTGTTGCCATTGGGAGCAGGGCCCAAAAAGCAGTGACAAAAATTACTAGGAGCTGTTGTCAGGAGTCATCAGCGACGTGGGCTGCCTATGAAAGGCCCTGACAACAGTAGCTGCTGTCAGTAGCTGTTACTGATAGCAGCTGTTCGCAACGGGTGATGTTCTTTGGGGGCGGAGGGTATATGACAACGCCATCAGATCCGGAAGGTCTTCCTGCCTCAAAATCTGGGCCATCTCCTCCTCTCCCAGTGTGGGTTACCCTTGTGGATTAAAGGGGTCAACCTCCAACATTTAACCTATTGGTTAAGTCTTGTCTTATTTTCGGCCATGGTGACACTTCTGCCTTCATCACAGATCACCATCTCCTGCTGGGACACCAAATAAAACAAAGCATTCTTTATTTGTGTCTGGTTCTGAACCCTGCCTAACCTTTATCCTGATGGATTCTGCTCTGACTTGGTCTGTTACAATGAGAATGGCTTTCTTCCAAGTGGGTTTGCCTCCTCAAAGTGTGTTAAATGCCCCAAATCCCATGGTGGGGAGGTAGTAGCACTAATATAGTCCTTTAAGGATTTCTAAAACACTTATGGATATTATCTCATTTTATCCTTATAACAACATGAGAGATAGGAGCTATTATCCCCATTTTACAGATAAGGAAACCAAGCAGATAAAGGTTAAGTGATTTATCCAGAGTCACATGACTTATAAGTATTTAAGGTTAGATTTGAACTCAGATCTTCCTGACTGCAAATCTAGAACACTGTGCTGCCCTCTAGGGAGGCTGACATGTGGTGAGAAGCTGACAAGGCAAGAAACAACTACACAATTCGGTAGCATGAAAAATAACAAATTGGAAGCCCAGGAACTGGGATACAATTGCAGGCTTGATACAGTGACAGGGACCTTGAGGGTAATTTTCCTCTGAGATTGTCAATTGTCACTTTTGTTCCACCTCATACTTTTTCTACAAGATAAAAGTGTGTATATGAGCTTCAGTGTGTATGTGTGTTTGGGGTAGGGGGGAGGTGAGAGGGGTATTGTCACTTCTAGTAGAAGCAAATAGAAGAATGACCAAGTAAGACTATGCCAAGTTTCTTACAAACAAAAACATAATATAACACATTCCATTCTAGTTCAAGTGCAGGTTCAAGATGAGCATCTAGCAAGCTTGCTGTGATCTCACTGGCAAATGAATTAATCCTATTAGGAAACACAAAATTGAGGCAAAACTAACCCTAATGTAATGCCTCAGCCCTTCCCGCACAAAATGCTGCTGGCATTACGGAAAATAAAACCTCAAAACCTTCATTGGGCTCATAGTTTCATCCAAGTTGTTTCAGATCTTAGCCTCCAGAGGTCAGCACAAGATTGTTATATAGGAAATCAGACATGGGGAATTCTGTACTTTTCCTTTAGCATTCAAAAAATTGTTCATTTTACAGAATAGCCTCTCTGTATTGTCAGTGAGCATAATTTAGATAGATAATTTAGACAGACAGACAGATAGAGATAGAGGCAGAGTTATAGATAGATATAGAGAAATAGTTCAAGAAAGACACTACATAGGAATGCTAGGTCAGGTGTTAGGTTTCTGTTAAGAATCCAGTCTTGTGGTTTAAAGTCATAGTGTTTAAATTACCTTAAAGTATACAAATGCCCCCCAATGTTAGCATAAATGGTGGAATGCATAGTTATGCTGTGTCATATAAATTTGAAGACTTTATTCCTTGAAAACAAAAATAAGCCTAAATATGATGAATTTATAACTAAAGTCACTTTTTCTTCCAACTTATATAAAATAGCATACTGTCATGAAAAATTAATTAAACATAACAGTTATTCATTAATCACTTACCATGTATAAGAACTACACTAGGCCCTTGAGAGGATTATAAAAATGAATATGATTTAATCCTTACTCTCAAGTAGCTTAAACTACAGATTGGGGGTGGCTGGTTGGGCAGGCAACAAAAATATATTAAAACAGTGCCAGGTAGCATAATACAGTAGGAAACATTAAACTTTGGAGTCTGAGGACCTGTGTTATAAAACCACCTCTGATGGCTCAATATATATATGACCTTGGACAAGTACTTAACCTCTCTAGGCTTCAATTTCCTCCCTTGCAAAAATGAGAAAGATTAGAGGGCCTTTGAAGTTCTTTCTAGTGCTAGCACTATGATTTTATGGTTTATGTGACAAAGAAGATTTTACTTCCCATCAAAGAAGTATAAAAAGGTTATGAGAATTCCAAATTTGTCTTCTTAGATGTTCTGTAAGCTAGATGAAATTCCACTAATCTTACACTGACTGATATTCTCAGTAATGTATTTATTTGTAAAAACACAAATCTTTGACGTTGTTTAGATAAAAATAATAAAAACTGGCCAATGATCACACGCTAGGTACTGTTTTTCCCAAGACATTCTTATTTATAACCCCAACCTAGTTTCTGTTTCTAAAATTCCGTAACTTCTTCTTTATATTTTCCTTTCCTCCTTCCTTGCATCCAACCTTCCTACCTTCCCTCTTTCCTTTCTCTTTTTATTCTTTCCTTTAAATTAATTGAGCAAATATTTCAATATGTGCTAAATGCTATAGGAAATCCAAAAACAAACAAAATATTGCCTAAGCCTCTAAGGGGATGCTTTAGTAATATGTTCATCTGTATCAGATCCTCAAGTGTAATGACCTTATCTTGTCAAATCACTTTTACTGGGATGTAAAAATAACTATTTCTGATACCTTAGAGGTCATTTAAATCCAAACATTATTTTACAGGTGAGGAACTGAGGCCCACAGTAATGAAGTGACTTGGTCAAGGTTACACAGATAGTACATAGTACATCAGAGTCAGAATTTGATCTCATTTCCTCAAATTCTGAGTCCAGAATTCTTTGTGTGTCAACATAGACCTTCCCAAGAATCCTGAAGAAGATGGTAGCCTGGCAAAAGAGCACCACTGAAGTTATGCATGGAAGGACTATGGGAAATGGTAAATACAAAAGACTGGAATACCCCATATTAAATCATTCTAAGTATTTTATAACAATACAGTTAACCCATTTTAATAAGGGAGCAGTCAATAAAGTGAAATGGACGCTATATTTGGAATCAGGATGTCTATATTCTCATCCCTGCTATAACACTATTCGTCATCTGTGTAACCTTAGACAAATCACATTGCTTCAATGAGACTCAGTTAGAAAGACCACACTTAGAAAGTAAGAGTGATAATTCTTGCCTTACCTACTTCACAAGGTTGTTATGAGCAAAGTGCTTTAAAAAGCTTAAAACCTGATAAAATGGGAACTCACTATCATAATCCTCTTTGGTTCTGGGGCTGAAAGTTACTTATATGCATGGGTAATTTACTTAAACTCTTTGAGTCACAGCTTTCTCATTGGTAAAATGTGGAGGCTAATAATACACTATTTGCAAGGTTATGAGGGAAATGGATTTTAGAAATTGGGTCATTATATAAAAAATTGTCAGACTATTTCAAAATGATATGAGAAAAATACACTTTAGATATTAAATCACTGTATGAATATAAGTTATTTTTAGAATTCATTATTATGTTAGACTATAAAGTTGTAAAACTGCCCTAACCACATTCAGTCCTGTACCCATTTATAACCTTTTTTGGAGGATGTGCAGTAACTGCCCTATAGCGATAGTTTGCCTCACATGGTGTTTTCAAAGATGAGCTATGCTTCCAATGCAATAAAACATTTGTTTCATTGAAAAGTATAAATCTAAAGTACACAAAACAAAGGGCACTAGTTTAATAGCTCAAAAGAACCCGAGTTCAGTGGGATAATATAACTGTCACCTCCAAAAGGCAAGTATTGATGCATGAATAAGTAAGGATATTATGAGTCCCTGATTCATATTCAGCACATGACAAGTCCCCATGTTACTTTGCCAGTAATTTTAATTTAATAAGCACAAGTGTCAAGGGGCTACTTCAGATATGCTGCAGCTGCTCCCTCCTACGTCCTCCTCCCTTGGAAAGTTCATCTCACTGGCTGGCTTTTCCCTTCCCTTCACCATAGACAGGAGCTATCTCTATTTGTGTTCATGTTGGTGCATACTAAAAGAGTCACTCTGATGTCTTCAAGCCAAGTCACTACAGATTTTGGAGCTCTGACTTTCTCATATGTCCCTGTCTGTTCATATCTGGGAATGACTTCAAAAAGAATTCCACATGGGGAGAAAAGATGAGGGGCAATGGGAAAAGAAAGCATTAAAGAAAGACAATGACTTCAATTACTACAATTCTCCTAGACTGCAGCTTAAAAAAAGTCTGCAATTCCAAATTTATGGTTCTTTAAAGGGAGAGGAAAAGGGACATGGAATCGTAACCTAGCAGAATCTCAAGTGTATACCCTCCAGTTGGCTGGCCTTGAAAATGAACCAAATCACAGATGAAGGAGACCACATAGTATTTACTTTAAGGATTGTTAAGATATAAAATTGAATAGGAAATAATGTCTGGTTAGTTTTGCTAATGACCAATTAAAGGCTGCAAATTATAATCTAGTTACGGTGCTTAACATAACAGCCCACACATTTAATATAATTACTTTTTCTCACCAGTCAACAAAATCATGTACTCAATCTGAAAATGTTAGAGCTGGAAAGGACTCTCTTCCAACTCCATCCTTTCACAGATAAGGAAACTGAGCCTTGCAGAAAGGTTAATGTGAATCCCCTGTGGTCACACAATGGTAGAATAGGGAATGTCAGCAACTCCCTATTAGATTTATCTTTAATTAGAGTACTGTGGCATTGTATTTTGCCTCTTCTATTGATCAAATAAAAGGATAAGTTCCTTTAAGAGTTATGCCTGTCTTCTATTTCTTATGTATTTGTCCATAAAAATCTAGTAAAAAAAAAAAAAAGGTAAGTACTTATGTCCTTCACTAAGTTACAGTCAAGTAGAGTATAGTAGTTTTTGTGTTTAAAATAGTTTTGTCCCTTTTAATCTTGAATTGGATTTAACTGCTTCCTTAAAATATAGGTAAACAAAACTTAACCAATAGGCATGAGTGATTACTGGTTTTTTTTTTAGGGCTTTTTTTGGGGGAAGGGGAGGGAAGATGTTTTGTTTTCCTTCAAGATATAACAGCAAAGTCTATCTTGCCATCCAAACCTGAAACTAGGCATTGTGTTATAGGACAGAGTATTGCACTTAGAATCAAGAGAACTCAGGTTCAAATTCCATTTGTGATACTAGCAATGGGATGCAGAGCAAGTCACAATCTCTCCACACCTCAATTTCTTTATCTTTAAAATGGGAATAATAATTACTTTCCATTATGGATTTTTTGTAAAACTCAAGTGTGATAACAGAGATAGAACTCTTTGTAGACTTTCAAAATGTGTTATTATTATTCATGACTGTTGTGACCATCATTCACCAACGCATAAGAAGCTCTATGAGAGCAGATATTGTTTCATTCTTTGTATTCCTAGTGCCTATCACAATGACTAGTCCATAGGAAGCACTTAATAGATGCTTGTTGATTAACAAACTAAAAATGCCTTGATTATTTTGACTATCAAAGAAAATGTTCAAATTAAATTTATCTACTCTAACAAATAACATATTGACTATTTAAGAAGTCTCTGAAGAGATTATTAGAGATCAAACCCATCTAAAGAGGAAAAGAAAAATGTGTGATGCCTCCTGATCTCATCCCAGTCTTGTGGTTGTGACAGGAAGGTTCAAGTCATTTCTGCCCTGTCCCATCTTTTCAGACAAAAGCATGAAAATAGCTTGTAGAATGTAACCACGCAAAGGCTATATGTGATAGACAACATTTAAAGAGTAGTGAACTTGTATTAGATGAGTTGTTTGATTCTAGGATCTGATATTTACTAAATGGGGTATCATGGGCAAATCATAATGCCTGTGGTCCTCCGTTAATTCATCTATAAAATGGAAAAAAAAATACTTGTGTAAAAGACATAAGGACTTTATTGTGGTAGCTGGAATTCTGGTAACCCTCTTTCAGGCTTTTTAGTGCCTTTTGGAGGCTTATCTGATCAGAGCTCTTCAGGGAAGTTTGCATGACATGATATGCATGAGAGAGAGGAAGGAAGGAAGGTCAGGAGATGGGAAGGAAAAGAGAAAAAGTTGCAAGTGAAATAACTAGCTTGATCCTCAGTTTCCCCATGATTAAAAGGGGGGGGGGTGTTCTCTAATAATTCCAAACTTGAAACACGCTTTGGTTCCTTCTTGCTATGATCATACAATCTCTTTGCCATGGGGATTCAGGGAAGCTATTCATGCATCTTACACATAACCCTTCATTCAATGTCCTGAAAGTCATACCTCAGCTTTTAATTTCCCTGCAGGGTCAATATTCTTAAGTGCTTTGACTCAGACTCATTAATATTATTTCCTAATTCTTCATGCAATGTGATTATTTTCCAGTTTTCTCTATCTAAATTAAACTAAGATCAGGCTGCAGTTCAGTCTCCCTCAGAGTGATGTTTGTAGTAGGGGTGGTCCAGGAGAGGACAGGGCTGCCATTTAGTCAGTGGCAGAAAGAATCCTAAAAGAATACTTTAAACAAACATTGTTATTTCAAGTAACTTGTGCCTTTAAGAGAAGAATGTGAAATTAATTTTCTACCTACTCAGTATATTATCCCTTTCCCTTACCTTTTATCACCTACGAGATCATAGGAGCTTTAATTCTATAAGCATTTTTTCTTCTGTGATTCCTACTGTTATGATGTGTTTCCATGGCTACTGTGCTGTGGGTGGTAGCTTTTAAACTGAAAGATCTATGAATCAATATATTTGCCAGTCCACTATGGATTCCCATATCAGACAAATCTATGAGTTGATCAATTCTTTACTGAATTGGCTAATTTACCTCAAAACAACATAATTCTATTGTCTATTATCTTTGAAGAATAGACTTTTACCTGTTGTCATGAAATATGGGGTGCAGTGAAGGTACTTATTAGTTTCTTGGGAGTGCATTTGCCAAAAGTAGAATTGTCCACTATAACAAGACATCAAACATAATGTTTTCCATTTTGTGAGTGAACCAACTATCTCTTGAGTTCCCCTGCTGTTAGGCTTTATTATGTGTTGTAAGGAAATAATTAAGCACTTCTTGGTATCCACTGAAATATTTTGTATAGTATCAAAGAACCTGTTTTCAGTTGGGAAAAACTTGAACCTCTTACTTCACCACTGTGGCTGTGATTTTCCAGATGCCATGGCACAAAGCAGTACCTAAGTGGAAATAGAGTATTCAAGTATCCTTAAAACAAGACAGAGCATCAAAGAGAGTCTAGGACAGCTTAAACACACTGACAAAACCTAAAGTCTTAAAATTGCTGGGTAGTATTAACAATAACAAGAGAAATTCAGATTTACTTTTTTTTTTTTTACTCCATATAAATCAGTTCTTAACCTGGGTCAATGGATCTTTTGTGCATCTATTGATAGATTTCAGGGGGCACATGAAATTAGATGAGAAAAAAAATCATCTTTATTTTCATCAACTTCTGACTGAAATATAGTTTTTCTTTATTTTTTCAAATTCTTTTTTTTAATATTTGAAAAAATTTTGAATTCCAAATTCCTTCATGTCAGCTCCTCCCCTATCCTTTGAGAAGGCAAGTAATATATCATTAATTTAGGACTTTAAAAAATTACTCCAAGAAGGGGTTCATAGACTTCCAAAGAGCCTGCTGAGGTTTAGAGGTGCTCAGGACCCCAAAATAGTGACACACCAGGTCCTGCCCAAATGAATTTGACCCAAGTCTTCTTTCAAAGTAAAACAAAGTTTGTTAAAGACTGCCATATTGGGTAGACTCTTAAGGAATCTGAGCATTTCTGACACTTGTATTGACAAGCAGGCTAGACAGAATCTGAGCTAGATTGATTTTCATGGAAACAAAATGGATCTTATATACAGAGAGACTGAGGCAAGAATCCTGGGATGGTCAAGTAGTCTGGAGAGTCCAGGGATGGTGTTGAGGAGAGTGGTCAGTAGCCTGGGGTGTCTAGAGGTCAAATCTAAGGAGGATCTTGATGGGAATGGTCAGTATCCTAGAGAATAGATAAGTAGCCTAAGGAAATCTGGAAGTAACAGAGATTTGGGCAAAGTGATAATGAAAAGCTTATGGCTTCAAGAGAACACCAGATCAAGTGGAGAAATCCAAGCAGATTTCAAGGTGGGGTTTTCCAGGAACATTTAGACTAGTGGTTCTTAATCTTCCTAATGCCTGACCCTTTAATACTCATATGTGGGCGTATCTACGTGTGGGCAGACCCACCTGGAGATGGATAGAGGAGCAGTGTCTCAGTTCCTAAGACCATTGGGAAATATGTATTTTCCCATGTCTTAGGCAACTCCTGTGAAAGGGTCGTTTGACCCCCAAAGGGGTCGCGACCCACAGGTTGAGAACCACTGATTTAGACAAATGGGATCTAAATTCTTTTGGGATAGGGGGCAAAGGTCTCGGCTTGGGCCAGTACCCCTGTCAGGCCCATGACAAAAATGAAGTTGACAACTCATGATATAAATAAACAGAAATCTAGTAATTATAAGGTGCTTGGCACAGTGCCCGGCCAAAATAAATATCTACTTTTTATCATACTCATTCTATGTTTTTTTAGTGGTTCTCGATGAAAAGATTACCTGATTTTGTTGTCAGAAAACAGCAATGGGCCTTCAGGTGATAAACATAGTATCATCTTCCCCTAAGAAATCTCTCGTTGTTTCCTATAAAAACAAATAAAATAATTCAATTCGTAAAGCTCTGGACTATATTGGCATTTCTCTTTAACTCATAATCATGTGGTGGAGGGGGGGAGTATATTTGCTTTCTCCCTTCACAACAGTGGCACGCACAAAATTGTGATTCATTATTTTCATTGAAATATGACAAGTAGACAAGGTTCTTATGAGGCAAAATAATGCAGAGGAAAGGGCACTGAACTTCAAGTCTGAGAATTGCAGTTCAAATCTTGACTCCAAGACACAAAACCAATGTGATCTTGGACAAATCACTTACCTCTGGGCCTTAGTTTTCTCCACTGTAAACTTAAGGGGTTGGGCTAAACTCTGTAAACAAACTATGTATGTAAACTACCTCAAACATCCAGTCCATCTCTAGAACTAATGTCCTAAAAGAACTGAACTAGGACCAAAACTTATCCAGTTCAGCACTGGAAGCATAGTCCATTTAAAAACAATTAGTCTATAAAATGCTGATTTCTTTCATCTCAGCTTAGATCTTAGATAAACAGATTTACATTAAATGAATAAGAAGCCAACAAGAAACAAGTGTAAACAAAACAGAGAAAAAGCAATGAGTACCTCAGCTCCAATAACAATAAAGCTACTGATTTCTAGTTGGGAGAATAATGAAGAAAGTGATTGAAGAAAAACCCTAGGTGAACCCATGGCCCCAAACTTGAGAAGCAATCATCAGAGACCTTTTTTTTTTAAGTGCTCTAAACACTGTAACAGAGCATCACTTAGACGTGAACAAATTTCTTCCAGTGTTCATTTGATCACCAAGAGATAAGGACTTTTCAACTTTGGTTATGTAATGACAGACACTAAAATCAAATGGGTCCCAGAGGCAGGTAAAAAGCCAAGTGGCAGATGAATCTTTTACTGCTTTTACAGAGAAAATGAAGCTCTAAAATTCAAGATGATGAGAAATTAACTGGACACAGGTGTATGAACTTAATTAAAAAGAAGGGAAATATAAAACTTTTCCCCAAAACATGCATACAAAGTACCTCACCCCATTATTTGCTGATATGTATTATACACGAATATGTATGTATGTATGTATATATATGTGTATATATATATACACACATGTATATGTGACTATGGATTTGTGTATGTATGTGTGTATGTTTTTACACACAGATATGTCTTGTACATATATTGTACTAAGAGCAGGGACTATTTCCCTTCTGTATTTGGTTCACTAGTATGGTAAATAGAACATAATGGCTGTTTAATAAATGCTTGTGTGTTTGTGTGTGTATATGTGTATATCATGTGTGTGTATATATATATATATATATATATATATATATATATACATATATATGTATTTAATTGAGTGAAAAAATGTATTAACTCAACTACTGTTGTTGCTGTTTGTCCTTTGTTCTTGAAGAGAACCATGACATCAGGAAAGGTGATGCCAAGACATGCAAGTGAACTGGATTTAAGCAAAGAGAGCTGGGCAAAGTCACCAGCCTCACTTTCTCCTTTGGAGCCCAGATGGCCCAGTGGAAAGATATAGATCAAGACAGCTTCAGATGGCCCTGGATGCAGGGGGAGACCTTGGCCTTTTTAAACTAAGGTCTTTAACATGTCTCAGTTTGAGGTAAAGCCTAATCAGTGATTAAGTCTAGGTAAGAAATGAGGCAGAGAATGACTTCTTTCACCTGTATCATTCACTCAGATATCCAGTGAGCACCAACTATGCTAAATGCTGGGTAGAATACAATGGAGTA
Source organism: Pseudochirops cupreus (assembly GCA_028627135.1). Lineage (NCBI taxonomy): Eukaryota > Metazoa > Chordata > Mammalia > Diprotodontia > Pseudocheiridae > Pseudochirops > Pseudochirops cupreus. The sequence goes on from CM053580.1 coordinate 257,333,663, forward strand.
CAAAACAAACTTGCCTTTGTCCTTAAAATGTTTGCAATCTAGAAGGGAAGATAAATGTGCATGGATATATACATGCATATATACAAACACACATATATACATATACATGCCAACATAAAGGCATATGTATGTATGTATGCATTTTGTAGTGCATTTTGATGGAGGTGTAGCAAGTTACAGATGGAAGACACAAGAGAGATGAGGTCATTTTAATGATGCTGAAACAGCTGTTGAGGGGTAAAGTGACTTGCCCAGTAAATGGCAGGTCTGGGACTTGACATACAAGTATATGATTCTGTGCTCTTTCCACTGTGATAAGTATTCTAGGAGTGGCACAAGTTAAGGAAGCAAGGCATCTAGCTGAAGGCATCTCAGAGGAGACGACACTTGAGCTGGATTGTAGAAGCATGATTTAGATTAGAAAAGATGATACTGGGAGGAGCACATTCCATTCAGAAAGAACAGATGCATGTTAAGAGAACAGGGAGTAATTTTTATTTTTTTTTTAATGCTATATTAGGACCTTGCAGCTAGAAGAGAACTTAAAGTTGAATAAATGAACTCCTTCATTTTCCAGATGAAAAAATCTAAGGCCTGAAGGTTTGACACATATCTCAGAACCAGTTACTGGAAGAATCAATACTAGAAGCCAGTCTTTCTTATTCCTAGACTAATACCGTATCTTACACATTGGACATGTCAAACAAGAGACTGGCATGCCTTCAAGTGATATTTTGAGTGATTCCTGAACCAAATTAAAATGTAATTAGGAAATATCTAACAATTAAAAAAAATAAGAATAAATAATGTTAATATGCAGTTTTCTAAGTCAATATGAAGCAGGTAGAGATGTTAATGTACAGTTTAGTAGCTCCATTTCTATTTGAATTTTATGCCACTGATTATACCATTGCCTTCCACTTAACTAGAAAGTCTGGTTCATATTGTGCATTAGGAGGAAAAAGGACTGGGAAGACTCAATGAGGACATATTTTCTAGGACCTTGAATTAGAGGCTAAAGGTTTGGTACATTTTTTAGGCAAAGTAAGGAATAATCCTAAGGAGGAAGAGAGGAAATGGGGCAGGATAGATAGAAGACTAGCCTCAAAATCAGGCAGACTTGAGTATAAGTTTTATCCTCTTACTTGCTGGTTGTGTTGTTTAGATATAGGGTTTAGGGATACTTGAGACCTCAAAATACTGACACTCTCCCAGGTCTTGCTGAATGAATTCACCTCAAGCCTTCTCTTAGCCAAAGTAAAGCAAAGTTTATTAAAGATTAGCCATAATGGGTAGATTCTTAAGGAATATATTTGTGACACTCATATTGCAAGTGGACCAGAACAATCTGAAACAGACTGAGTCTAAGCTAGACTAAATCTGAGCCACTTCATGGAGGCAAGATGGAGCTTATATAGAGAAAAACTGTGGAAGGGATCTAGGGGTGGTCTAGAGGATGGGCTGGGGGAGGGGCTTGAGGAGGAATCTAAGGAGGGTCTTGATGGGGTCAAGACTCCAGGAACCAAGAAAATGGGATTTTGATGGGATCAAGGGTGTAAGGTAGTTGAAGGCTACCTGAAGATAACAAAGGAGAGCTTTTGACCTCTGGGGAACCCCAGATCAAGTGGGAAGATTCAAGGTGATTCCCAGAGCCTATACCCCATCAGTGTGACTTGAGGCAAGGTACTTAGTGTTTCAGTGTTCCAGGGAACTCTATAAGAATCTCTATTGAAGAGCAGATCAAAATCTACAGTGATAGAAAGAGTTCCCTTCTCAATAGCTCTAAATATCACATGTAGGTCCATTCCAGTAAGAATAAGAACAATAGGTAAGGATGAATATTAGAAAGAGGATGAGGATAATATTAAGGAGCTGGGTGAATGTTTTTGAGCAAAGGAGTAATATGACCAAAGCAGTGTTTTAGGAAGACTAATTTGGAATCTTTGTTCACAGAGAGCATAAAAATACTGGGAAAGAAAAAATACAATTAATGAACAGAGAATTGGGAAAAAGAAGAGATAGCAAGAAAAGTATTCCCTCTCCATCCACTCAGGACACCAGACATGGGCAAGTTAAGCAACGTGCTTTAAGAAATGATGGCTGTAACTACCTAATTGTTCTCTGTAATGTTTGAAAATAAATAAACACCAAGAATATGAGAAATACTACAGGACTGGAGAAGGGCAAATGTAATGATTTATTTTTTTAAGGGAGGAAGGTAGATTTTTTTAAATGTCACAATCTTCACATCATCCTGGAATACTTATTATCTCTCAGGTCTCATATCTTATCTCTTGTCTGTCAATTTTCCCTTTGCAATATGTCTTAAATATCTCCCCATCTCTCCATTAACACTGCCACCATTCTGGTGTAGGCTCTCATTGCCTCATGGCTAGATTATTTCAGTGGCCTTATTGCTGAGGTATGGGGGTGCTGGAACCCCAAAATAGTGACACACCACTCCTGCTTGAATGAATTTGGCCCAAGTCTTCTTTCAGCCAAAGAAAAACAAAGTGTATTGTATTAAAGAGCTGCCATATTGGTTAGAGTCTTAAGAAATCTGTACATTTTTAGAACTAATACAAATGGTCCAGGTTGAATCTGAGCCCCTTAAATGGAAACAAGATGGATCTTATATACAGAAAGACTGTGGAAAGGATCTAGAGAGGTCAAATAGTCTACTGTTACTGGAAGAAGAATCTAGAGAGGATCTTGATGGGATTGGCTAATAGACTGGGGTGAATGGAAGCAACAGAGGATGCCAGGAATACCAGGGACCTGGACCAGGTGGCCAAGGGAGACTGGGGTCTAGATAGAATGAAAGGTGGGAAGTAGCCAGGGCAATCAGGAGATAACAGAGAGTGGAGGGCTGGGCAACAGAGAATTGGAAGTTTGGTCCACAGTGAAAGGACAGTTGAGAGAATTATTGGAATGTTTCAGGCAAATGCCAGAGATTTGACCATATGGGAAGTTTGAGGAGAGTTGGGGGGGGATGTTCCAGAGCTTGTACCCTGTCATTATGATTGATCCCTCTGCCTTAAGTTTTTTCCCTCTCCAGTCTATTCTCCATCGAGCCACCAAAGTGTTTTTCCTAAAACAAAACTCTAACCATTTTACATCTCTGCTCAATAATCTCCAGGGTTTCTGTATCACTTCTAAATCAAACCCCAAATCCTCTGTTTGGCATTCAAAGTATTTCAGAACCTAGCCCTATTCCGCTCACCCTTCCAATATTCTTAGACCTTATTTTCTCCCCCTCTACAAGCCTCTGTGCTGTCTCACAAACTTTGTCTCTGAATGGAGTGCCTCTAGGCATTTTATCTGGCTGCCCACATTCATGAAATGCTCTCCCTTCTCATCTCTGACTACTGATTTCTCTGGCTTTCTTTAAGGCTCAACTAAAATCCCATCTTCTGTGGGAAACCTTCCACAACTTCTCTTAATTCTAGTGCCTTCCCTCTATTAATTATTTCCTACTCAAGCAGGTTTTTGTTTTTCGTTTCCATATCAAATAAAGGAATTTATTTGGGGGTGATGCACCTGGCAAGCTCTTCTTTGTAAGGGACACAGCATCCCAGCCAGGAGAAGCTAGGGATTTTTGTAGAGGAAATGGGCATTGTGGACATGGAGATGAGGTAACCAGGGATATGCAGTCAAGAGGTGGTAGCTCAGAGTTTTGCACTTATCTAGGCACATCACTGTTTCATTGTCAGGGGCTGAGGGGCCCCTGTTAATGTCATCATCTCCAGAAAAAGCTGCTGCTAATCTCATCATCTCCCTTCTTGAAAAGTAGGTACTCAAACTCATTGGGAGGGGGGAGGGGAAAGGGACAGAGCTCTCATCTTCTGGAAGTACTTCAGGCTGATGAGGGGCATACAACCGTCCCTGAATTACTGGGTCCTGGGTTAGGAAGGTCAGCTGGAACTGAGCAATGTCCAAGGGATGGGGAGAAGGCATGGGTTGGTATCCACTGTTTGCTACAACTTCAATGTGCAGGGCCCAAATATAAGAAGCAACAGAATGATTAGAAGTGGTTTCAGAATGGGGGAAAACAAAGAAAAAAAACCAACCAAGAGTCCCATTAGAATCATTTATATTCCACACACAGAATTATCTAATCTTGTTACTTTCTCAAAAATTTTGCCTCTGATTCCAATTGTTTTAGGAGGATCCAATGCTTTTGGGGATTTAACCCTGCACATGAAAGTATAAGCAATAACACTCTTGCAGGTAGAAGTTTTCTATCTTACCAGAGGCCTGGGGTTTCCAAGCAGTGTGCAGGTGGTAAGTGATATTAAAGGACTCTGCAACACCCTGGGTTACCTGAGAGGTGAAGGCAGGGTCATTACCACTCTTTAAGGAATGAAGAAGGCCAAAGCAGGCAGGGTATGATTTCTTTTAGAAATAGCTTTAGAAACCTCTTGGGCCTTTTCAGTTTTACAATGGCAGGTTTCAACCCAGTTAGCAAAGATGTCCAGAAATACCAGAAGCAGCTTAAAACTTCTATAAGAGTGAAATCTAGGGGCGGCTAGGTGGCGCAGTGAACAGAGCACTGGCCCTGGAGTCAGGAGGACCTGAATTCAAATTTGACCTCAGATACTTAACACAAAAACACTAGCCGTGTGACCTTGGGCAAATCACTTAATCCCAATTGCCTTCCAAAAAAAAAAAGCACACAAGAGTGAAATCTATTTGCCAGTCTTCTCCTGGATACATACTCCATTCTCTGTAGAGGTTTTAAAAGGATGGAGGAGACAGAGGGACAGGAGTGTGAGGGGAGTTTAACAAACCTTTCAGAATTTACCTGGGTACAAGTGGTACAGGCTCTGCAGACTTGCCAGATGGTTTCTCCCAGCTTGTAACCAGTGAAAATAGGTTTCACCAAGAATGGAGGAGATTCTTCCCCAGGTGAGCAACCTGGTGTAGGCTGAAAAGAAGCTTCCACTGGCTTTTCTCTGGGATAAGTAGTTGGCCCGAGGCTGTCTGGAACCACTGGGAGGCGAAAAGCATGTATCCTCTCTCTTTGGCAAGGGCCTTTTCTTGGGGAAAGTGTGGGAGAAGGACTTTGGAAAGGTGTGTAAGAATCAGGGAGCTATGGAAGTACCGGAGCCATGGTCAGGGGTAAGCACACAACTGCTTGAGTGAGTGACTCTGCAAATCTGTTACCTCAGGCTAATCAAGCAGTTTTAAAGATGTAGCCTTTTCTGGCTACAGAGCCAATGGAAAAAGACTATGCCAACCATGTGGTAAGGGGAAAGCATAGTATCTTCTCCTGCAAGCAGATTCTTGCTCTCCCCCACAAGAGTGACTTCATCAGAGATGATCTGGGTATGCATCAAAGCTAGATTAAACTTATATTTATTTAATTTTTTTTCATGTTGTCTGTCCTCATTCCCTTGCCTAATCAAATGTAAGCTGTTAATTTCTCCCTAGGCAGCTGATAATATTGTCTACTGATAGAATGGAAGTTCCTTGAGGGCAAGTAAGTGTCATTTTTGGGTTTTTGTCCCAAGTGCCTAGCACAGTGCCTCATACTTAATAAACACATAAAAATGTTTGTTGAATTGAAATGAATATCTGGATTTCAGTGATATATTCTACAAGGTCTCTTACATTATATTTGTAGAAAAGATAGAGTTGAGATAATAATAAAGTCACGGAGATGTGAATTGAATGCATGAAAAGAATAAAGAGTAGTGACAGATATCCATAACAAATTGGAAGGATACTTCTAGTAGAATACCCCAGCATTTTTCTTTGGCCTGATTCTATTCAACATTTCTATCAATAATGTGAATGAAAGTATAGACGGGATGTTTTTCAGATGTTCAGTTGATTATGAAGGTGGGAGAGAGAGTAACAATTGTATGTAGGTCAACTGCTACTGATGGGGTAGGGAAGCAGTCTAGGTAAAGTCAAAAAGGCAATCTCAGGGAAAGATAGGAGGGCATGTGCCAAGGGAATCAAAACACCACTATTATCACAAGTACCACCTGCTCTCAAAACCTAGTAGATGGGTGCCAGGTACCACAGTCCAAGAATTCACTACAGTGACAAAAGGCTTGGGAAAGTAAGTTTCTCCCACCAAAATCGTTAGCATTTTCAAGTAGTTAAACATCAAAAATTATTAGTGTATTTTTTTAATGGAAAGTACATTAAAATATTCATTGTTATCTGCTTTGCTGTTATACTTAGAGGTCTCCTGAGCTGTTCCATTGGACTAACTTTGGAAATCTTCTCTATGCATTGTCTATCTTTGTTAGAATATGAACTCTAAAGAAACAAAGACAAGGTGAAAGGTCAGTGAAACTAAGCTAAATTTGGGGGAGAAAAGCAGTATGGCCAAACTGCCTCCAGGGCAAGGAAGAAGCAGAAGTGGAGCTCTGGCAGACGCCTCCTCATGGCTGCTTCAGAGCCCCCAGCCTGCAGATTGCAGGGGGGCCAAGCAATCCTTCAGAGGCTAAATGCTCTTGCATGGAGCAGCCTGGATCTGGATCATGGTCTTGGATGGTGGTCCTGGGGTGCATTTTCAGTGAGCCAAAACTGGTGGGGGTTGCAGTGGCCTCCTAATAGCTCCAGTAGCTGGGAAAACCCCAGCAATTTGGGACAGAGCCTTCCCCTCTGGAAGCAGAGTTCCACAGAGCTAAAAAGTCAAGTAATTGACTGGCAACAACATGAGCAGGCAAAGGAAGCAAAGTAAGAACAGCAAGAACTCTAGACTCCTTCTTTGGGGACAAAAAGGATCAAAGCATGGAATGGGAAGGAGACAACACAGTCAGAACTCCCACACCAAAAGCTTCCAAGAAACAAGAAGACTGCCTAAAAGCCATAGATCAGCTTAAGAAGGATTTTGAAAACCATATAAGAGAAGTGGAGGAAAAATTGGGAAGAGAAATGAGGCTGATGAAAGAAAATCATGAAAAGAGAGTCAACAGCCTAACTGAAGAAAATAACACTTTAAAAAATAGACAAATTCAAATGGGAAAAGAGGCCCAAAAAGCCAATGAGGAGAAGAATGCCTTAAGAAGTCAAATTTGCCAGATGGAAAAAGAATCTCAAAAGCTTTCTGAAGAGAATGATTCCTTCAAAATTAGAGTGAAACAAATGGAAGCAAATGACTTTATGAGAAATCAAGATACTATTAAACAGATCCAAACAAATGAAAAAATAGAAGGTAATGTGAAATATCTTCTTGAAAAAACCACTGACCTGGAAAACAGATCCAGGAGAGACAATTTAAAAATTATTAGACTACCTGAAAGCCACAATCAAAAAAAGAACTTAGAAAGCATCCTTCAAGAAATTCTCAAGAAAAACTGA
>CM053580.1:257341482-257365293 GCA_028627135.1 Pseudochirops cupreus
AAAAAAAAAAAGAATGAACTCTAAGGCTCTCCCCGTCCAGGTAGAAAACTGCTGGACTCAGCATTCAGATTGAAGCATACTTTTTTCCATTCATTATTTTTCTTTGCTTTTTTTTTCAGAACATGGCTAATGTGGAAACATATTCTTCATGACTTTATATGAACAATGGGTCTTAAATTTCTTTGTTTTTTTTTTTGTTGTTTGTTTGCTTTTTGGAGGGCAATTGGGGTTAAGTCACTTGCCCAAGGTCACACAGCTAGTTTTTGTGTTAAGTGTCCAAATCTGGATTTGAACTCAGGTCTTCCTGACTCCAGGGCCAGTGCTCTATTCACTGTGACACCTAGCTGCTTCCAAATCTTAAATTTCTCACTGAGTAGGTGAGGAGGTAGGAGGAAGGAGAGAATTTGTAACTGAAAATAAGAATAGGGAAAAAAAGGAATATTTACAAAGGGAAGTAAAGGCAAACAGTGCTCTTAACAAGTTGAAATGGGGCTGCCCCAGAGGAATTCAGGTGTTGAAGACATACTAATTTTTTTTTTAATATGGATCACTAGGTTATGCATTGGATAAAGTCCAAATCACTAAACTGTATCAGCAAGCACCCTAGCATACCCAGGATGGCTGCTAGCACAGGTTCTTAGATCTGCTTTTCTAAAGGAAAGCAACTCAAAATGGGTTAACAGTCTCACTTTAATCAATCAAAGATATATCACTTACCTAGTTCAGGGGGAAAAAGTCAGCACCCTGAACTTCAGAGAATGCAAACACAAGTTAAAAACACAAGTTACAAGCAGACAAAGAAACAGATCAGCAGACAGGCTTCCAACCATCTGACCATTACATCCATACCTAGTCAGTCACCAGAGAGGGAAGCATCAACAAAGCTTTTTTTCAAACTTTTTCAAAGCCGGGAGGCTCAACGCCTTCCCAGAGTCTCATCTGGCCAAATCACACAATCTTCTCAATGTGAGCCCCAAAGCAAAACCTCACATCAGGGCATGTATATATAGCCTTCTCCTGGCTCAGAGAATGTCACAGCCCTCTTCACCCACTGCCCAATCACAAAGCAACAAGGCATGGACATTCCCAAAAAATAAGCCTCCTGCCACAGGCTCCACATGACCACATTCAGCCCATTAGGGGCCAGAGTATACTTTCAAATCAGGGAAGGTTCTCAGAGTCATGTAGCCACTTTAGCAAAGGGCCTAGGGGCAGGGAAGATCTTCAGATTCCCATAACATAACCCTATTTGCCTCAGTTACCTCATCTGTAAAATGATCTGGTGAACACAATGACAGAACATTGCAGTGTCTTTTGAAAAGAAAACCCCAAATGGGGTCATGAAGAGTTTGGTACAACTGAAAAAAGACCCCAATAACACCAATAATTTTGTCAGCTCTAACCTGGAAACAATAGGCTGGTGGAATACTGAATAGGAAGCAGGCCTTAGAACCAAAAAGACTTGATTTCAAGTCATGCCTCACATCTACCGGCTGTAGACTGAGCAAGATATTTATCCTCCCATGACTCTAGTCAAGTCTCAAGGGAGGGAAGAAGGACCAAGAAAGGAAAAAAAAAAAGGAAGGAAAGAAGGAAGGGAGGAAGGAAGGAAGGAGAATTCCAATTTGTACAAAGTTCTTCTGCCTCTTTCTGGCACTCTATCCATTGGTTTGATATAAGAAAATATTTTCTAGCATGCAGAGCTATACAAAAGTTGGAGGGAGTGCTTCGTGACTGGTATTTTTCCAACAGTGATCATCCCTTGGCCATTTATTGGCCATATATTAGAAAGTCATGTATTTAAATTACACATATCATAAATTTAGAGCTGAAAGGTAGCCTTAAGATCATATTCTAGTGAACCCCATCATGTTTACAAAGGCAGAATCTAAGGTTTAGAACAATGGTTCTCAACCTGTGGGTCGCAACCCCTTTGGGGGTGGAACGACCCTTTCACAGGAGCCACAGGGCTTCCCTAAGACCATTGGAAAGCATATTGTTCCGATGGTCTTAGAAACTGAGACATTGCTCCTCTATCAGCCTGCAGGTGGGTCCGCCCACTTGTAGATATGCCCACGTACAAGTATTAAAGGGTCACAGCATTAGGAAGGTTGAGAACCACTGGCTTAGAAAGATTAATTAATTTGCATTGGGTAGTGCATGTTTTAAATGCTGGAGCCAGGATTGTCTACAATTTCTACAATTCTAATTCCTGTAAACCTCCTACTGTAAATCATTGATTCTCATTTTACTATCTTGAGAATATTTCATATTATATTTGGTGTTTGCAAACACTCAATCTTGCAACTTTCTTTCAAAATTGAGAAAACAATCCTAAAATTTATTTTACTTTCCAAAAGTGAAAATCTGCATCTTTAAATTACATATATAATACAGCAAATGTCTAACCATAAGTCACAGAATGAGAGAGTTCAAAGAGATGTTTTTAAGATCATCTTGTCAATGTCCTTCACATTAGATTTGTGAAAATAAGTCCAGAAAAATTAAGTGTCAGGCCCAAGGTCCCTCAGCAAATTAAGGGCTTAGTAAAATCATACTTTAATACAGTAAAATGTCCTTACTTTATAGTTAAGGACAATGATGATCAAAAAGATGAGTCGAATAGGGTCATAGTTATAGTTATAGGTCTGAAAGTGACATTAGATAGCAACCTTGTCATTTTAAACAAGCCATCTGAGTACATTGAGTTTACACCAGGGGTGGGGAACCTGGGGTCTTTGAGCCACATGTGGACTTCTAGATCCTTGGGAGTGGCCTTTTGACTGAGTCCAAGCTTTATAGAACACATCCTTTTATTAAGGGGGTTTGGTCTGTGAAGTTTGGATTCAGTCGAAAGGCCACACTTGAGGACCTAGAGGGCGATATGTGACCTCAAGGTCCCAGGTACTTCACCCCTGGTTTACAATTTGCTGAGCAAACTAAGGTCCAGTAGAATAATATGTCAAAGGTGGAGTTTGAACCCATGTCTTCCTGATGGCAGGTCAGTGTGTCTCTGTTCCATTTAGCTTATTCACATAACTGATGCATTTAAATAATTATATTGAATTTCCAAATAATTCACTTATTCAACCACTATTTTGCTGTTACAAATGTAGAATGCATCATGCCAGGTTCTAGGGAGAAATAAAGAGAAGTTGGACAAGGGCTTGACTTCGTGGAGCTTATAATCTCATAATCATGTTTGGAGAATAAACATAGCAAATGTAAGAGGTAGAATGGAAAAGAATTATAGACATTGTCTAGTTTAACTACCTAGTTGTACAGATGAAAAAACTAAACTGATCTCCAGGCAGTAAGTAGCAGAACTAATATTCCAAATGGGTATAATTATCTAAGTGAGTTTTAAAAGTGTAAACTAATTATATTTTAAAAGAAATATCCTTAAATGTAATGGGATGGTGGTCTTTCATTGCATTAAAAGGATTTTAAGTGATTTCTAGAAAGCTGGCTAAAAGCACTACCTTAAATTATGTAAATTAAAGTTAACCAAATCTGTTCAATTTCTAAAGATTCTTGAATTGATTCAAAAAACAATGCAAAAGCCAAGGGGAGAAACATTTTTACCACAGACTTAATAAGACAAAATGTTTTGGCAGCCTCGGCCTCATTAGTAATAATAACTTGCTGTCCTTATAGACAAAGCTGATTCTAGAGGATGCCTGTCAGTCAGGCATGTGCTTTGAATTGTTTTTCCCATTAGTGGTGATAGATTTACCCTGGTCCATCTACACTCTTCCACCCAGTCCCTCTTGTGACCAGTGGTATGTATTTGCAAAACAGCTGGCTATGATGAGAAGTGAAGTGTGTGATGACGGGACAAAATAGAGCTAGCTGACCAGCATAGGAATCACACCCGTGACCTTAACCTTATTACCACCATGTTCTAACCAACCAAGCCAATAAGCCGCAACTCTTTTTAAAAATGCAGAAAATTCACACCAAAACAAACATAGGAGTTGTCATAATTGTGACCAGTAAGATTTTTTATGGATATAGTGAGATATCAAAGAAATAGGTTTTTCTGGGATCACAAGCCTTGTCATATGATCTAGGAGTTGTCTTGAGCTGGAAAAGGTGGCCTGCCCAGAAGTAAACTTTAAAATAAAACATTTTGATAGTACACGATCACAAATTTTGGAATACATTTTACGTTTTCGTCTACATCTTAGATAACTACCGATATTTTTATACGACTATTTAATATACTGTTCAGATTTGTTTCCAATGTAGATAACAAAAAAGGTTAAAAAATAATTAAAAGTTACTGTAAATTAAATTCTGTACAATATGAAAAATTTATACATATATATCTTTCACTTTAAATATAGTATCACTCAAGGAAAACATCAGAAAAGCATTTGAGATTCTTCAGTAAATATAAATGTTACATTAAAAAAAAACTTTCTGAAGTTTCGTAAGTTTTGACTTAAATATATTTTGTAAAAAAAAAAAAGCTAAACATTTCCTGGAAAGGATTGCATAATTCGGAATTTTTTTGATGAGACTATAAAGCTTTAGAGAATGTTATTTTTATGTAATGCATTTGAAAAGAAATGGATGAAATCTTACTCCCCTTTCTTCCAAGCTGGAAATATTCCAAACAAGTGAAGTATTCTATGAAGATGCTCCTTCCTCCCATCCCACTAACCCCCTACAGCCCACCCCCTCACTGAACAGCAATGGAGAAAGGCCAACCCAATAGACTGCCAAGTCATGAGTTTAGCAATAGTGATCTGAAATAAATGAGATTTATGGAACATGAAAGGATGAGAAAATAATACAACTGACTCTGAAAGAGAAAAGTATTCTTAAATTGGAAGCAATTTATTTAAGGTATACTTTTTGCTCTTGTTCCTTATTTCTATAAAAAGTAGAAAATTTTGGTTTACTGATAAAGATGTTCTAAATTTAAAGCCTTTCAAAAGGTAAGGTACTGAAATAAATATGTTGCATATTTAATAATGTATTTAAATTAATAATAGCTTTTATCTACCTAATGATTTTCCCATGTTAACTCATTTGACTTTCTTAATAACACTGTAGAATTTCCTTTTTTTTTTCTGATGAGGAAACAAACAGAGAGATCGACTAATTTGTTTATTGTTATACAAACAATAAGTGTAAGAATGGGACTAAAACTTGTCTTCTTACTACAAATCCAAGGCTCTGTCTACTATGCTACAGCTACTTCATACTTTCTTGGAGTATCCAGCTTATTCTTTTTGCATTTTAGAGTTTGGCTATCTGTTGACTACACAGTCTTTCAGAAACTGATGTGTTAATTCCAGCTGTACTGAGTTAACTTTATTTTGTACCATATTTGTGTATTCTCTTGGTTTGTAATATTTTATTACAATAAAAAGATAACAGACTGAGAGAAAAAAAATAAACTAATTCAAGTTATTTATTTTTAAATTACATTGTTTTTATTATTTTAATTATAAATTTAAATTAATTATAAAAATTTAAATATTAAAGTTATACCAATTTCAAAAATAAATTCCATTATTATTCCATTGTTAAGGCAAGGATATCAGTACAAGGATATAAATAATGAAAGACCTTGATCCCAAACAAAGGAAAAGCTATTGCTGTCTCAATGTTGTCTTCTTCCTCCTTCCTCTTCCTATCAAGAATTGGTATCATAACCATTCACTTGTAAGGTATGACCTCAGTTGTATCCTAGCCCTAAATCTAGATCCTTCATATCCACCATAGTGGTATTTTTCCTTTTCCACTTGCCACCAGTGCTTCATGGAGCAGGATGGTGAGGTATTCCTTTCTCACCTTTAGTTATTTCCAGTGTCCATATTTCAATACTTAACTTATGAGCTAAATATTATCTGGGAAACATCTAGGCCAGGCATAGAGCAGAAGATGCAAGACAGGTAGCATTAACACTTCTATATGTTCCCTTGCAGCTCTAAATTTCTAAGGCTATGACTCTAAATTCCTATTCATATATGACATGGGAAAAGATAAACTCTTTGAAGCATTAGGTCCTGGATAACTAGAACATAGTATAAAATTCTACCTCAGGAGTTTAGACCCAAGTAGAGTCTTATTCACAGGGTCATAATTTTAGAGCTGGAAAGACCCTTGGAGGCCTTGCCAATGACAGATGAAGGAATGGAAACAAAGGAAGTTAAATAATTTGTCTGAAGTTACATAGATAGTATAGATCAGAGGCAGGATTTATATTTCCACTGTTTGATTTTCAGAGCCATTTTTTTTTCCTACGCTGCCTTCCTAGCAAAAGAGCTTGAGAATCTTTGGGGTATCTTGAAGGTTCTAGGCCAAAGAGAATAAATGCAGAATTACTGGAGATACTTGGTGTTGTGATAGTGTGTGCTCAGGTCGCAGAGAAGCAGGTTCTTGTTTTTAGCTCTAGTTTTGAAGGAAACATAAACTGCATTGGATGATTTTTTTTGGGGGGGGAACACAAGATAAAAAGTATCATAATTATTAAAAACACACATATACACACATATATGCACACATCACATGCACACACAAAGAATTTCTATTAAGCTTAGCCCTGAGGTCATCCATTCAAAAAATAATTAGAACATAATTAGCATTGGATAAAATGGAAATTTCATTGGTTATCACTTATAAGGTAATGGAAAAGCTTACATCATTCAGCTAGCAAGGGAAATATTCCCACAGTGATAATGGTCACTAAGAAATCAGAGTATCTATAACTAGAAGGTGACAGAACTGTCAAATTCTGACCTGGACAGACTATTTCAGGAGTCTTGTGTTCAGGTCTGGGGGCCACATTTTAGAAAAAGAATTGATAAACGGAGAGTATCAAAATGAGGACAAGCAGTATGGTCAAAGGACCAGAGTCCAGGCCGTTTCAAGACTAGTTGAAGAACTGGGGATTTTTAGCCTAGAGGAGAAATTTAGTGGAAACATAATAAATTTGAAGAATGTAAATGACTGTCACATGACAGAGGGCACAATTTTTTCTACCTGGTGTCAGCTGACAAGATGAGGGAAAAATTGAGATTGCTACTTGATAGAAGGAAAGATATCCTAGGAATCAGTTATATAGCAGTAGAATGGTCTGCTGCAGGAAATATAAGAGGTTAAGTGAAAGCTGGAATGGCCACTTATTAAGGATGTTGTAAGAGGGATTATTTATTATCTATTTATTCATTTTGTATATTTTCAAAATAGAGAAGGGTCAGATTTAGACTACTGGCCCACTAAACTCTTCTTGTTAGCTAGGCAAAATGAAAATTTATCCAGCCTAGGAGAGGAAGAGTCAAAATGGTAAAGAGAAACCAGGAAGTTGCCTGAGCACTACCCAGTTTCCCTCAGTGAAAACAAAACAAAACAAAAAACATTAATTCAAGCTTCTGAAAGGATTCTGTAGCAAGAGAAACCACAAAAAGATGGAGTAAAACAATTTCCAGCTTAAGATAACTTAGAAGGACTTCATGAAAGGTCCTCACTTCAGTGAAAGGGGAATACAGTTTAGCAATGGTATATGGGCAAGCCTTTAGCCACAAGAAAAATCAGCAACCAAGGCCCCTTGGTCTTGTCTTTTCAGGCTTGTGGCATGGTGGGCCATCTGTGAGGCCTCCATCCTTAGCACAGAAGACAAATTGCCAACTCCAGAACCCCAGAACAACAGGCATGACTAGCCTGTGGGACCCCAGAGAAGTGGGCAAGTTGCCAGCACCTGAGGCCCCTGCACAGAAAGCAAGTGACCAGGTCCCTGACCCCTAGCACGAGAAAGTTGGAACAGGGACACCTGTACCCCAGGAGAAGAGCCCAACTTTTAAAAATGGGCAAAAAATGAAAAAAAAGAGTCCTGACCATATAAAGTTACTATAAAAAAAGAGAAGATCAAAACACAAGCAGAAGAGGACAACAATGTCTAAATGCCCACATGTGAAGCCTCAAAGGGAAATATGAATTAGTCTCAAGTCTAAAAATTTCTCTTGAGACATCTTTCCCTCTCAAAAAAAGATTTTTAAAATCAAGTGAAAGAGGTAAAAGATGCACTGGGAGAAGAAATGAGAGGTATTCAGGAGAATTATGGTGGGGGGGAGCTAGCAGCTTGGAAAAGAAAGCACAAAAACTGAGTGAAGAAAAAAACTCTCTAAAAAAACAGAACTGGCCAAATTGGAAAAAAAAAAAAAGATGTCCATGGTATGGAAGAAAAAAACAACATGCTTAAAAGTAGAATTGGTCAAATGGAAAAGAAGGCACAAAAGCTAAGTGAAGAAAATAATTTCTTAACTATTAGAATTGGACAAGTGGAAGCTAATGACTCTATGAGAACAAGACTCGGTCAAACAAAATTGAAAAAAAAATGAAAAAATAGAAGAAAATGTAAAGTACCTCATTGGAAAAAGCAACTGACTTGGGAAATAAATTCAGGAGAGATAATTGAAGAAGTACTGAACTACCTGAAAGCCATGATAAAAGGAAGAAGAAAAAAAAAAAGAGCCTGGATGGTATATTTCAAGAAATTAACAAAGAAAACTGCTCTCATATCCTAGAACCAGAGGGTAAAATAGTCATTTAAAGAATCCACTCATCACCTTCTGAAAGAGTCCACCCAATACTGGTGCCAAATTCCAGAATCATCAGGTCAATGAGAAAATACTGCAAGAAGCCAGAGAGAAATAATTCAAATGTCAAGGAGACAATCAGGATTACAAAGGACTTAGCAGCTTCTACTTTAAAGAATCAGAGGCTTGGAATACGGTATTCTAGAATGCAAAGGAGCTTGAATTACAACCAAGAATCAACTACCCAGCAAAATTGAGCATAAACTTTCAGGGGAAAAGATAGACATTCAGTGGAATAGGAAACTTTCAAATTTTCTGATTAAAACACCAGAGCTGAATGGAAAATTCAGTCTTCAAATACAAGACCCAAGAAAAGTATCAAAAGGTAAACAGGAAAGAAGAGAAACACCACGTACCAAAATAAAGCCTAAATGGGTACATGATTTAGATATAAAGACTGATACTAGAAACAGATTAGGGGAGCAAGGAATAGTTTATCTGTCAGATTTATAGAAAATGGAAGAGTTTATGACCAGAAGAGACAGAGAACATTGTGAAATGCAAAATGGATGATTTTTATTACATTAAATTAAAAAGGTTTTGCATAAAAAAAACCTTTGCAACCAAGACTAGAAGGAAAGCAGAAAGCTGGAAAACAATTTTACAGCCAGTGTTTCTGATAAAGGCTTAATTTCTAAAATATATAGAGAACTGAGTCAAATTTATAAAAATTCAAGTCATTCCCCAGTTGATAAATGGTCAAAGAATATTAACAGGCAGTTTTTAGAGAAAGAAATCATAGCTATCTATGATCATATCAAAAACTGCTCTAAATCACTATTGATTAGTAAAATACAAATTAAAACAACTCTGAGGTACCAGTTCAGAGCTATCAGATTGGCCAATATGACAGAAAAGGAAAATGATAAATATTGGAGAAAAATATGGAAAAATTGGAACACTAATGTATTGTTGGGGAAGTTGTGAACTGATTCAACCTTTCTGGAGAGCAATTTGGACGTATTCCCAAAGAGGTATACAATTGTGCATACCCTTTGATCCAGCAATACCACTACTAGGTCTGTATCACAAAGGGATCAGAAAAAAGAGAAAATAAATGTACAAAAATATTTATAGCAGCTCTTTTTGTGATGGCAAGGAATTGGGAATTGAAGAGATGACCATTAATTGGGGAATGATTGAACAAGTTGTGGTATAAGAATGTAATGGAATAGTATTATGCTATAAGAAATGAGGAGCAGGAAGATTTCAGAAAAACCTGGAAGGATTTACATGAACTGAGTAGAGTTAGTAGAACCAGAAGAACATTGTACATAGTAACAGGTACATTGTGCAATCATCAACTATGATAGACTTAAGTCTTTTCAGCAACACAATGATCTAAGAGAAAGCCAAATGACTTGTGATGGAAAATGCGATCCACATGCAGAGAAAGAGCTATGGAGTGCAGATCAAAGCACAGCCTTTTCACTTTTTTTATCTTTTGTTTTTTTCTTCTGGATTTTTCTTTTTGTTCTGATTCTTCTTTCACAACATGAATAATGTGAAAATATGTTTAACATGATTGTACACATATCACCTATATCAGATTGCTCACTTTTTGGAGAGGGAGAAAAATTTGTAGCTCACAATCTTAAAAAAATGAATATTGAAAACTTCATTTACATATAATTTGAAAAAATACTAAGTGGAAAAAAAACAAGAAAATTTATTCAGCCTGCATTAAGGATGTGACTGACATAAATTCTCTGAGCAAAATATAGTCTTCCCTAACTCTACATAGATACAAATGAATTCTAAGGCAATGAGATAAGGAAAAATCCTCCCAACTTAATAGGAATATGTGTAAGGATATGTGCTCTCAAAGGAATAGCAGCATCAAATATAAAACACAAATAAGAAAAACAGTTGAATTTATCAGTATAGTCCTAGTGTGGGACATACCTTTAACAAGAGGCATCACAACCTATCTACAGTCTGACTTAGCAACTAAGTTTTAGGTAGTTGGTGAGACAGAATGAAATTGAGTGAATTTATAAGGGTAACACAGCTAGTGTCAGTGGGCAGATACGAACCCCAAATTTCCTGACTCCAAATTCAGTACTCTATCTACAACTCCTTACTGCCGCTACAAAATTCCGCTAAAGTAAAATAGGTGACATTTATGTAATGTTTCACATTCATTCCTTCATTTGATGTTACTTATCCTGAGAGGCAGGTAGCAGAAATAATATTGTCCCTATTTTATAAATGAAGAGAGTGACACTTAGATAAAGCTACTTACCCAAGATCATATAGATAGTAAGTGGAGGGCCAATTCTAAACCAGATCTCAAATCCAAAGCTCAGGGTTTGTTGTTGTTGTTATTTTTTTCCTTCCCACTATACATAACTGTTGCCTCACAAATAGAGTACCCACCTTCAGTACCATTTTTTTTTGACTCTGAATTCTTTCTGTTGACACTTTAAACCAAATTTAAATGGGAATTGGAAATAGACATGCTATTTATTTTGCTTATTTAATTTGAAACATGTGTGGATGAGGAATGTTGGACAGGCTTGTACAAAATTGAAATGCAAGCCAAATAATGACAATTTTATGACACTGACACTTCTCTTTTACAATAGCAATTAGGATTTAGTGGGGACTGAGCACTCTGTGCTTGTCACTATTAATATAGTTTAGTCTGTCTACTCAGTAAAGTCCAGAACTTACCATGAAGTCACAATCCCTTGTTGTCAGTTACAGATGTTAGAGACAGTAAAGACATTCCTTTGCCAGGAGTCAGAATTATTGTTCAGCATTTTTTCTCTCAATAAGAGATCTCATTTTTTGCAATTTGTCATGGAGAAAGAACACAGGCCTTATTTGTTTCCCTGTCTCTTTTGGACTCCTCCTTTCCCTGCTAGCTGCTAACTCCACCAGTCAGTTTTGAGCTGCTTCACCTTTCCCTAATGCCAGCAGACTAACGATCTCCCACTGAAGATAATGAGTGGCTTAGTTCCTTTCTGCTGCAAGTTGTGTGGCAGTCTCTGTGTAACTGCCCACACAAAAATGTAGGCCTTTCATTGTGCACCGGCTGGGCATTGCAGACTCCTGCCAACACTGTGGTCTGATCAACCAAGGTGAAGGTTCATGGTTTTGAATGTAGATTTTAGGAAAGACTGAAGGAACAGCAGCCTGGTGGTCAAGCAAAGAGCTCGTCTTTGTTGTGTCCTTTGTCCCTCTAGCGTGGAAAAGAAACCAAGACTAAAATAAAGATCTAGAGGCACAGTTTATTTCTGTGACCAGATATTGTGTTGGAGGACATGAGGAAAGTAGGGAGGTGGAGTGGGGGGAGGGGATGGATTTGAAATAAGTTGGCTTGAAAGTACTTGAATTCCCATTAGGTCAGATTTTAATATGCTTTCCTTTGCAATCACTACATGAAACCTTACTTCAGGGAAAAAATACACACATGTAAGCATAAACACAAGTTCCATTAAATCTCCCAAATCTCCATGCTTTTTTTTTGGCCAAGATTTTTTTCTTGGTAATATATCAAGGCAGGGATGGATTAGACAATTATAACTAATTAACATCTGTGGATGTATTAAAATCATATTAATTTCTTCAACCAAGTAAACAACTAGAAAGTGCCAAAAAACAGATATGTTGGAATCATTGAATTGGTGCCCTAGGAATTACAAAAGCAGGAGGAGATTATGGAGCAAATTAAAGCTCTTATGTCAGTTCTGTTTCTCACTGACATCAACCATGAGATAAAGGATATAGTTTTAAGTTGTTTTAGTCTTCCAATGATACTCCTTTACTATTTTCATAGCTAATCTCATTAATTCAGAACCAGTTATGTAATATACGGCACTAATAAGGTTGTGATGGGAAATGGTAACATTTAAAATAACTAACATTTGGTATAGTGCTTTACCAAATTACATATGTGTATGTATTATGTATGTATGTATGTATGTATATAATCTGTCTGTTTAGTGTCTCAAAGTTTTAGTGAAATTGTAAACTACTAAAGCTTAAAACACTGAGACTTCTGGAACACCCTGTATATACCTACATACATTTATATATGTGAATGCATAATTTCAGCTTCAAAACTACTTTACTAACCTATGTAGGTACTGCATGTATTATTATTTTTTTGATAAAGAAACTAAAGGGGGCGGGCAGTTAGGTGGCACAGTGAATAGAGCACCAGCCCTGAAGTCAGGAGGACCTGAGTTCAAATCTAGCCCTAGACACTGGCTTAACTAGCTGTGTGACCTTGGGCAAGTCACTTAACCCTCATTGCCTTGCCTTCCCTCCTCCAAAAAGAAAGAAAGAAAGAAAAAGAAACCAAAGTTCAGATAGTTAAGTGGTTTGCCAATGATCACACATTCAGCAAGTATCAAGGGTGAGAGTCAATCCTGGGTCTTTTTGAACACATATACTACATACATATACAATACTTTGCTGTTGCTTCTCGGTAGAATGCTTAGTATCTAAGAAACGTATTTACTTATGATATGCTTATGGTCAATGATTGCGGCTTTTGCATAACTTAATCATAGGATATTAGAATTGTTTAGGATTTTAGAAATAATCAAATTCAATTGCTTCTTTTTACAGAAGAGAAGCCCAGAGAAGTTCACAGGGAGCTATTTGAAGACATTAATCTAATCTAATTAGGGGTGGAAGTTTTAATCAAGGCTGCTTCTTCTGTTTTTTGTTTGTGTTGTTCTTTGTTGTCTTTCTTTTCTCTCCACTGTCAACTCCGAGGCCACTCTAAGGGGTTTTTCATTAGGAGGAAAATATTATATAATTCCCTTTCTGTCACTTCAATATGAAGTTAACCTTTGGAGGGGTGAAGGGTCTAGGGAAGTGACAGTGCAGTGTGCTTAAATATGTCATCAGATGATGTATTCAAGGGCCAACCCTGATGTTCTGTAGCTATGCACCTTTGGGCAAGGGACTTTAACTCTTCTGAGCTTCAGCATATCTTAAAATGGAGATAATGGTATACATGTTGCCTCCCACATAAGATGGTGGTGAGGACAGCACTTTCACAATTTGTCAAATGTTAGAGAAATGGGAGCGCTTATTGTATCCTATATATCTCATATTTTCTTTCTTAACAATATCTTAGACTTTGCCAACTATTTTCCTCTTACAAATGACAAAGCACCAAGCTTCATGCTAAATTTGATTTAATTCCTTGCGATCGCTAAACAGCATAGATCAACAACTCAGATTTTAGAGATAAAGTACATACTCAATCAAATTAATGTGTCATGCATGGAAGTATGAGAGCCATGCTTCATAACACAAAGATCACCTTTTAATATCTATCTACAGTGGAGTTGAAAAGAATAGTTCATAAGTTACAGGCATGAATAGAATGAGTTCAATATGAGCCCTTTACCAGACTCTCACGTAAGTTCAGAAACATGATGACATCACAGCATTAAGAAGTAAAAAAGCCTCTTTTGTAAGACTGTCATCAATTGGGAAAGAATGGCAAAATTAATGTAAGATCTTTTTTAAATCTGGAAACTAAATTGTGAAAGACCTCAGATATCCACAAAATGATAAATAGGAAAATGTCAAGATGTAGTCCCAGACTGAACCATTTAGAAAAGGTTCATATTAACCCAGAAAGACTTTATCTTTAAAATAGGCCATCAAAAAGAGAAGATTCACATCCAGTGGGGGGAAAAAAAGAAACAACTAGTGAACATAAGTGTCTTAATAAGTTATCACAGCATGAAATCCAAAATGGTCTTTGCAACAGAGGCCACAGCTTTCAATGAAGTTAGTATGTAAGTAGACTTTATTTGTCTTTTGGTTCAGTTTTATTTTGTGTATCTCAAGGATTGGTCACTGGTCCTTGGTCACACAATCTGACATTTACAGAACAAAAAGGGATCTTGAAGCCTGAAAATCCCAAGTAATTTATTCATATGCATATTTACTTAACACTGAGTGATAGAATGGAAACAGTGCTTGCTTTGGAGTAAGAGAACATGGATTAGAAGATTGATTTTGCTTCTACTACTCTGTAACCTTGAGGAAGGTCTTTTACTCTCTAGGCCTCAGTGTCCTTGTAAAATGAAATTAGACAATGTGATTTTTAGTGTGCCTTTCAGCTCTCAATTCACAGCCTTACCGAAAGCTTTGAAGGGCCATGTGAATATCATCTCTCTCCTAAGAACATTGAATAAAAACATTAGGATATAAACGATCTGCAAAAGTGTGCATTGATCCATTATGACGTGCATATAGGTGGCATAGGACATGTAGCGCTAGACTTAGCAACAGAAAGATCTGGTTTGAATACTGCCTCAGATACTTAGTAACTGTGTGACCCTGAGAATGGAACTTAACACCACCTAGTCTTAGTTTCCCCCTTTGTGAACAGGGAATAATGATAGCATAATAAAATAATATAATAAATAATATAATAAAAGTTATAGTGAGAATCAAATTAGATACTATATTACAGGCATTTCAGAAAAAATCCTTAAAGTGATATAAACATATGTTAATGTTATTACCATCATCATGACTGTATAGGCGCAATGTGGCACAGTGGATGATCCATTGAAACCACTGTGATGTTGATGATATGACTCCTAAAATATGAAGGTTGGGAACAGACTTAATAGAAAGACCCAGGGATATTAATTAATGAGACAGAAAAGCATCCAATCCCATCTTGTAATGGGGTCACTGATTTCTTTTTAAAAAAAAATTATAGTGTTAAATGGGTGTATCACTCTACTAAATGATTTCAGTGTCCATAGAGAAAAGTATTTTAATTGTCCAAAAGTAAATAAAAAGCATAAACATCAAGAAGTAGTGAGTAATGTGGTAAATGATACAAAGTGGCATCACTCAGAGTGGGAACTAAGAGAAAAAGGAAATTGTGGTTTGAATTACGGTAATTCTACAACTTAAGTATCCCATAACCAATAAAACGATATCTAAGGACAAATCTTTCATTGTCGGAAAGGCAAAAAGACTTGTCCACCCTTTCCTTAATTTCTGAGATTACATAATTAGAAAGAGTTCTTCTCTGAAGTTAGAGCCTCCAATGAGTACGCAACTGACACTTCTTTTGCTTTAGCTTTGGAAGAGAGGTAATTTAAGGTATAATCATGACATTAGAAGTTGCTTCCTACAGAAGGAATTTTTCATGGAAGCCAAGATTACCAGGGGACATCTCTCACTGGATTAGGAAAAAACAATCTGCTAAACTGCACCTCTGTGGGAGACTATGGATTACTTTGCCATCTGTTGCTAATTACTCTATATTCCTTAATATTGTTTCCAATTGACATTGATCGAGTAATGCTACCAGTATCACACTGAGTAGATATCATTACAACATATTCCACCTGAGTTAAACTTTGGTTTGTTGTTCAAGAACTACGAAATGTGTGTATGTGTGTGTGTGTGTGTGTGTGTGTGTGTGTGTGTGTGTGTGTGTGTGTGTGTGTGTGTGAGAGAGAGAGAGAGAGAGAGAGAGAGACTGTGCTAATAACAGTTATCATTTAAACAATTCTCTGTTTATAAGGGAATTTTTAAAACTATGTTAGTGGATACACTTTCAAAGAAAAGATTTTATGATACAGTTCACAGATTTGCATGTTAGAATATGTCGGTACCTATAATGCCTTTGTTTTCTGTTACATTGTTACTTATAGATGCTATGTTTTGTTGTATTTTCCCACATGCTTTTGTGGTTTTCTTGTATAATAAACAAATATTAACTGATAATTTGTTTGTAAAGCACGGTTAGGCACTGGATAAATACTCGTTGAATTCAATTAAGCTAAAAATGAAAATTTACTTTCTGTTCGAATATACGTTTGTAATCATGAGGAAATGGTATTTTCCATTTACATAAAAAAGAGCTTGAAAATTGAAGTTAAATCATTTCTGGGTCAAAAAAACATTGTGAAATTTTTCCTGGGACTATATTTGTGGTACTTGAGCAAGAGAACTGATGGACTAATCTTCCTTTTCTAAGTCAGTCCCATATCCACAATCTGGAAGCCACTGGAGGCCATCCCCACTGATTGCCAACCAATATCCACCTACAAAGCAGGTAAACTAAGCTTAAGAAGTAAGTCACAAGGAAGATGAAATAGGAGGCGATCTCTGAGAAGAGAGCCAAATCACTGCTACCACCTGGACCACCACCTCCTTCTATATTTCACAATGAGGGTAGTCCCAGACCGAGAGCCCCACAGCTCTGAAATGGAAGACCCTTCCTTCAGACCACTAGCTCTGCTTCTATTCTAGCGTCAACAGTTATCATCTAAGGAATCAACCCATGTGAAGATGGGAACTAGTAACTACCTCTGCAAACATTACAACATCTGTCTCCTAAGTAGCCATAGCTCCTGACAACCCAGAAAAGAAAACACTTACCGCCTAAATTCTTGAATCTGTCAAACAGTTCATCATGAGAAAAAAAATATGATTTTTTAGTGCAAATAATCTTTAAAAAATTCATTGTCATGAGTTTTGCTACTCCACCCTAAGGACTATAAAACATTTCTCTTTGAAATGTAGCTGAACTCACTTATATAAGTAGCTTTCCCTTGTTAGAATGTGAGCTTTGTTAGAATGTTGATAGCAGAGATCGTTAATAGCTTGACTTTTC
Source organism: Pseudochirops cupreus (assembly GCA_028627135.1). Classification (NCBI taxonomy): domain Eukaryota; kingdom Metazoa; phylum Chordata; class Mammalia; order Diprotodontia; family Pseudocheiridae; genus Pseudochirops; species Pseudochirops cupreus. The sequence continues at coordinate 257,358,718 of CM053580.1, forward strand.
TATTTGTGTCCCCAACACTGCACGTGTAGTAAAGGCTTAATAATACATGTTCATTTCATTCTCTCATTTCCAATTCCTTTCTGGACCAGTACAACCATAATTACAAACAACCTATAAAAATCACCTAGTTTTTGCATGTTTGAATTCATTTAGCTGTTTACTAACTGAAGGGCAGTGAGATATAGTAAATAGTTTGGAAAGTTAGGCCTATCTGTGTTCAAATCCACCTCTGACACATTCACCTGTGGGACTCTGGTCAAGCCTTTAAATCTCAGAGAGCTACAGATAACACTCTAAAACAATGGATTGCTTATAGGAGTTGCAAAGGAACCACCTGAGAAGTGCAGGTGAAATGAGGAATTATTAGGTTACTTTTCTACATATAGAGTTCCCTCTACTGATGAAATTCACAGGTCGAAACATGACTTTTGATTATGAATTGCTATAATGCTACTGAGAGAACCATATTTTCTTTGATGAATATTATAAAACTGAGTTATAATTAATGGTGCAAGTGAAATTTATTTAAAGGTTATGTTAATATTATACAAACTAACAGGGAAATTCAAAGATCTCAAGAATGTCATGCTGATATCCATGACCTGCCTTTCTAACTTTAGTCCTATTACATTCAATGAAATACGTTTTAAGAGGTTAATTTTTATTACCAAATAATTATGTATTGTCTGCATGTAATTCATTCCTTGATAAAAATACATGATGTTTTTAGAGAAAAATCATTTCCTAACTATAATGAAACATTATCTGATGAACTTTCATAGTGAGTTTTATCCTTTTAACCCTTTGCCATTCTCTATCCCTTGGGGGAAATACTAGGAGTTATCCTCATATATCACTTGATATAATTCAAAGGAAAACAAAATACTACAAAATGCAGACTCAAAAGATGCCAAGATTTATCTCTCAATAAAGGGGGAGGGGGAGGTGTCATGAACTAAATAATGAACACCAACCAAGATGGCAGAATAGCAGAAAGAAATAGAGCTGAACTCTCCCCCAATGCTACTCCACAAAGATCTAGAAAATGTGCCATGTCAAGTTTTGACTGCAAAATCAAAGGAAAAAAAATCAAAATTAGTCATCTTTCTAACTTCAGGTAACATATGGAAGTGGAGAGTTCCACTAATAGGGCGGATGATATAGTCAGGAGTATCCTAAGCTTTCCAACACAAAGACTAAACTACGCCCTAACAGGGCAAGAAGAGGTCCCAGATCTAACACAGAGGGGCCTGTCTTTATGTAGGGAGAAGAATCAGTACAACTAGAAAGTCACAACCCAAAAACTGTCTCTGCATTGTTTGAAGAAATCATGAAAGAAAATAGGTAAGATCTCTTAAAAGCAGAGGACAAAGTGAGAATAGAAAGAATCTGCCAGTTACTATTAGATATAGTTCTAAGAATATTAACTGTAGTGATAAAACATGCAAAAAGAAAGAGGAGAAAATAAATATGGGCAAAGAGTATAAAAAAAAATCATTGTTATCAGGTGATCCGATGGTTTTCTTAGAAAACTCTAGACAGTCAAGTAAAAAAATAATTTAAACAATCAACAACTTAAGCAAAGTTTCAGGATCAAAAATGAACCTACTAAAATCATCAGCAACAAAACCTAGCAGGAAGAAATAGAAAGGGAAATTGCATTTAAAATGACTTACAAAATGCATAAAATGCTTGGGAATCAACACGCCAAGAAAAACAAAGGAATAATATGAATATAACTATAAAAATTCTTTATACAAATAAACACAGATTTGAATAGAGAAATACTAATTGCTTAGAGGTAGGCCATGCCAATATAATAAAAATGATAATACAACCTTAATTAATTAATTTGAGTGATATGCCACTCAAACTATTAAGCAAAATAATAATAATAATAACTAGATTACAAATAGATAAGATTTATCTGGAAGGGAAAAGAAGGGTCAACAATCTGAAGGGAAATAATATGCAGGAAATGCAAGAAAGAAGGGGTCCTACCAGTACCAGGTCTCAAAGCGTACCACATAGTAGTAAGAATCATCAGAAGAATTCAGTACGGGCTGAGAAATAATCAGTGGAACAGAATAGGTCCACAACATGAAAAATAGAATAGCCCAGGATATAATGAAGAGCCTTGAGGTCATATTATCTAAAGACTAGTGTATGATCTATATTTAGTTTATTGAACTGTGTTTGTGTTTGTATCCATGGAGATATAAATTAGGAAGGGCCATTATCTGATAATAACCAGGGAAGAATAAGAGGGTGAAACACACAGAAACATTTTCTCGTTTTTCTTCCTTCTTTCCCATTCCCTCCTCTTCATCAAAGCAGAAATGGATAGAGATTGACTAGAAAGTTAAGGAAAGAGTCACTGAAGTCAAGGAAAGAATGAAAGGGATATGAATGTTTGATTATCCTAGGCTGACTTTCAGTAAGTTTGGACTAAATTAGAAGGGAAATGGATGTTGTCAATCTCCTGAACTTATTCTAATAACCTTAAGTCAGGAATTGAAATTGGCTCCCATTTTCCCTCTCCAATATTTTTTTTTCTGAAGCAATAAAAATGTGTGTTTTACATCCTTCTATTTTTCTTTCTGAGGCCATCTTTTGCTTCCTTTCTCTCTTCTCCAGGAAGTTTCCTCACACTGTCCTTCATTACAAAATGTCTCCTCTTTCCTCAAAAAAAATTTCCTGTTTCTTGAGTGTGACTGATACTAAGTGCTGATTTGATCATCTGTTTAAAGAAACTGACAGTAAGTTATTAATTAGATTCAGGTCTCTCTGGGATATTTATATATATATATTTTAAAGCACTAAGCTAGTCTGAAGGAATTTCTTAATCATAAATGTACATCCAAGATAATTTTGATCTAATGGGAGTTTTCCAATATTCCTTGCTATTTAAAATCAGTATCCCTCCCAGCCTCCTCAGTCACTACCTATAGAGTGAAATAATAGAATCCACACAACAATTGAATACCAATCATTCCCTCCCTCCTCTAGTCTCCTCTTAGCATAATTCATACATAGCTTAGAAAGCAGTCCTATAGCAAAGGAACAGAATAATGTAATTACTTATATGTAGGAATATAGATACTCTCTTTTATAAAGTCACGGCTGAATTAATAAGATGATTCGCAATCATAAAATGTTATAAATATACTGTTACAGACCGAATTTAGTGAAAAACTGTGACTTTTATTATACTAATGCCAGAATATAAACTCAGATATTGTGACCTTGAAATGAGAAATTATTTCTGATTGTTTGTTTTTGAAATAAATCAACAAGAAAGACTGTGGCCAACTGAAACATTTACCAGCAATGAGATAATTATATAAAGGAAAAAATGAAACAGAAAGAACAAACAAATTGAAAATCTTCTATAGTAAACAGATAAACCTGAGAATAGATAAAGCACCTAAACTGAATCAGAAAAGAAAAATTAGTATGTGCCCATATACATATGCTTTACAATATTCATGTGTGCATATATGGATGCATATAAACATGCATCTACATATAAATAGTATATACAACAGAATACCTTTAACTTACTAGTATTGTTAGACGTGACAATAACTCAGCTTTCAGAGATTAAGACTACTTGTTTTCACTACTACAAAGGACCATGGAGGTAATTTGCTGTAACTCCCTCACTTTATAGTAAAAAGGAGTGCTACAATAACTTAGGATTATATAGGGTTAACTTGATATTACATTTGAACAAGCAACATAATTTTATCAATGACATTAAAAAAAATATATATATATATGTAATCAGAAAAAACATAGGATTTCACAGTTAGAAAAGACTTCAAACAATATTCTTGCACAAACCATATCTGAATACTAGTCAACCAGTCATGGTCTGAAAACGTCCATTGTGGGGGAACATATTATATCTCAAGAAAGATCCTTCTGCTATGGAAATACCAATATAATAAAACAAGAGAAAATAATTAATGGTATAAATGTAGGCCAAAACAAGATAAAATGATCTCTAGGTATGATATGATACTTTAATTAAAGAACTAGCAAAGACAACAATTGAGATAAAAAACTTCAGAAACATTGCAGTCTACAAAATTAGGTCCTCAAAAATCAATAGATTTGTTATATGATAATCACAAAATTCCAGAAACAGCAATAGAAAAGGAAATCTCATTAAAACAACAGCAAAAACACATAAGATATTTGAGGATATGTCTGACAAAGCTCACAAAATACTTTTATTATTTCAATTACAAAGTGCTGCATAAAAACAATAACAAACAACAAAGGAACAAAAAAACACCTACACAGCTGGAGAAATATTCAGTGCTTAGGCCTGGACCATGCCAATTTGATAAAAATGACAATACTACCAAAGTTTATTTAGAGATTTAGTTCTATGCCAATTAAATTATCAAAGGATTACTTTAGAAAACTCAATAGAGTAATAATTCATTTGAAGAAACAAAAGATCTAGAATATTAAGAGGAATAATTTAAAAAAAAAGATAAACATGAAGGATAGCACTACGAAACCTGAAACCATATTATGAAGCAACAGTAATCAAAACCATTGGAATGGGTTAAAAATAGAGAAGTAGAGGAAAAAGATGCTGCTGCAGATAGTGAACAGCGCTACAATCTGATAAGAACTGTTCCAGGGACTTTAAAATTATTGTTTCAAGATAGGTGATATTATTATGCCCATCGTATAGATGAAGACAAGGTCTCATACCTAGAAAAAATCTGAGGGTAGATTTGAACTCAAGTCTCCCTGTCTCCATGTTGGTGTTTCTAGAATTAGAAACAATTGAGAGTGATAACTCAGTGCTCTATCAAACAGAAAACCTTAATTACTTAAGAAAGAGAGAACTTTTTAGTAAAAGAAAAAGGCCAAGAGAAAAGGAAAGCAGGATTGCAAAAAAATCAAACCTAGATTTACTTTTTGTACCATATTTTACAATAAATTCTTTTAAAGATAATATCATAAATATTAGAAGAGAAAGAAATAATATACCATTCACAAATATAGGTAGATGTATTTCTAACAAAAAAACAAAAAGAGGAAATTAGAAAAATAAAATGTTAATTTAATTACATATTTTTTGAAGATGAAAATTTTATAAATAAGCCAAATTAGCCAATACAAGATAAAGAGGGAAGCAGTTGAATGGCAGGGTGGGGGAGGCGAGCAGGAGACACTTTGGATTGAATTACTCAAATAAAAGTGTCCTAACTAAAACATATAGACAACTAATATATATGTATGCATTTGTGTACATGAATATATGTACATATATGTGTCACATTCATGTGCATACGTATGTGTGTATATATTTATGTGGGTGTATATATGTGTGTGTGTATGTATATATAAATGTGTATTGATATCCTTTGACCACTTCTATTGGGAAATGGCATTTGTTATACAAACACATGTATGTATCTATGTATGTATATATTTCTCAAAAGAAGAATTATACTTATTAACCACTATATGAAAGAGTGAAGCAAATCACTAAAAAGGGGGAAATTAAAATCAAGACAACCATGAGTTTTCTCCTTAAACCAACCAAACTGATAGAGATAAGAAAAGATAGAAATAGTCAGTGTTGGAGGGATTGTAGGAAGATAAGCACACTATAACATTTTCTGTAGAGCTCTTCATTTAGTAAAACCACTTTGGAAAGTAATTTGGAATTATGATCATAAATGAACTAAGATATCTATGTCATTTGATCAAGAGAATCTGTTATTTGGCATATATTTCAGTGAAGTCAATGAGAAGGATTTTATGTTTACCAAAATCTTCAAAGTAACATTTTCTTTTTTCATCATAGAGAAGGATCAGGAACCAACTAAATGATCATTGATTGGGGAATGTCTGAACAAATTGTGTGATATGCATATTATGGCAATTTCTGTGCCATGAGAAACGACAAACATGAGAAATACAAAAAAAAAGCAATAGTTACATGTTCTGATGCAGATGGACATCAGCAAAGCCAAGGACACAATGTCTACAACAATGAAACTAGGAGAAATAAAAACAATTATTGCAAAAAAAAAATCAGAAGCAAATTTTGAAAAATTATAAAGAAAAGGGTGACCTGAAATACAAGATACATGGAAAAACTTTTTAGAGGTGTGGCACATTGTATATACTGTTTAGGCTTTTTAAATCCACTTATCAGTTTTTCCAATTTTTATCTTATTCTTTCTTGTTTTATTAAATATATCTCGACAATACACATATATGTGTATGCATGTATGTATGCATATATGTGTATGAGTGTTACATGAGATAACTCTCTATTATGTATATGGAAGCCAGAAATGAAAAGATGGGAGAAATTTTGTGATATAAAATATTTTGAAAATGCAAATAAAAATTAAAATTTACTGAAGGGATGAGATCATTCCTCAAAATTTGGTTCACTCAGGGGGGCGGAGCCAAGATGGCGGCACAGCAGCAGCAACATATCGCAGCTCTCACATAGCCACCCCAAAATACCCATAAAATAGGACTCTAAACCAATCCTGGAACTCCAAAACGCACACAAAGATACTTCCCACT
>CM053580.1:257365793-257390377 GCA_028627135.1 Pseudochirops cupreus
CATTTATTATTACATGACAGGCACTGTGCTGAACACTTTAAAAATGTTCTCATTTGATCACAGCAAGCCTGGGAGGGAGGTGCTATTATTAGCCCCAGTTCACAGTTGAAGAAAGTAAAGCAGAGTGTGGTGACTTGCCAGAGTCATGTAGCCATTAGTGTGTGAGACTGGATTTTATTTTAAGCCAGGGGTGGGGAAGCTGAGGCATTCCTAACTCCCAAGTTCAGCTTTCTAGGTACTGTGCTACCTAGCTGCAAAATAGGTGAACTCAGGCGTGATGCAAGGGGGAAATGCTCCATTTGGAGTTGGAACAGCTAGCTTCATACCATATCTCTGCTCTTTACTATGTGACTTTGGTCGGGACATTATCTGGGCCTCAGTTTCCTCATCTGTAAAATTAGGTGACCAGACAAGATGATCTCTGAAGTTCCTTCCAGTGCAGATATCTATGATTCTATGTCGTTTCCGGGTAGCACTAGGAGAAATACTCGCTATTGTTTTTCTAGACGCTAGAATGATAACCCAGTCTTTGCATATGCCGGATTCACAGTAACACAGTAAGTACAATGCACTTCCAATATTTGGGAGAATTCCGACTTCTGATATTTCTTCATCTTTAGTCCTCTATACCCGAATCTTTGCCTTATCATAGTTTTAATCACTGTTTTTTGTCACTTTTCTTCTTCTCCTCTTGCCTAACCACTAGGGCCTCTTGACTTTGTGTCGACATGGCCTATGAAGACCAGTAATTTAATTTAACAAACATTTTACCATCTTCTTTCCACAAAGCACTATTTCATTATGCTAGATGCTGATAGTATGAAGCCTATAGTGTAATATCTAGGGGCTAGAGCTGTGGAAACATTCAGAGAATGTACAATCTCCTGGTCGTATGAGGTGGAATCCTTTCAGAAAATGTCAAAAGGAGAAACATACATCTGAGAGTCAGTTGAATATGTGTGGGATGAAAAACTCTACCCAAAATTTAATCAAAACCTCAGAGGCTTCTCTAGGTAGGAATAGAAAGGATTTATTCAATTCTTGCAAGAAAGGGAACATCACCTTCACCAGGTTGAACCAGTGGAGGGAGGCTGGTTTACAGAAAGAAAAAGTGGTTATGTAGCTTAATACAAGCAACTCCTCCCACTGACTTTGCCCTCACAGGCTGAGAGCACGGCCTCACAATCTAGTCTGGGAATCTATCCAGATACAAGGAGCAAGGATTCAGCCAATGAAAACCCACGAAAGCATTTGATGCCTTATTTGGTAGTGGGTGAAAGCAGGGGAGGGGTAAGTTGGCAAAAAACGAAACTTGGGCCTAGCTGCAGCCTAAGCCTAACTACGAAAGCCAACTTGGGCCTAGCTGCAGCCTAAGCCTAAGTACGAAAGCAAACTTGGGCCTAGCTGCAGCCTAAGCCTAACTACAAAAGCAAACTTGGGCCTAGCTGCAGCCTAAGCCTAACTACGAAAGCAAACTTAGGCCTAGCAGCAGCCAGAGCCCAGGTGGAGTTTAGAGCACTATCTCCATTTTAGGGTATAATCTGAGAAGTTTTCACCTCTCTCTCACAAATAGAACTCAAAGTTGAAGCCAAGGGGCAGAAGATTGTAAGATGAGAAAATTAAAAATCCATGGGAAAGAAGGAATTTTTCTTTTTTTTTTTTTAGGAAAGCCATAGGAGAAATGTGTAAACAGAGGAGTTAGAATTGTAAAGGAAGACTACTGCCTCTCCTCTAAAACTTCAGGGAAGAAATAATACTTATTTAAATGGATATCCATTGATTCAGTTCAACAAGTCTTTCTTAAGAGTCTGCTATGTGCCAGCACTGCAGATACAAAGACAAATAAAGTTAACAGTAATCTCCTAACTGCCAAATCCAATAACTCTTTTCTCAACCCTCAATGTTCTTCATCTCTCAAAGACATTCTCCACTACTGATCACCTTCTTCTGCTCCTATTTCTTCTTCAGGAGACTGCGAAGGAATGTCCAGACCGGGAGGAGGAGAACCAAGAGGTAAAAGTGTCATTAAAGCCTAAGTAAAAGAAAATATTAAGGAAAAGAGGGGTGATGGACAGTGTCAAAGGCTGCAGAGACATCAAGAAGTATCAAGACTGAGAAAAGGTCATTGGGTTTGGCAATTAAAAGACCCTTGGTAACTTTGGAGAGGAATTTTAGCTGAATGATTGAAATCAGAAGATAGATTGTAGAGTTAAGAGAGTGGGAGAATAGGCAGTAGAGGTCTTGACTTGTGGGGCCGTGGTTCTCAACCTTCCAAATGCGGTGACCCTTTAATACTCATACGTGGGCGTATCTGCATGAGGGCAGACCTGCCTGGAGACGGATAGAGGAGCGGTGTCTCAGTTCCCTAAGACCATCAGAAATTTATGTTTTCTGATGGTCTTAGGCGACCCCATTCGACCCCCAAAGGGGTCGTGACCCACAGGCTGAGAACCACTGCTGTAGAGGGTCTTTGCGAGGACTTGACCTAGAGATGACATTCTAGAAGTGATCTAGTACAGTTCTGTTTTAGTGAGGAGGAAACAGACACTAAGCAGCTAAATGACTTTCCAAAGGTCTCGCAGGCATTAAGTAGCAGAATAGTATCACATAGTAAGAGACTTGAGAATACAAGGCCACCTTCACCAGCATTTATTTTTTTTTACAGAATGCCCTCTGATAGTAAAGCTTGTTTGCTGTCCTTATGCATTTCATTATGCTTCTATTCAGTTCTGTGAATGAACCTCTTAGTGATTTGACCGGTATTGCAGTGAACACGTACATTAATTTTGGGCGTATTGTCATTTTTACTATATTAATCCAGCTCACTCATAAACACCGAATGTCCTTCCAATTATTTAGACCTTCCTTTGTCTTATTCATTATAATTTTATGGTTGTCATTGTAGAGGTTGTGTATTTCTTGGTGGGTTAACTTCCAAATATTTGATGATTTTTGTTATTGCCAATGGAATATCTTTTTTATGCATTTTGTTGATCTTCATTGCTAGTAAATAGTAAGTTAAATTATTTCATGGGCTAGACAGAGTGATATCTTGCCTCTCTTCCAATTTTATTTTCATATTCATCCAATCAGGCATTCTAGAAGCAACCAGATAATATTAGTTGGTCCATCTACCTTAGCATATTTACAGATTTGTAACATTGTATTGGAATAAGTTGGACTAGTAATTATTATTTCAAGCGTGTCCCAGTGATAATAATAAACAACTAACATTTAGAGAGTACTTCTTGCCAGACCTTGTACTTTCTCATAGTTTTTATCTCATTTCATCTTCGTCACAATCCTCTGACGCGGGTGCCGCTTGTTGTTGTTGAATCATTTTTACTAATATCCCACTCTTCTTGACCTGATTTGGGGTTTTCTTGGCAAAACTACTGGAATGGTTTGCCATTTCCTTCTCCGGCTCATTTTACAAATGAGGAAACTGAGGCAAACAGGGTGAAGTGACTTTCCCAGGGTCACACAGCTGGTAAGTTTCTGAGATCAGATTTGAATTGAGGAAGGTAAGTCTCTGGGACTGCAAGCCTGGTGCTCTCTCCACATTGTCACCTGGTTGCCCCAATTGCCAGCATTGTCCGCGTTTTACGGATGAGGGAACTGAAGCAAACAAAAGTCAAGTGACTCCTCAGCTAAGAAATATCTGAAGCTAGATTTGAAGGATCTCCCTGACTCCAGGCCTAGGCTCCTTTTTTCACTGTGCCACCTAGCTGCCCCTACACTTTGTAAACTCCTCTGAGAACTATCAAGTCCATTACAGTTTCCTAAGCAGACTTATAAATTTGAGGGTTTTGCCAGTCTGGTCCTGATTTCAAGGGAGAGATAGAACTTTACACTCTCTTATTTTATCAACTCTCTGGTTTTTTAGAAGTATAATATATAAACCTCTCTATGATAACAAAATCATTAAGGATACAAGGCCTAATGACATGGGATAGTGGACTAGATGTTATACCAACGAGCCAGGAAAATATGACTGCTTTGATCACATCTCTCCTGTTCACTAGCTGTATGACTGATCATAGCCACAACATTTAACCTCTTTTTCTCAGTTTTCTAATCTAAAATAAGGATTATAGTACCTATCTCATAAGGTTGTCATGACAATCAATGTCAGGTTTGTAAAGTACTCTGTAAACCTTAAAGTATAATTTATATCTATGTCAATATCTTTGTCAACTGTCGGTATTATTGTTATTATTTATCTGGTTCTCATATTTTTGAATGAAGCTAATACGGAAATGAAGATAGGGTACATATCTATCAATTGACATTTTAAAAATATTCGCTATCATAAGGATGTTTTTATAGGCAGAAAAAATGACTGCCTTTTGTAACTGAATAAAACTAGAGATAAATTAATCTTCTTCAGGCTTCGAAAAAGCATCTTTGTTACAGTTCCATCAACTGCAGAAAGGGTGATGGGCATGATGTGCCCATTAACCTGTCCTGACAGTGTTTTTATTTTTTTCTGCTGGTCTCTATGTTTGGAAAACTTTTTGTTCCATACCTTGGAAGTAATTAATATCTGTTATGTGAAATCTATTAAATTGCTTATTCTTCACGAACAAGAAGGCAAACTTTGACTTTTCTACCAAATGTTTAAAGAACAATTAATTCTAATATTAAACTATTTGAAAAAATAAAGTCCTACTAAAAGTTACTTTTATGATATAAATATGGTTTGGATACCTAAAACCAGGAAGTGCAAAACCAGTTAAAGAAAACTATAGATCAATTTCCATAATGAAAATTGATGCAAAAATTTTAAAATAAAATGCTAACAAGGAGACTACGGAATATATAACAAAGATCACATGCTATGACTAGGCGGGATTTATAACAGGCATTCAAGACCGTTTTAATGTTTGGGAAAGTATAAGCACAATTGACCATTATTAATAACAAAAACAACACAAATCATTTGCTCATATAAACAGATGTAGAAAAGCTTTTGTTGAAATGCAACATATTCTAATTAGAAATACCAGAAAACAAAGGAAGAAGTAGAACTTCTCGTAAAATAATAAGTTGTTTCTATCTGAAACCAAGAGCAAACATTGTTTGTAATGGAGATAAGCTAAAATCTTTACCAATAAGACATGATTGAAGCAAGGATATATTCATTATCACCATTATTATTCAGCATTGTACTAGAAATGTTAGCTATAGCATTAAGACAAAAAAGGAAAGAAATTTAAGGAATAAGCATAGACAAAAAGGAAACAGAATCAGCACTTTTTGCATGACATAATAGTGTACTTAACCCTAGAAAATCAACTAAAAATCAAAATAATTAACAAATTTAGTAAAGTTGCAGAATATAAAGTAAACCCACATAAATCATTAACATTTTATATATTTCCAACAGAGCTCAGTAGGAAGAGGTAGAAAAAGAAATTCCACTTAAAATAACTGCGCACAGTATGAAATGCTCAGGTGTCCATTTGCTAAGTCAAACCCAGTGATTTTATGAACATGATTACAAGACGCTTTTCACACAAATGCATATAACTAAACAACTGGAAGAATATTAATTGCTAATAGGAAGGCTTAACCAACATAATAAAAATGATAATTCAACCTAAATAAATTTACTTACTAAGCATCATACAGATATAATTACCAAATAATTATTTTATAGTTAGAAAAAATAATAAAATTCTTCTAGAAGAACAAAAGATGAAGAATATAAGGTGAATCAACAGAAGAAAATGGGAAGGAAGGTAGCTTAATATTACTACATTTCAAACTATATTACAAAGTGGTAATCATCAAAACAATATGGTACTGGCTAAGAAATAGACTAATCAGGGTGGCTTATATGACAGATGTGGAAAAATATGTACACTAATGAATTGTTGGTTGAGTTGTGAATTGATCCTACCATTCTGTATAACAATTTATAAGTATGCCCAAACAACTATAAAATTGTATGTACTCTTTGACCCAGCAATACCAGTATAGTATTCCAAAGATACAAAGAAAGGCTGAAAAACAAACAGAAAAAAAAAACAAAAAAAACCAGTCCCCATTCTCAAGAATGGGAAAGAAAAAACTCACACAAATATATACAAACAAGACATCTACAGGGTCAAATGGGAGTAGTATCAGTGGAGGGGTGAGGTACTAAGTTTAAAGAGGACTGGAAAATGCTTCTTCCAGAATCTGAGACTTAAAGGAAGCCAGGTTATCTAGCATGTGATGATGAGGAAGGAGAGAGATTTAGCAACTGTCTAACAGAGAATCTGAATCCAAGTCTCCCTGATTCCAAGTCTAGCACCTTGTGCCTTCTTACATCACATCATCTCTTATTATGGTCATAGCAGTGAAGAGAATTAAAATTGAAGAGAATCATATAAAATATATGTTTTTGCAAGGATTTTTACAAAATTGTTAATGAAATTTAAGTGCTTCTCCACTACCATAACCATGTCTGAGTGCCATGAAGTTAGTGAACCAGGATGCAGGGATAGCAAAAGAGGAAACTCTGATTACCCCCTCCCTTCAGATTGCTCTAAAGGTATATGTACCAATGCAGTGTAACAGAGTTCTGTTACTCAGTAGTAGAAGGAATGCAAGAGAGTGGAGAATAGACCCAATAAACTCATTTGAAAAAATCTGTTATCATATATAAAGCCTCCAACAGGCCACAACTTTCTATTTTTATGGACAGAACAAGATTTAGCCATAATGTTTTTTACCATGCAGAAGAGAATAATGCAAATGATAGTGGGCATCATCTGTTCTGAGTTCCAGGAATCTTTCCACTATACTCCAGTAGCTCCATGTTACCTCCAGAATCAAAGATTAAGTCCTGTATTTGGTATATAAAGCCCTTCCTAAACTATCCCTTCCCTTTCCAGATTTCTGGTCTTCTTACACATTAAACCCTTGAGTCCCTCCATGTACTCTTAGATACAATGACACTATCTTCCTTGCTGTTCTTAGCACAAGAACCTCCAACTCTCAGGACCAGACACCGGATGACTATCATGACTGGATGCTCTCCATACTCAGCTCTGCCTCCTGTCTTCTCTGGCTTTCTTCACAAGCCAGTTAAAATCCCACCTTCTACAGAAAGCTTTTCCTAACTCCTCTTAATTCTACTACATTCTCTCTGTTCTTCCCTGTTTGTCCTGTACATAGGTTGTATATAATTGTTTGATAGTTTTTTTTTTCCCTTTTAGATTTTTAACTCCTTGAGGGTGGGGACTGTTTTTTTGGAGTTTTTTTGCCTTTTTTTATCCCCAGCCCTGAGCACAGTGTCTAGCAATAGTAGCCATTTAATGAATTTGACAGACCGACATTTCACTTTATAGCTTTAGATTCCAAATATAACACTTTCTTGAAGTCAGCATTGCTTTATTCTCTCCAGTTATTCAAGTTTAGAGTGAAACAAAGTTGTGTCCATGTGTGCCATCTGGTGGCTATTTCAACTAATTGTTGTTCGGTGCTAAGCTCTGTTATTTCTATACTCCAAGACCATCGCAAATATTTTCAGCTTCACTCTGGAGATCCCAGTTCTCATGCCTACTAGTTTCGCTTTTACACCTGGCATTACCTACTGTAGAACTTTCACGGATGTCTGTAATGGAGTAAAGAATATTGTTTGCCATTACTGATAGTGTACCTTTTCTCATTTTTTAGGTGGGAGGGAAGGGGCACTGTTGGTTAGCGGAGAATTTGCTGAGAAGTTTTAAGAACAAACTTTTTTCTTTTCTTTTTTCTCTTGTTTTTTCAAGTTTTGTATGATCTGCATCCCTCATGCACAGATTTCAGGGGTCCAGAGCTGCATATGTAGTTATGCTGAGATTTGAACTAGTTTTGCTTAGGCTTCCTTTGAATTCAGAGGCAGCAGAGCACAGTGGATAAAACTCTGGTTTTACACTTAGAAAGACCTGGATTCAAGTCCTCTTTCCAACGTGTACTGGTGGTCTTAAAATGTGAAGTCATTTAACCACTAAGAATGTAAATTACTAATAAGTTATTGATCTGTATCAGTGAAAATGTTTTCCATACTATTTTTCCACTTTGATGAAATCACAGGTTCAGGCAAACATACCCATCTAAAAATGTCTCATATAGGACTATAATATAATCATTCAATGATTATAATATATATATTCAATGATTATATTATGTATATTCAATGATTATATTATATATATTCAATGATTAAATTATATATCTAGGATTCAGTAGAAGTCTTTGGGTCCAAATCCTGAAAGTGAGTTGCAAACATTTGATATATTCATTTTGTATGCACATATATAAGATAGTAAATCTTTTTTGCATATACTTTGCAAAAAGCATTCAGAGCTTTTCTTTGTCCAGTGAGTTCTCTGTAGATCCAACATGTATTTACTGATGTCCTTCTCTTCTTCCTTAAGCCCTCCCTTCTACTATTCCTGCTGTCCATAGGCTAAGAGAACCCAATCCTCAATAGCCACTGGAGAGATTGTTATTGGAAAAGAAAAAAAAAAGCTAAGAAGAAAAGGAAATTGACAGCGTTCCCTTTCTCATTAGGTTTTTAAGCTACAAAGCCTTAGAAATAATTTCTCACGAAATCCGTTTCAATAAATATTTCTAGGCTTTCTGGTGACGACCTTTCTATAATTCCTGGTAACAGTAACCGAGTATAATATTGCCATGATAAATCCTGTCTTTTTTATTAAGCAGTCTCCGTAACAAAGCCATTTGAAACTTTGTCAGCTTCTAGCTGGTTGATTTCATGTGCATAGATTTTTGTTTCCACTGGTAGATCTTAGCATAATTTCTTGGAGACAGACCATTACCATTATAGTCATTCAGTCCAATAGCTTGTACCGTTGGTTTTTGCCAATCCTCTAAAAAATGTTGTTTATGTGGTAGCAGGGTATAGAGGTGTCTGGAAAATTATGTGGAAACCTAGATTCCATTAAGGCAAAGCAGAGCCAGGCCTGCCAGGAGCATGACTCAATTTTCCTCCTTTTTGGCAAGGAAGTATTAATATTTCTATAGCTACTCTTGGGTAATGGAACCAGTATTTCATGGATATTTTACAGTTTTTTTTTTAATTGAATACCCTCTAAATGTGTTGTTACCCTTGGTACTATACATGAAGATTGTCCAGTGTCTTATTTCCTCTAAATATGGACTTCCCTTTGAGCTTTGACTTAAGGATGGCAACACCTTAACACAAACACAACTGAGCTTTTGTTCTTTTTTTCCCCTGACAACTTTACTCCTGATTTATCTTGTTTAGAGAACAATGAATTCAAGTTAAATGAATTGAATTGAAATGAATTCAAGTTAAAAATTGTCTATTTTAAATTCTCAGTCATTAAGACTTTTACATTTATTGAGTCCAAAGGATCTTGATATTTATAGCAGGCATGAGACAAAACTAAGCAATGTGTTTTTCAGTATCTTCCCATGATTTAATATCATCCATGAACACAAAGTGATTACTGAGTTTTCTCCAGAAAGCTACATTCAGTTCTATTTAGGATACAAAATAAGGGTTTAGGCTTGCACTATATTCATGAAATATACCATGTTTTACATCATTTGTTCTTGACATTATTTGAACTGTAAGGATTTGCCATCTTTATAAGAAATTCTCCAGCATTGTCATTTTATTTGGGTCTATTTTGCATATTTCCTATTTATGTGAACAAGCCATCTGTGAGGAACTGAGTCAAAGGCTTTGTAGTAATCTGCAAGGGTGGCATAAATGCTACAATGCTTTCATTCAACACATTATATGATTATGAAGTCAATAATGAGTTACTTTTTTATGTCATTGGGGTTTTTTTTAGCACAGTTAGAAAAATGTCTTAGCCAACATATTGTTTCCTTGTAAATCTTTACAGAATTTTGAGAGGGATGCAATATGGGAATGCTTTGTGTGAAGTCCATAAGGACGTAACTAGTGTATATTGAGACAATGCTGGCTTTCTCATCTTGCTTATGCTATGTGTTATACCTTCGGTGAAGATTGGTGGGATCAGGCTTACGTTTGAGAGGAAGCTGGTAAAGAGTTTTGGTAGTAGTTCATGTACTGCTGTGAAAGGTTTGTCTCAACAATTTATGAATCATATCTAGGCCCATAACTTTCCAGTTTTGCAAAAAGGCCAGCATTTCACTTACTTTCCCTGATGCAACTGTGCTGTTTTTCATTATATTAACAATTCATCATATTGAGTGTATAAGCTTTCTGTTTCTTATTTGATGCGATGTGTCTTTCATTTTGTTGTAACTGTTACCACCTTATAGATGACAAGAAATTTTTTTCTCTTTTTCACATTTTGGAGATCCTCTCTTTCCTATAAATGTCTCTCCCAAGCCTTCGTAGTAAAGATTTTAACTGATGGCAAATTGTTACTATGTTTTTGCATAGTTTAGGTGCCTTTTATTATGCATTTAACCCTTTTGACTTTTGCTTTCAATTGTTCAATGAGGTTATCTCCAATTTCAGACATTCTCCTTTTTTTTCTTTTCTGTATTCTATTTTTTGCATTTACCTTTTGTTTCATTTAATCAAGGAATATGAGGTTCAAGTTTTTGTTTGTTTTTGTTCTCTTACTCCAAGTGATGGCTCAGCTTCCCTTTGGTTCTTTGCATCGTAAAAGCCATTGTATATATTATATGTGCCAGTCCTGAAATATTTTTACATTACTTGCCAAATGTGGAAAAATGTAATTGTTCATGTTAGTCAGAAAAAAAAATGCCAAATATTTTTAATCACTCTGCTTTGGTTTATTTAACCTACCAACTGAGATCATCAGACTAACAAAGTGTGCCCATTCCCTGTTCACTGACATTTGAGACACAGGTACTTTTTGTTATCTGCATAATTATTAGCTAGAATTTAACTAAGTTGCTATTAAAGAAAATTGTCAGTGATGTCAGGTTTTTCAGCTTACCCTCTTATATTTCAGTGACTTCTTGATTTCTGTTCTTGTCTTATCTAATCCGGATTTAAAGATGAAGGTTGTGTTGTCATTCTTGTTGTTGTTTTATGTTTATCCCAAACTGATCTTAAATAGGTTCTTGTGTAACTTTCAGCTAAGGGTCTCATCGACAAAAAAATCAATATGAGATGATTTCCTATTAATATCATGTTCATGATAAGAATTGTTTCCCGCTGTGTTAATAGACAGCATTAGTACCTAATGAAAACAGTTATTAATGTTATCACTAGCGTTGCTATGGGTATCTTATTCTAATTTTTTGAAGAAAGTTCCAGTTGAAAAAGTTCATAGACAAGCTGCTATTATCCTTTTTTTAATTTAAAATGTTTCTAAGGGCTATGGTACTTGTGGATGATTTTATTATTATTGCAATATGTGAGGTCTTTGGTATTAATACTCTCTCTAGGGACACAAAACAAGTCCTCAGTCCCTTTATAGATATAATAGTCTCCATGAGGTGTTACCACCAAACAAGGCCCACATTTGGTGCCTCACCTACTGGTTATGATCCTTTCTGCATTTAGTTTATCTAATTATCATAAAGGAAACCATCCATAAGGAATCAAGTGGCAGAAATTATATTTTGAATGACTGCTTTGTATCAGGTCCTGATTACCTGAGGCACCATGGAATATTGAAAAGGAAGCTCAATCTGGCATCAGGAGATCCCAGTTCAAATCTTGTCTCGGATCTTAGTAGCTTATAAGATCATGGGCAAATCTCAATTACTCAACCTGTTTGTTGATCTGGGAAATACAATGTATTTCTCTATTCTTTCACGGACAGCTCTGTAAAAACCAGGCTGAACCCCTGATATTTCTTCCTCTGCCTGCCTGGTCCACCTCCATTTTTAGTAATACATAGTCCTGATAGTGTCTTTTTCTGCTATTTCTGGCACACAAGTCATTGTTAGTAAGATGGTATAGCTTATATAGTATATCTTTCCATTGCCCTCCTGCTAACCCAATTTTTTTTTTTGAGTTTGGAGTAAGATGTTCCAGAAATATATTTATCTGAAAAAAACACCCCAAAATAAGCCCAATAACCTTCTTAACCCATGATGATTCATTTTGCCTCATTCAGGAGCAGGATAAATAGTTGACATCCAATCAATCACTTCTTTTAAAACCATAAAGAAACTCCCAGTTAGGAAAATTTGGGAATTGTTGTGTGTGTTTTCTTTTTTTTTTTTTTTTGGATGTTGAATCAGCAGAGATTTGTGTTGATGTTATCACTGCTTACTTTCTTTTCAGGAAAAACAAGACCAATGACAATTTAGAATTTTTTTTATTAATATGAAATCCTACAGAGTGCAGAGCAGTTTTTGTTATTTTTATATATGTAAATATTACCCATGGCAAAACAGCAACATCCCGCAAGTTTCCAAAATGTTTTAATCCCTAAAAGACAAGAGAGTGTGATTATGAGAAATGTAAAGAGATGCAAACAACTGACTAATCCATTTAACTTACAATTCTAAATTGGCTACTGGTACCTTAACTTACCTATATCTTCTGCCCCCCCCCCTTTTTTTAGGTGACATATTTATTTATTTCCCCCAAGACAAATTGTTGTTATGATGCACAAATCGATCTCTAAGAAAGGTATCTGTGCATGTGTGTGTGTTCACATGTAGGCATATACAGACACACACACACACACACACACACACATCACACAACCTGGAAAGTCAGGGCATGAAAGTTAAAGGGGAAAAAATTCTACACAAACCACTTAAACACACTCATTATTATGGCCATTGCTACCTCAGGCCACTGGAGAATTTATAATTTAGTTGGCATTATGCAGTTTGAAGTGTTTCATGTTCTGCATGGGAGCCGGCTGCAATTCAAATATCAGTAGCCATGAAAAATATGCACATACGTTTAGTATGAAAATCTCTGAGGGGATAACAGAAGAGATGGGCATATGTCGTTGCTGTGTGATGGAGAATTCCTGTGAATTAATCATTTGGCCATAGTTTATCACCATTTTATATTTTGCCAGAGACACTTCTTCATTTGTTGGAGAAGCTGATTATACATGCACATCTTAGATAGATAATAAGGCCAGAGCCTTTGATGCTTAAAGGCAACAGGGTTTGTTAGATTCTGTTATGACACAGACAACTTTGCCATTGACAGAGCCATTCAGATAACAAGAGTAATTGCTTATTTTATTGAGTTTAGGGAATTGTGCTTCATTTTACCTCCTAGTCTATTACATTAGTTATAGTGGCCTATCTTCAGATATAATTTATGGGGAGGAGTATGTATTCATGAGGAACATTTACGAAAAACAGAATAGCATGCTCTATTCAAATACTTCTAAATATTCAAATGCTTAACATAATCGCAATGAGGGGCATAATTTACAAGTGTGTGAAGGTAAGGATTTTACTGGGTGCTTTCAAAAACAAAACAAAGCATAACTCATAACCCCTACCCAGGTTCATTACATTATACTTTAATGCCCTCTCCCTCTCCCAGTGAAATGCGAGTCACACCTTTTCCCTAAATGAATCCCTCAACATTCCAAAGCCAGGGTGACTGTGGCTGAATAATTCTGAACTGTATTTATGTCTCTTTTATTCTGCTTTAGAGGGGCTGCTATGGCTAGTAGCATAAGTACAAACCAGAGCAATTGCTTCTGACACTTAAAAGGATTTTATTGGCAGCTAGAAACACATTGGGGATTTGAAAATAGTACTTTTCCATCTGTAATACTTGGTGTGATCAAAGATCACAGAGCAGCCCCAGATTAGTGGAAATGAGGCTACAGTAAAAAGTTTGCTGTTCCACGTAGAGAAGAGGGCTTGGGTTTGATTCATGTTAATCCCTATCACAATCTGAGTAGAATTTACAGTAATGGGATGCACTTCTCAAGGTTCTTTCTAATGTATTTTTTTCAGATGTGTAACAGTAGAAAATAATACAGCAGGATTTAAAATTTACTTCTAAATTCAAGCCTGATTGCTCAAGCTGTCCATTTTTGTAACCATCCAATGTTTCAACTATGTTGTACACGGTTACCCCTATGGTTTTATAGGTGTTTGTCCCGGTGTGACCGCCTTTGATGGTAAGACTCTAAATAACAAGGACAAGTCCTGTATGTTTAACTTTGTAAAGCACTCAACAGGTAATCAGGTGAAATGAAAATGTGAATGGAAGATTTCTCTACACGGCATTGGTGACAGTATCTGTTAAGATAGTTGTCACAGAGGGCAGTGGCATAGGACACAGAAAGAATACTTTTTAAAGGAACCAGTAATTCACCGAGGACAATATACAAGACCTTCAACAATAAAATCTGTTCCCTCAGTTGTACATGAAAATATATATTAAAAGTGTGGGAAAATAAGATGAACGACATATCTTAATGCGAGGAGGTACATTTAGTCTCATAAGTTTCTATAAAATCATCTACCTTAATACCCTCTCTAAAGGAGAACTGAATATCAGCCTCTTAAAATATTGTCTTTATGTTGATGCTTCTTGTTTTTAGGTCACCTTGATTTGAAATATATTGTTCTCCATTCCCCTGTGCAGTGAGCTGTCTCTTGTGACAAAGACTGAAATAAAGACATTTCCAGGGCAAACTAAACAGAACTAACACGTTGACTACGTGTGATAGCATATGTGCTCCTCCACCTTCATAAACCCATTACTTCTCCAGTGAAGGAGTAGGATCCGTTTTCTTAGTTTTTCACTGGGGACTGAGCTTGATCGTTATTAGTAAAAAGGGTTCAAGTTACTGTTATTTTAGCTTGTTTGTTTTATTTTGTTTTACTGTTACTGTTTATGTTGATAGTTATTTACCACGTTTTCCCGGTTCTGACGTTTTCTACCTAGGTGACCGTGGGTGAATGACTAATTCTTTCTCGACTTCAATTTTCTCGTCTGGAAAATAAGTGAGGTGGCCTCTATGACCTTTGATTTCCCTTTCATTTCTCGATCCATAATGCTATGAGCGTTATAGTTATTTTTAAACTCAATTTTATTGATATATTTCTACGTAATTTACATAAATCACCTACTTTACCTCAATTGTTTTCCCTCCCCTCACTCCTCTCCAAGAGCCATCTCTAACAATAAAGAATTTTTAAAAAGGGAAAAAAGTTCAAATTTAAGCAACATATTGAAAAAAATCTGACAATATATGCAGTTTCCCACAGTCAGCAAATTATTTAAAAGGTTGATGAGGAATCTTCTCAAATCTCTTCTTCAGGTCCAAGGTTGCCCATTATAATTTTGCAGCATTTCGCTTGACTTGTTCTTTTTTTTTCTGTTTATGTCAAACAGTCATTTGCATATTTTTTGTTCTTGTTTAAATTGACTTCATTTTGAATCAGTTCATGAGTGTTTCCAAACTTCTTTGTACTCATAGGGTCTTCCATGCCAATAATACTCAGTTACATTTGTAACAGCTTCTTCAGCCATTTCCTCGATCCATAGCGAGAGGATGTTCTCAGTCTTCTCTTTCAGTTTTCAGATGCTTGAACTCATTCTCAGCCACCTTAGCTTTTAAAGTAACCACATCCCCACTTGCTCTCTTCCCCTCACCCCTTATCCCTGTCATTTCTTTCCCCTTGGGGTTTTGCTTATTAGTTCATTTGTCTTTCTTACTTTTATCTAACTATTAAATTATCCACAGACACCTCTTTTTTCCCTTCACAGTTAATAAAGTAGATTTCCCCCTTTTCTCCTCCCATTTACCTAGTTCTTTTCATAAGTTTAAATTTTTTGCACTCTTTTCCAGAGCCAATTTCTCTTATTCTTGTCATTATCTGTTGTCTCTGTCTCCTTCTAGTGATTCATTCTCTGGTTCATCATCCCTATAATTATCTGGTCTCTGTCTGTTCTCTGTATTTCCCAAGGAATGTGAACTTGAGAGGAACTCCTTCTGGGCTCTCCCCTTAGGCAATTTCTGGAACTGTCTTGTAGAACTCGGCCCTCATATTCCCATTTTCCATTGTTCCAAGAACAATGCTAATCCTGCAGGTGTTAGAGAGGGCAGTGCTTGTGGTAGGATCCCCCTGCCACCATATCCTTTATTATGCAGTAAGTCCCTGATCTACCTTTCCCTAGTTACTTCTTTTACCCAACTGACTCAGAATCTCTTCCTGGGTCCATGCTCTCTCACTACCAGGTGCCAGTTATTTCTGTCCTCCCCCATCCAACTGAGGTGGGATCAATGTCTTTTCAAGTACCAAATTCCCCAGAACGTACCCAACACAGGTAGTCCTTATCTTTCCCCACCAAAAAAATGCTTTCATTCACCTAAGAGTCAGGATTTCTCCAGTTCAATCCATAATGCCTATTTCCTCACTATTAGTTCTCCCTGATTTTGGCCTTCACATCTGTCTCTTTGTGTATATTTATTTGTGTGGTCGGTTGGGTTTTTTTCCAATTTTTTGTAAAAAAAAAGTTTGTGTTTAAAATTTTCGAGTTCCAAATTCTCTTTCTCCTTCCTTCCCCTCTTCCCTCATTGGGAAGACAAGTAATTTGATATAGTTTATACATGTGCAGTCATATAACATGTATTTCCATGTTAGTCATGTTGTGGAAAAAATATAGATTAAAAAATCCAAGAAAAATAAAATAAAAAATATGCTTTGATCTGCATTGAGATTCCATCCGTTCTCTCTCTGGGGGTGGCTGGCGTTTTTCATTGTATGTCCTTTGGGTTTGTCTGGGATTAATGTATTGATTGGAATAGCTAAGTCATTCATAGATGGTTGTCATACAATATTGCTCTTACCGTGTTCTGCACACTTGACTTTCCATTGGTTCATTCTTTGTGCAGATTTAGAAAGAATTTCCTTACTAATCACTTTACTGCCATTCTGTTGCTGTTGCTGTCCTTGTTTGCCTCATTCATTCACCCTTCCTGTACTTCTGTTGCTGGGAGTGTTTGAGAAGCAAATTATAACTTCAGGTCATTTCCTTTTTAAGAATGTTTCAAACATCTCTTTATTATTGAATATCCACCTTCTTTTTTCATCTATGAGAAAACTCAGTTTTGTAGGGTAGGTTACCTTAGACTGCATCTTAATGCTCATCTTTTTTTTTTTTTTTTGGAACATGTTCTTTCATTCCCTTCTGCATTTTTCTGTGGGTTCAGTATAATCTCATCATATTTGAATTTCCTTTCTTTTATATTTGAAGGTCTTTCACCTGATCACTTGCAGAGCTTGTTGCTTCTGAATTGAATTGTTCATTTTAACTACTATGTGTCTTAAGAGTTTGCAGCCTGATTTTTCCCCTGGAGGCAATCTTTGAATTCTTTTGATTGAATTTCATTTTCTGTGTTCAGAAGTTCTGGGAATAACCCCAGAAAAGACATTACACATGCTATTTCCAGAAAATCTTAAAACTGTCCAGATCTCTCAGAACTGGAGTACAGAGTAGAAAAAGAAATAATTCACTGGTCACCAACTAAAAGAACCCCCAAAGTGAAAAATTCCCAGGAACCTAGGAGCCAAATTTCAGGTTTTCCAAGTCAAAGAAAAAAAAATACTACATGCAGCCAGAAAGAATTCAAGCATCAGTGAACCAGAGTCAGGCTCACATGATTAAGCAGTCACTACTAAAAAGGAACAGAAATTCCAGAAAACAAAGGATATGGCCTTACAGTCAAAATTAATTTATTTAGCAAAACTGAATATCATGTTACAGGAGGAAAAATAAACCTTTAATGAAACAGAAGACTTAACAAATGTTGCTGATACAAAGAGCAGACCTATGGAGAAACCTTGAAGTTTGAACATTGGAATGAAGAGAGACATTAAAGTGATAATGAATGAACAAAGTTAAAAGTCCAAACAAGGCTTAAGTGCTTATGGACAGATTGTACATGTGTCTCCTCTGAACACTATCATCATCCAGGGTCATGGAGGGAGACAAATTAGACAAAGGCTGGGAGTGGTTCTGCTTTATCTTGATAATCTTAAGAAAAGAAGGGAAAGAGATGGGAAGAGGAATATATTGTAGAGGGAAAAGGGATATGAAGATTAGGGAAAATCATCTCACATAATTAGGGTGAACTAGTAGATATCTCTACAAAGAGAAAGAGATGGGGCTAATGGCTGATATTCTCATTTCAACAGGTCAAAAGAAGGAGAAAAATAAACACAAACATACATACATACATACATACACACACACACACACACACACACACACACACACACACACACACACACACACATATATATACACATACACACCTATATACAGATATGCATGTACATGCACATATAGACAGTTGAGTATAAAAATACATTTCAATCAACAGAGAAGTAGAACAGAAATAAAGGAAGAGGAATTGGAGTGAAAATAGATTAAGAGAAGGATTTTTAGTCATGTCTGACTCTTCATAATCCTATCTGGGATTTTCTTGGCAAAGATACTGGAGTGGTTTGCCATTTCTTTCTCCAGCTCGTTTTACAGATGAAGACCTGAAGTAAATAGGCCTAACTGACTTGCCCAGGGTCACACAGCTAGTAAGTGACTGAGGCCCAGTTTGAATTCAGGAAGGTGAGTCTAATCAAAACAAACTCTAAGAGTGAACAAAAATATTTACATGAAATTTTGTGTTTGTTAAATGTTTTATCTTCTTGTGTCCTCAATTTGTAGGGGAAAGGAGAGTGAGATGGCAAATTTTGACTAATTACAACAAATAAAATATTTTTAATTAAAAGAAAAATATTATATACAAGTCCATTGGTATATCAGTATATAAAATTTGCAAATTGCTTTCCTTACAATAACCTTGTGACATAGGTAGGAAATACATGGTTTTCCATTTGGATGAGAAACCAAAAGCATAGCCCAGTGGTTCTCAACCTTCCTAATGCCACAACCCTTTAATACAGTTCCTTATGTTGTGGTGAGCCCCAACCATAAATTTATTTTTGTTGCTATTTCATAATTGTAATTTTGCTACTGTTAGGAATCTATCTGATATGCAGGATGTATTTTCATTGTTACAAACTGAACATAACCCACAGCTTGAGAACTGCTGGCATAGATAGATAATTAATTGATGTCTGACTTATGACTTGGACTCAGTTCTCCTTCTTCCAAGTATTTCCAGTACATTATAATACCTTGAGAACTCAGATCTTTAAAAAAATAACACAAAATAAACAAAAGCAGAAAATACTGTTTTAATGAAAACATCATATACACAATACTTCAATACTGAATGAGTTAAATACACTCATGTGAGAAATTTCAGGACACAGAAAGGGACATTTGCTGAAGTGTAAATCCAAAACAATATTTTTTGAACTGACCACCTGGTCAGACTTGCAAAGATAAGGAGTTGAGGAAACAAATTTCAATCCTGGCATGGAAGTATGTTATAGCAATGATAGAAAATGTCAACTATTTGAACATGTGCTAGAAATTACTCTGTGAAGAGCAAATTCACTGAGAAATTATTTATGTTCCCTAATGATTATTTCATTCTTTAAAAGGTAAAGGAACTTATGCAATATGTTCTGGACCTGATGAAGGTAAAGAGAATCCTGTAGTAGAAATGATAGGAATCTTGTGAGTAAGAACAATATTTTCAAGTTTATGATTGGAAAGAGGAGGAAATCTGGGCATAGTCTAATCTATAATATTCCTTAAATTCTGAAAGAACTAGTTTCAAAGGGTCCTGTAGAATCCAATAGAAACATGTAAAATCCCATGGCCCGTAAATTGAAAGGGAAAGTTATTAAAAGCAGGACAGAAAACTATCTTGAATTAAATTCTGAATATGCCAAAAAATTAGCAAATTATGTTAAAGAGTGAATATGGAAAAAGCCATTTAAAGAGACCAATATTGATACATAGGGGATTAATCAAGCAAACTTGAATTTTAAAATGACAGATGATAGAATCAAGATAACCAGATAACAAAAGCAAAGGACAATGGCATGGTTTTTATAAAAATAATTTAACTTTTTTTTTTACTTCCAAAGAATATTTTATTTTCCCCAATTACATATAAAATAATTTTTAACATTTTTTTCTCAAGTATTGAGTTCCAAAGTCCATTCATTTCTCCTTCCCCTTACTCCTTTCTGAGATGTATTTTCATATTAGTGATTTTGTAGAATAAAACAGAAAGAAAGAAAGCAAGAAAGAAGGAAGGAAGGACAGAGAGAGGGAGAGAGAGAGAGAGAGATAGAGACAGAGAGAGAGAGACAGAGAGAGACAGAGAAGGAAGGGAGGGAGTGAGTAAGAGAAAAATAGTATACTTCAGTCTATATTCAGACACCAATCAGGTCTTTCTCTGGAAGTGGCTCACATTTTTCATCATGAACGCTTGGAAATTTTCTTGGATCCTTGTACTTCAGAGAATAGTTATGTCATTATATTTACTATCATAAAATTGTTGCTACTGTGTATAATATTCTCCTGATGCTGCCTACTTCACTCTGCATCAATTAATGTAAGTCTTCTCAGGTTTTTCTGAAATTATACTGTTCATCATTTCTTGTAGTGCAATAATATTCCATTACAATCATATACCACAATATGTTCAGCCATTCTCCATTTGAAGGACATCACTTCAGTTTCCAAATCTTAGCCAACATAAAGAGAACTGCTACAAATATTTTTGTACAAATAGGTCTTCCCCTCCTTCATTTTAAAAAATCTTTTTGGCACACAGACTTAGTAGTAGTATTGCTGGATCAAGAGGTATGAAGAGCTTTATAGACCTTTAGGGACAGTTCTGAATTGCTTTCCAGAATGGTTGGATTAGTTCACAACTCCACCAACAATGCATGTGTCCCAGTTTTCCCACATCCCTCCATCATTTATCATTTTTCTGTTTTGCCATGTTAGCCAATCTGAGAGACATGATGTGGTACCTCAGATCTGTTTTGATTTGTGTCTTTCTAATAAATTTTCATGTGATTATAGATAGCTTTAATTTCTTCTTTATTTTTGCTTTTGTTTTGCCTGAGATCATTATTGCTACCCCTGTTTTTTTTTACTTCTTCTGAAACATAATAGACTAAACTCTAGCTCTTTATTTTAACTCTGTGTATATCTTTCTATTTAAAGTGTGATTCTTGTAAACAATCTGTTGTTGAATTCTGATTTCTGTCTATTTTGCTATCCTTTTCTGTTTTATGGATGTGTTCATCCCATTTACAATGAATAGTTACGAGTGCTAACTTTGTGTCTCCCCAATCTTAGTCACCTATATTTATCCTTTTTTAAATCCTATATCCTTCTCAAGAGTCTGTTTTGCTTCTGACTACTGCCTGTGTTCTTGGAGAATGAAGGACAATGGCTGACTACCTCCATAAATCTCCCTTCCTCTTTTAACCCCAATCTTCTGCTTTATTTTCTACTTCCTTGTTGGATAATGTTAATTTCTGTACCCATGGAGAGTGAAGAAAGTACCTCTTCCTTTGAGACAGAAGACTGACCAAGAGCAAAGGTGGAGGAACTCATAATGTGTAAAGATAATAAAGATATTTCTGAATAAGCAGTTCATTGTGGCCAAAGTGGACTGTATAAGTTAGGAGCAGTCTAAATAATTGGAGATCCTGGTGAAAACAAGTAACAATAAAATCCCAGTTCAGTGGTCCTTAAAAAGTAAGAAATAAGTGCCCATATGCTATAATAGCAGAAAGAGAGCTGATTCTAGAGACAGAAGATCTGGGTTCAAATTCCATGTTTGACTAACCAAGTCATTGAACTTCTTTGGGCTTCAGTTTCCACATCTGTAAAATGAAGGAACTGGACTAGATCTTCCCTGAAATTGCTTTACATTTCTCTGCCTTGTATTACTTTGTAACTATTGTCTCTCCCCAAAAGAATATATCTTGCTTGAGGGTAGAGACTGTTTTCATTTTTGTTTTTGCATCCTTAGTACCATGACAGTTCTTGGCATATTTAATAAACAAGCTATTTATTAAATGAGTTAATTTAAAAGGCTTTGATTTGAAGATTGTAGATAAATTCAAGAATTTCTTATTCAAGAATTGTCAGTTTTCAGTTGTCAAACACATGCTAATCATTTTCAAATTATATTTTGAGGCTAATACTTAAGTGTCAGTATTCAAGTCAACTTTAAATATCACACATGCTGATAATATTTGAAACCAAATATAAAGCTATTTAGAAACAACCTTTTTAAATCATCTGATCTGTGAATTCTGTGACATGCCATGAAGTTAAAATGTAGGAATTTGTCAGCATATCCAACTAAGAACAATTGATTCCTAGGGATGAACTGATCTGAAATATTATGACAGAGACAAACTTCAACTGAAGATGGGAACAGGAGATAATTTTTTTTAGTAGTCTCCCTTTGGCATTACATTTTGACACTAAGGAAATTTCCCACTTATATTCATATGTGCAGTGATCAGCACTGGGTAGGCTTAAATTATGTTATTAAATTTGATCTCCCCTTTTAGATTCTTCTGAACAGGTTACATTCATCATTCATATCATAGACTCAGTAGTTTCAAGGTGAAAGAGACCTTAAATTTCTAGTCCAATTTCATAATTTTCAATTCAGAAAACTGAGGCCAAGAAGAGAATTGACTTATATTGCTTCATATAATCAGTATCTCAAAGAGCTGAGATTTGAACTCTAACTTTAAATGCGCTTCTCTTCCCACTACTATGCTATCAAACAAAACATAATATTATATTAGAAAATCCAGACAATGACACATTAGGTTCTACCTCCTTATTTCCACCTGCAATTTCTAGAGATTTGATCTTAAAAGACCAAAGACAGAGAAAACTCCAAAGGTAGTTCTGAGGAAAAACACACATAGTAGCATTCATAACAAAACTTCTTAGGCAAGAGAAAGTTTCCGTCTACAATCAAGGACAAGGGTCATAAGGACGCTGGTCTTTCTATCAACTCTTTAAACACTTTGAAAATGTCAGTTTTCTTAGGAAACAAAGTACTTCTTTCTTCTTGAGCAATATATTCAAATATAGAGCTTAGATGATGCCTCTGGTAGTCCTGAGAATTTTAATCAAAAATTCTACTTAGAACAGCAAACATTTTCATATACCAAGAGTCAATCACTCAGTTGATAAGGCATTTATTAAATACTTACCATATGTCAGACACCATGCTAAATACTGTGGATAAAAAAAAAGGCAAAAACAATTGTATCCCACTCTATGTAAAGAAAGGAAAATATGCAATGGAGAATGAGGACTTCTTAAAGAGTTGGTAATTCTCAAGGGACACACAAACTTCTGGTTAAGGAAACTTGCTTCTGGTCTCAGTTACTAGGGATCCCAAAGAGGGTGTGGTGTGGTGTCTCATGTAATAAAAGGTATCAATTTACAGACCTAGGCTAACAGTTCTCAAACTGTGGTCTGCAGACCCACTGGTGTCCATGGTCAAAACTAAGTTCATAATAATTCTCATGTTATTTGCCTATCAAAATATTTCTCACTTTTTCCAGCTACCTTTGTGAAAGTAAATTATCTTCATATGCTTCAACCAAAACTGACTATCATAACATATTGAATACAGAAGCACATATGAGAGGGCAGAGGCAAGATGGTGTGTAGAAGCAGGAAAACACTGCAACTCCCACATATCCACCTCAAATACCCATAAAATATGACTCTAAACAAATGTTAGGGCTCCAGATCTCACAAAAATACAGAAAAAACACATCTCCCACTGAAGGCAGCTTGGCAGGAAGGGCTCATCACAGCACGCTGGGAGCCAAAACCAGCCCAGCCTGAAATTGCGGCTTGACCACGGGGTGGCCAGGACAAGCTGCAGCTGGAGCATTCAGGAGAGTGGATCACTGGCAGCTGTGGCAGTTTCCAGAACTATCAACCCCTAAGAAATAAGGACAAAAGGAAAGGTCAGTGGAACTCAGCTAAATTTGGGGGAGAAAAGCAGTCTGGCCAAACTGCCTCCAGGGCAAGGAAGCAGCAGAAGCAGAGGCCCTGCAGCTGCTTCCACCTGGTTTCTTCAGAAGGTCCCAGCCTGTAGACTGCAGGGCAGCCAAGCAATCATTCAGAGGCTAAGTGCTCTTGCATTGAGTGGCCTGGATCCAGATCACAGTCTTGGGTAGTGGTCCTAGGGTGCATTTTCAGAGAGGCAAAGCTGGTGGGGGCTGCAGCAGCCTCCTAATAGCTCTGGCAGCTGCAAACACCCCAGTGATTTGGGACAGAGCTTTCCCCTATGAAAGCAGAGTTCCACAGAGCTAAAAGTCATGTGATTGACTGGCAACAACATAAGCAGGCAAAGGAAGCAAAGTAAGAACAGCAATTGAACTCTAGATTCTTTCCTGGGGGACAAAAAAGATCAAAGCATGGAATGAGAGGAAGACAACACAGTCAGAACTCCCACATCAAAAGCTTCCAAGAAACATGAAGACTGCCTACAAGCCACAGAGCAGCTTAAGAAACATTTTGAAAACCAAATAAGAGAAGTGGAAGAAAAATTGGGAAGAGAAATAAAAATGATGCAAGAAAATCATGAAAAGAGAGTCAACTACCTGACTGAAGAAAGTAACACCTTAAAAAATAGATTAACTCAAATGGCAAAAGAGGCCCAAAAAGCCAATGAGGAGAAGAATGCTTTAAAAAGTCGAATTTGCCA
>CM053580.1:257390877-257406074 GCA_028627135.1 Pseudochirops cupreus
GTCAGAGGGGCGAGGGGGAGGACATAGGAGAGAGCAGATTGGGGGAGGGGTTATAGAGTGGGATGGCTGTTTTGAGGTGCTGGGTAGGGGAAAGATGGGGAGAGAATTTGTAACTCAAAATCTTGTGGAAATGAATGATGTAAACAAGCAAATTAATTAATTAATTAAATTTTTAAAAAAGACTATCTTATACCAGGTTAAAAGTATTTCCTTTTTTTTTAAACAGTTATTAAACAAGCAGATAAGGAATGTCATAGACATATTTTACCTAGATTTCAAGTTGGTGATAATATAATTAAATGATTTAATAATAAGACTTGAAGAACAGACAACAGTAGTTCAGCATAAACTTGGGTCTTCAGTGCTATACCCCAGAGATCCATTTGATTCTGTGCTTTTTAAAATTTTTTGGATATCATGGATAAAGGCATACTTACTGACTTTGCAGAATGGCAGATAAACACTGAATAGTAAAAACAGGAGCAAAACAACGATCTGACAAATTAGAGAGCACTGGAAAGAATGAATTAAATTAATTTAATAGAAATAAACATAAAAAATCTTATACTTGGTTTCAAAACATTTTCAGCAGGAGGAAGATCAGGGATATGGCTAGACAATTTGTTTAATAAATATCTGGGAGATATTTATTTCAAAGATGGTAATTTCAGTAGGACTCAGCAGAGTGAGGATGTATCAAAAAGGCTCATGTAATTTGGGCCAGCATTGATAGGTATGTATTTCAAGGAATAAAGAAATAACAAATAATTTGTCTGTATTCTTCTTTGCTCTGACTATATTTGGAGTATTAAGTTCAGTTTTGTCCACTATAGTTTAAGAAGGACATTAATAACCTAAAGGTTATCCAGAGGTAGGTGATAATAATAGTGAAGGAACTTGAGTACATGTTATGAAATGATAGAATGGAGGACGTAGTGAGGTCTGTCCTGTAGAATAGAAAACTCAAGTCTTGTATCACTACACATGTATAACCTATATAGAATTGCTTTCCTTTCAGTGATGGTGGGTGGGGAGAGAAGAAGGGGGAGAATGTGGAACTCAAAGTTTTAAAACTGAATGTTAAAAACTGTTTTTACATGCAAGTGGGAAATAAAATATACAGGAAATGGTGTGTAGAAATCTGTCTTGCCCTACAAGAAAACAGAAGGTAAGAGGATAAGAGAAGTGGGGGAGGGTGATAGAAGCGAAGGCAGAATGGTGAAGGGGATAATCAGGATGCACACAGTCTTGGGGTGGGGGAAGGCAAGAGAGGGGGAGAAAATTTGGAACTCAAATCTTGTGAAGTGAATGCTGAAAACCATAAATAAATAAACAAAAAAACAAACACATGCACAAATAAATAAATAAACAAATGTTTAAAAAGAAGTCAAAACTTGGAGAATTGTCATAGGCAAAGAGGACTAGACTTGTTTGGTTTGTCCCTAGAAAGCAGAACCAGTGGCAAAATATGGCATCTGCAAAGAAGCAAATTTAGGCTTGATGTTATTCCTAATAATTACATTTGCCCAAAAATTAATTGGGCTTCCTCAAGAGGTACTGGTTTCTTCTCTTTGAAAATCTTCAGTAGATGAATGACACTTTGCCAGATATCATGTAATAGGGGTTCTTTGGGTTAGAAATTGAACCCTATGGCAAATCTAAAATTCTATGATAATGTGTCTACTCCGTATAGAATACTAGAATTGTCTTTGTATGAGAAAAATAACTTCATGGTCTACAAAGAGCACTGTACTAAGAGTTAGGACAGTTATATTCCTGCCTTTGTGACTTTGGACTAGAGACCAACCAAAGACTTGAAACAAACTGCATATGCTTAGAGGGCCAAAGTTTTCTTATCTCTTCAGTGATTTTTTTTTCCATTTTGTCAGTTGTATTTTTAAGAAAATGATCAATTTTTCTTCTACCTCTCTAACCTTACTTTTAAAATCCTTCTTGAGCTCTTCCAAGAATACTTTTTGGGCTTGAGACCAATTCTTATTCCCTTTTGAGGTTTCAGATGTGGTAATTGTGTCAATGCTATCCAATTCTGAATTCTTCTTTTGATCTTCCCTGTCTCCATAATAAGTATCTATGGTCTTTGCTTTTCTAATTTGCTTTTTTCTCATTGTGATCACCTTTTTCCTGGCTTTTAAAGTGGATCTCTGCTTCTGGGGTACAGGAGACTCTGTCTCTTGCTTCTTGTGCTGGGAATTAGGGGCCTGGTTACTAGCTTTATATGCTGTGGCCTTTGGTTCTAGAAGCTGGAAGCTATATAATGCTGCAGCTCACCTGGTGGTAAGCTGGAGGTGGCTGTTGTGTGCCAAGGCCAGGTGAGTTCTTTCTGCATTTTCCTAGGGTCACACTGAAATTCAAGGCATGAGAAGTGGGGGAATAGTCTGGCCACTGGAGGTCTCCTCCTCCCTAGGGCTACACTAAAGCACAGGTGGGCTCAGCCACTGGTGAATGCCAGTTCCTTTGGCTGTGCAAAAGCACACTTGGGTTCCTGGTGTTGGTGCTTGCCTGCTCCACCACCCTGAGGCTCAAAATCACCCACTGATCTGCTGAGGTGGGGCTTGCTGCTGGCTTGCTGAGATGCCTGCCATCCTGTACCGGTCCCCTTCAGTCACAGCAAGAGGGACCTTTCCTGTTAATCCCCCTAGCTTCCTGAGCTACAAGACTTTGGCCTTCTTTGCCGGTTCCACTATTCCAGGATTTTTCCTAGGGTAATATTCTCTGGGTTTTTCAAGGTCAACAAGGCAGGGTAAGAGCAACTTACAGTTTACTCCTTCATCTTTGTTTCCTGGAAGTTTAAATAGGTAACTTTCAAAATTCAGTCTGTGGGCTGATAGCCCCAGGAGTAGCTGTTTCTGCTGCTGCAGTCCTATACAGGACTGTGCTTCTCTCTCACCCACTTTTCACAGACCCTTCTCTCGTGCAGAGAGCTCTGGGAGTCACCACTGCTGCTGGCTATTCAGCCCCTTAGCATCTGCTCTGGCTCTGCTATGGTTGGGTCAGTGCTGGTACAGCCTGTGCTCTAGATAGAACTTCTCTCCTAGTCTGGTGCAACAGACCCTTCCTGTCAACCTTCCAGGTTGTCTTGAGCTGAAAATCTACCACATTTTGTCTCTTTGTGGATTCTGCTGCTCTAGAATTTGTTCAGATTCACTTTTTAGAGGTATTTAAAGAGGTTTGGGTGGAGAGCTCAGGTGAGTCCCTGATTTCACTCTGCCATCTTGGCTCTGCCCCTCAAAGTTTTCCTATTTCTAAAAGTAAAATAGAGAAGCCCCACATCTAATCTAGATCTCAACATTTTATGATCCTATAAAAAAAATAACAATATTCCAGGAATATGCTATCTAAATGTGGAAACAAATGATATAGTACAATTGTACAGTTGCATATGAGTAGAAACAGAAGGATAAAACACAAAATGAACAACAACAGTTCCTAGAGCAATGGAGTAATCAGCAGAGTGTTCTTCATCAAAGAAAGTTTTGTGGAGAAAGGGGGCTATAAGCTAGGTACTTCCCAAATACTTCAGAATATGAAGATTTATTTAAAATAAATAAATTTTTGAATAACTGTATGCTTTCATAAACATCACTGTTTGATAAGTCTTACATTCAAAAAAAGTTATTGCAAAGCAAAATTTTCAGAACAATGATTTTTCCCAAGAAAGTTTAAAATTATTCTAGTTAATATCATAAAAATGCATGCGCAAAGACTACTCTGAAATTATGGATTAAAAAATCAGGCCAAATATTTATATTCCCAAATCTATTATACTTGAAAGTACCCCAAAAAACTGTAGATCAGAAACATCTAAAATGAAGTTGTAACCAGGAAAATGAAATACTTGCAATGTTTATGATGCTGATAATAGAGACACGAAGTGCACAGCAATACTCTAGCCTGTATTATGGTCTTGCACTGCAAATGAAAATGCTTAATAATACAAATTTCAACAAATAAAACAAAGAATAGAGTCAGCACTAATAAGGAATGGCATATATAGATATAAACCACAAACTTCATTTTAATTAGTTTCAATCTACTCCCACACTAGCCTTTATCAGAGCAATAACATAAAGCAAATTGCTGGTTAGAGCCCTATTTGTCTTTTTCTTCATCATCCGGAATTGGAGAGATGCCAATGAGCAATGAAATGACCCCAAAGCACAGCAGTAGGGAGGAAAAGAAACAAAAGGCCTAGAAAACTCACAGACAATAAAGAGCTCATGAGACAGAAGTATTAAAAATTATTTGATATATGTCACATATAATTAAAAGGATAGCTAATTTTAGCTTCAGATCCTTTATTTCTTTAGGGTCTTCATGAACTCTTCTAAAGTTTTCTTTAGTTCACTTACCCACATGCAAAGGTGACTTTGAGTTTATAGTCTTCATACATTGTCTCACTCAGGAGATATTAAGATAGATAACAAGTCATCTGAAGCTCTTATGTCAAGATGATTTTATATAAAACTTATTCCCTTTCACTCATGAATATGCATACGGTTACCATTATCTCTGCTAGCTCTTAACAGTATCACATGTAAAAGGTGGTGATATTCTACATTATAATTCAGTTGCAGTTGGTTATGGATCCAAATTTTAAAAAAAAGAGAAACTTTATTGGAAAGATGATTCGAAAAGTAGTATAAAGGATAGATCATAGAAAGGACACATGGCGGGGGAGGATGGTCAAAAGATGCAAGAGTCTAGAGACAGACAAAAATATATGAATGCCGAGAATAAAATAATGTGGAATAGTGAAAAGAGTGCTAGATTGAGACTGGGAGAATGTGGGTGAACCTTCTTGTCCTTTGGTTTCCTCATCTAAGAAATGAGGACTCTGGACTAAACTAGCTAAAGTCTATGATACAGTACTTTGTGTAATTGTTATGTGAATAGAAAAAAAAGTATAGACATGGTCGGAATCACAGAAAACCTGACAACTAAATGAATGTGTAGAATGAAGAAGAGAAGGTGGACAATATACTTCCAAGTTTATGAGACTGTATGTCTGGACAGACAAGTTGTGGTCCTATTTGAGGCTAAAACTCTTATGTTAGAAATTTCTAGACAAATAAATTATTATAAGGTAGGTAAAGAAAATGCCTATAAATAATAAATGATTGTAAAAGTATTAATTCAACCGCTCAGAAAATCCCAAATGATTAATATTTACACTACTATGTGAGGTATTAGATAGTGAATAAAAAGTTTGAATTAGGTATAGTCCTCGGCCTCAGGGAGATTATAGACTAACAGGAGGATGAAACACATATATAATTATAACATATGTAAACAGATGAAAAGATAAAAAGGTAAGTGCTGTGTGTGAAGTCTGTGGGGGAGGGCTAAGAGGGAGGCCATAACTGATAGAAAGCTTTTTTTTGTATTTAAGTTGTGTTTTCGGTGTTAGGCAGAGATTCATAGAGAAAAGAAGGAGGACACTTGGGGTATAAGAAATGGTGTGAGAGGCAGGTAGGTGGTATGGTGAATAGAACACCAGCCCAGGCGTCAGGAAGATTGAAGTTCCAATCTGGCCTCAGACACTTGACACACTTACTAGCTGTGTGACTTTGGGAAAATCATTTAACACCAATTGCCTTGCCCCCTCAAAAATGGCACAAAAAAGTACATGGAGAGAAAAATGCATGGCATTGAGGGCAGAGGAAGTGGCCTGGTATCTGATAGAAGCTCCCCAAACTCAACAATAATGCCATTTGCTTGTAGCCCAGCTACCTGGGTGTTCCACATAGAGCTATCTTCATAGCTTTGGTATCATGTGACTTTAGGGGCAGAGACTATGTCTCCACATTAGTCTTATTTCTTGGGATGGTTTCTGAGGTCATCCATCAGGGACAAAGGGATTTTCCTAAATTTCCTAAATCTCAGGTCAGAATTGTTGAGTTGGTGTAATGCCAAGCAAAGGCAACTTCCAAGGTTCAGAATACTAGCAGAGTAACTCTCCATTTTATTCAGTGACAAATTAAGGCAACACATTCACAGAAAAGAGAAAATCAAAATACAGCATTCACCATGTGTAATTCAATAATTTAGTAAGTCCTCAATTCAATCCAAGTACCACTCCACCCCTGGGAAGTACATTCATTTAGTCTCTTCTCAAATGGAGATTAGTTTGCAATTATAAACAAAGTACATTCATTTGGTCAATCACAGAGCACAGAAAAAAGTCAAAAGTTTCCCACCCCTGGATCACAACTGAATTACAATTATCATCAGTTAATGTCAAGCACCTTCTCAAATGGGGCAGTGGAGAGCACAAAAGGCCCATCTACCTCTAAGCTACAACAAGGTTAAGATATCATCACAGCATTTAATATACAAGAGGTCTTTTCTTCAACTTGAGAGGAGGCAAGTTCTAAGCAATCTCTGTTTCTGGGGAGACAAAGCTTAACAAAGACACAATATACATTCCCATTGTCCTCATCAGTTGGCTCTCTGCCTGAAGAACAGTCTCAGAAGCCCTGAAAACGTCAGCAAGAACCTCTTCCAGGATTTCTGTACACATACAACAAGAAAAAAAGCCCTTCTTCAGAGCTTCTGAACCAACAGCAAGGTTCCAGGAACTCTGCAACAACAGCACTGTCTTTCACCACCAGATGAATCTGGCAAAACAACATCAAAACAGACAAAATACCAGCATCACAGTTATGCCTCCTCAGTCCTCAGCAGTTCCAGGTGGCAGTTCTCAAAAGTCCTGGGCAGCTCCAACTGGCCCTCAGCAGTAAGAGCAAAAACCTCTTTGGGAAATGTCAATCTCAGTTTGATGTATCCCAGATATTTTTTTAAAAAATCATTTAGTCCTTAAAGTCTAAGACCATTTAAAGACTTTTAAGATT
This sequence comes from Pseudochirops cupreus, assembly GCA_028627135.1. Taxonomy (NCBI): domain Eukaryota; kingdom Metazoa; phylum Chordata; class Mammalia; order Diprotodontia; family Pseudocheiridae; genus Pseudochirops; species Pseudochirops cupreus. Next base: position 257,397,750 of record CM053580.1, read on the forward strand.
TTTTTTCCCTCAGAAATCTTTTCTAACATAATGTTAATCACCTGTGCTCCCCTGACCAAAAGAACATTGTGGCATCTATCCTTACCCTTCACTATCACTTCAATATCATGCCCTATGGGTCCATATTGAATGGATCTCTAAAGAATTAATGTTGTGGTCATGCTCATTCCTATTGAATTCTTGATGCTTATCCTGTTGCTTCTGTACTACCAAAGATGCATTATTCTTATGAGTTTATATGTGTACTACAAACTATAGTTTGCATATGGCCATACACTCTGCAATTATATTAGAAGGCTTTTAGGCTTTATTCGATTGTTGTGTTAGCATGTCTGTCTATCATAAACTCCCATTCCTTTATCCATGAGTCTCTCTATAGATTTTCACTGAATTTCCTCAGTGGGCCCTGCATTTTCAAGGCAGCTCTCCTGCTTAGTATTTTTGACCCAGATATACAAAAAAAAATCTCAGAGATGACTGTTGCTGAGTTTTTGCAATAGTAGCTATCACATGGGCTCCTTCCCATTTACTCATACTATCAATTCACTACTATTCAATATCCATTTCATTGTTACAGCAGATTGTCAACGTCATAGTCTTTTGGCTGCATGAGTCACTGTATTCACGTACATTTTTGCAAAAGGTATCACTACTCTTGCTACCACTGGTCATCCATCTATGACACAAATTTTGCTGGCATGCCACCCCCTTTATATAGATGGTATTACCAAATTCAGAAAATGCCATTTTAGTAATTAAGAGGGGATAATAAAATCACTTGAACATTTGTAAACTTTCTTATTATATTATTCCATGAGTTAATTTTCTTTAGAGTTTTCAATCTTTCTTATGAGCTCCCTAATTATTAATATGAATCTTAGATATACATTTTACATTTATAAAAAAGTAAAGTCTGTCCTTATTGAATCCTTTATAATCAATCTTTGGTATGTACCTTATATTTCTCTTGGCTCTTGTATGTCAAATCTTCTATTAAGTTTAGGTTTTTATTTTTTATTTTTTGTTTTTTGCTTTTAGGAGGGCAACTGGGATTAAGTGACTTGCCCGAAGTCACACAGCTAGTAAATTTGTTAAGTGTCTGAGGCCAGATTTGAACTCAGGTCCTCCTGACTCCAGGGCAAGTGCTCTATTCACTGTGCCACCTAGCCACCCATGTTTAGGTCTTTTTTAAAATAAAGTCTTGAAAATCTGATAATTGATCAAATTTCCATTTTTTTCCCATCCAGGATTATGCTTAACTTTGCTGGGTATGATATTTTTGACTGGAACCCCAGTTCTTTTGCTCTTCAATATTTAATGTTCCAAGATCTGTGGTCCTTTAATGTCTCAAATGCTAGGTCTTGTGTGATTCTAGTTGTGGTACCATCATATTTACACTGCTTTATTTTTGTTGCTTTTAATATTTTATTACTGAGCTGGGGGTTTCAAATTTGACTATGTTAATCCTTTGAGTTTTCCTCATAAGATTTCTTTTAAGTGGTGATTGATGAATTTTTTTTTTCTATTTCTACTTCCCCTCTTGTTCTAATGCTTCAAGACAATTGTCTTTAATTATTTCTTGTATTGTATCAGGATTCTTTTTTCATAACTTTCAGTTAGTCTGATTATTTTTATATATTTTCTTCTTGATCTATTCTTCAAATCTATTGTTTTTCTTATGGTGTTTCACTTCCTCTTCTATGTTTTCATTATTCATATTTTATTTAATTAATTCTTGATCTCTTATAATTTCACTGGCTTCATCTTGACCTATTCTAATTTTCAAGGTGTCATTTTCTTCTTTAAGATTCTGTATTTCCATTTTGAGCTGTTTGACATTACTTTCATAATCTTCTTGTTTTTCTTGGATTATTCTCTTTTTTTTCCCTCTATCTCTGTTATTCGATTTTTAAAAGTCTTTTCTGAGATCTTCTATGAATATTTTTTGGGCAGGTGACGATTTGATGTTACTCTTTAGGGAGTTCTTTACTTTAACATCATCCTCTGAAGATGAACGCAGGTCTTCTCTATTCCCATAATAGTTTTCTATGGTTGGATTCTTTCTCCTCAACCCCAATGTTCTTCTAAATTAATTTCTCAGCTTTGAGTGATATGAAGAATATAAACACCTTTAGGGCAGTAGTTATTTAATTTTTATTGTGTTTTTCTTTATATCCCCAGTTGTAGTAAAGTGCCTAGCACATAGCATACACTTAATAAATGTGTCTGTGCATATATAGATAGATAGATAGATAGATAGATAGATAGATAGATAGATATGCATATAGGTATAAGTATACGTGTGTACATGTATAGCTATCAATCTGTATGGACAGAGAGAGGGGGAAAGGGATTGGGGATAGATGGACAGAAAAATAGATGGATGGATATAAACATCTAGGTTTGCCAGGGAGGATTTTTGCCACTAATTTTATGCTGAAATGTCTAGAATGCTAAGCAAAAAATAAAAGTTCACCAAAAGGGAGGAGGTTGAATGAAATGATAGATTATTTCCATCATATATTCCAATCAATATTGTCTCCTCAACAGTATGCTAGAAATAAAATGGGGTCCAAGAAAGAATGTAAACTGTGCTTGCTGCTACCTACTGCAATTAAAAGGGTTCCTTTTAGTTATGTTTACTGCTTAATACTTAATTCTCTGCAGTGAATGGCTAGTTTCCTATACCTTATTACATATTTGACAGAGCAGAACCCTGCTTTGAACTACTGACTCCTGACTAAAACTCTTTTCCAAGCAGTAGCATTAGTATGGCATGCTATTCTTCTTCAAAGAATGTATGTTTCAGTCAGACTATATTAATCTCCATTTATTTGGACATGCCCAATGTTTGCTTTCCTCTGTTCCTTTTCCCACACTGTTCTAGAATACTGTCACCATCACAAGCCACTTACTACCCTCTCTCCCCTCCAACTACTGAAACTGTCCTCTCCTTCAAGGGTCAGTTCAAATGTTTCTTCCCCCATACAACTTTTACTCTCCCCATAGCCAGTGAAAAGTAAACTACTAAATATATAAAGCACTAGCCATATATGGAAGGATATCTTAGCAGTCATCTAGTTCAATTTCCTCATTTTACAGATAAAGAAATAGATCTAAATCATCTGGTGATTTCTAAAGAGAAGTGTTACCCTGTCATTTCTGTTTTTTTCTTCCACAGAGCCACAGATTTAGAGCAAGGACCATAGAGTTCATGTAATACAAGCCTCTCGTTGTATAGATAAAGAAATGAGGTCCAAGGAAGTGAGACAACTTGGCTAAGGGTCACAAATAACAGAATGAGCATATATCACTTACTCTGATAATATTTCACAACCACCACAGATATGAGTAGAAGAGTACAAGTAGTTTCTTCAGTACTTTAGGGATCTATGATTTAATCTTTGTGGTTCATCAGTCAGTCAATATAGATCTTACCCCCTGCTCTCAAGTTGATGGACCTTGTGAGTTATCTAGATTAAAAATACTCTGACATCACTGTATTTTGTATTAATTTTCTGAACTTAGTAAAATATAATTTGTATTATGCTTCTTTGTGTGCATTTCATCTTTCCAAATTGTTTTAGGCTCTGAGCAGGAACTCAGAAATAATCTGGTTCTGAATCTTGTATATTTTTCATAGTAACAGCATCATTTATGATTGAGTATTATGTCTGTCCTAGGTCAGGCTACTATCATTGCTTCCTGGAACAATTTGATTATTTTAGCTTCTTAAAAACTCATTAATAGTCATGGGAATCCAGGCAATTGGTATATTTGTCAGCAAGCATGCTCAGCTGTCCCCCAAACTAAAACACAAAGACTATCCCCTGCCAACTCTATATCTCACAGCTTCATTTTTTCAAAATTTAAAACCTGGAGGTAACAAGAAATTCAGTATTCACCCTATAGGGCTGTTTCAAGGATCAACTGTGATAATATTTTCAAAATACTTTACAATATTTAAAGCAAAATAAAGGGAACTCTCATTAGAATTCTCATTCTTTTCATTTCATATTTGATAGAATTCGTATGACCACGGAAATGTATCTAGACTCTTGATATTATTCTTTTGTTTTTAATGTTGAGTAACATGTTCAGGAGGATAAAATGATTGCTCTAATTAATTAAATTTCAGAAATATTAGAATATATTCTAAAGGATTATTGAACTCCTCCAATAACTGAAAAACAGGGGACAGAACCAAGATGGTGGAGTAAAAACAGGGACTTACATGAGATCTCCCCCAAACTCCTTAAAATACTCCTAAAAAGTGAATCTGAACAGTTAGAGTGACAGAATCCACTAAAAGACAGAATGTGGTAGATTTCCAGCCCAAGACAACCAGGAAGTTCTACAGGAAGGGTCTGTTGCACTGGACTGTGAGAAGAGCACAATCTAGCACACGGGCTGTACCAGCACAGACCCAACCACAGCAAAGTCAGAGCAGGTGCCAGGGTACTGAATCAGTGTGGCAGTGGCAACTCCCAGACCTCTCAACACAGGCCAGGGCTGGGGTGGGGGGGAGATGGGGAGTAGGGGAGGTTGGAGAGGGAGCTCTTTTGGAACTGGGTGAGAGAGAAGCACAGTCCTGTGCAGGGCCTGTGGCAGCAGCAGCAGTGGCTGGCCCTGGAGCTATCAGTAGACAGATTGAATGTTTTAAAGTTCCCTATTTAAACTTCCAGGATAAATTGTAAATCACTCTTACCCTCCACTGTTAACCTTGAAAAACCCAGTGAATATTGCCCCAGGAAAAATTCTGGAATAGGGAAGATAACAGAAAAACAGAGCACAGCAGTCTTTTAGCTCAGGAGGCTAGGGGATTAATGGGAAAGACCCCTTTTGCTGTGGCTGAATGGGACCAGTACAGGACAAGAGGTGTCCCAGCAAGCTAAGACCCACCCCAGCAGACCAGCAAGAGATCCTGAGCCCCAGGAGGATGGAGTCAGTTAGCCCCAACTCCAGGACCCCAGCCTACACCAGTGGCTGAGCCTACCTGTGCTCTAGTGCAGCCCTAGGGGAGGAGGAGACCTCCAGGGGCCAGACCACCCCTCCTCCATACCTCATACCTTGAGATTCAGTGTAACCCTAGAGAAATGCAGAAAGACCTCACCTGGCCTTAGCACAGACTAGGCAGCTCCAGTCTAGCACTGGGTAAGCTATAGCATTATATGGTTTCCAGATGCCAGAACCAGAGGCCACAGCACACAAAGTGAGTAACCAGGCCCCTAACCTCCTGCTCAAGAAGTGAGGGACAGAGCCCCCTGTGCCCCAGAAGCATAGATCCACCTTAAAAGCCAGGAAAAAGGCAAACACAATGAACAAAAAGCAAATTAGAAAAGCAAAGCCCATAGGTTCTTACTATGGGGACAGGGGAAATCTAAATAAGAATTCAGAAGAGGATCACATTGATACTATACCCACATCTGAAACCTCAAAAGAGAATAGGAATTGATCACAAGTCCAAAAAGTATTCTTAGAACAGCTCAAGAAGGATTTTAAAAGTCAGATTATAGAGGTTGAAAAATAGATCAATTCTTTTAAAAATACAATGGACAAAATGGGAAAAAAATCACTGAAGAAAACACCACTTAAAAAATAAATTTGGCAAAATGGATAAGGAGATACAAAACCTAACTGGAGAAAACAACTCCTTAAAAAATAAAATTGGACAAATGGAAAAGGAGGTACAAAAGCTAACTAAAGAAAGCAATTCTTTAAAAATTAGAGTTGGGTAAGTAGAAGCTAATGAGGCATCAAGAATCAGTCAAACAAAATCAAAAGAATGAAAAAAAAAATAGAAGAAAATGTAAAATATTTCATTGGAAAACCATCTGACCTGGAAAATAAATCCAGGAAAGATAATTTAAGAATTATTGGTCTACAGGAAAGCCATGATGAAAAAAAGAGCCTGGACAGTATCCTCCAAGAAATCATCAAGGAAAACTTCTCTGACGTCCTAGAACCAGAGGGTAAAATAGTCATCAAAAGAATACTCAAATCACCTCCTGAAAGAGATCCCAAATTGGAAACGGCAAGGAATATTGTAGCCAAATACCAGAATTATAAAGTCAAGGAGAAATATTGTAAGTAGCCAGAAAGAAACAATTCAAATATCATGGAACTACAGTCAGGATCTCACAGCACCTTGCACCTTTGACACTAAAAGATCAGAGGGATTGAAATACAATTTTCTGTAAAGCAAAGGAGCTTGGACTACAACCAAGGATCAACTACCCAGCAAAACTGAACATAATCTTTTAGGCAAGGAGATGGATATTCAATGAAATAAGGGATTTCCAGACATTCCTGATGAAAAGGTCAGAGCTCAATGGAAAATTTGATCTTCAAAAGCAAGACTCAAGAGAGGCATAAAAAGCTAAACAGAAAAACAATCAAACATGTTATTCAGTAAGGACAAATGGTCTGCATCCCTACATGGGGTGATACTTGTAAAGTATCAAGATGATACTTGTAAATCTTGAGAACTGTATCTGTATTACAACATTTAAAAGGGACATAAATAGAAAGAGGGTGTGATTATAAATTAACTGAAGCGATGATAGAAAACCTAATTAACGTGTGCAAATGTATTGTAATGGAAGAAGAAGAAAGGAGGAGGCAGAAGGGGTAACATCACATGAAGAGGGACAAAAACATAACATAGAAGAGGGAAAGAAGAGAGGGAGATAAACATTGTTTGAACTTTGCTCTCATCAGATTTGTTCAAGGAGGGAATAACACAGTTAAGTATAGAAATTTAACTTCCCCTACAGGCAGCAGAAGGGCAAAGGGCAAAGAAAAGAGAGGGGGTGGTGAAAAGGGAGGTAAGGAGAAGTAAGGAAAAAGGAAAAGTAAAGGGAGGGAATTGACAGAAGGGAGGGACAATTAAGGGAGGTGGTGGTAAACATCGATAACTGAAAAATTCCAATAACAAAAAGGATGGTGGGAATGATATGTACTTCTTGTTCCCACATAGCTTTGATTTGTCTTGCTATATTTGAGAGCTTTTCTTTCTAGGTAGTTTGGAGGTTATAAATCCTCAGTATGTTTCCATTTTTAAAAAATGTTGTTCTTGAGAATGAAAGAGCAGAGATAACAGAAATAGTAAATCTGGGGAGAGATAAAGATGGGGGGGGGGGTAAAGATAATGAGTTCTTCACAGTTTGAAATATCCTTGGCAAAGTCTTGTCTGAAGTTCAAAATATCTAATTTGTGATCTGGTTCTATCTAGTTCCAAATATTTAGTCTCACATCACTGATGTGACATAGGAGCTCAGGAGAGTCTGGAACATGATATATAAATTGAAACAAAACAAATAAATGGATGGATAGACAAATGAATACAAATAAGTACATAAATAGGCAAATAGATGGATGTTATGTGTATATACATATATATGTGTGTGTGTGTATATGTATGAATGTGTATACATCAGATATATAATTTTGTATAGAGACAATAATTAGATTCATGGAAGCTGAGGAAGTTACCAAAGGAAAGTCTATAGCAAAAGAAGAGAATTGGGCCTAGAACAGAATCCTTCACCCACAGTTAGGTGACACAGCATGAGTGAAGAGTTGACAAAGGAGAATGAGGAGATCAGATAATTAGAAGAAAAACAAGGAAAGTTAGTGTCATAACATCCCATGGGAGAGAAAGTATCAAGAAGATTATTTTTTTTTAATGATTTTTGGAGAGAGAGAAAATACCTAAACAAACAAGACAGTATGTAATACAACAGTATATGAGAAACTACGCTTGTGGCAGCATGATGTTGAAAGACAGGATCAACCAAGATCATGGAACTCAAGGAATCAATGCAGTCCATCTCTCTTGGAAACAAATCATAAAAACAAATTAGCTAGAAAATATTATAAGAAGAGGGCAATAAGAAATAATTCACCAATTACCTCCGGAAAGAAATTCCAAACTAAAAGTTGTCAGGAATATTATAGTCAATATCCAAAGTTGACAGATCAAAGAAAAAAAATACTTCAAGCAGCCTGAGAGTTCAAGTACAAGACATTTATGGTCTATACATAATTATCAGTTAAAATAATAAAAGATTCCTCTGTATAGAGTATGGAATTCCAAGAGGTAGAAGATGTATGCCTAAAAGCAAAAATCCCAACAAAACTGGATAGTTTTTTGTCCCTCTACGGGGGACAAAGGAACTTCAATAAAACAGACAGTTTCCATTTTTTTAAAATTTAAATTGATTTGTTTATTTACTTTTAGTTTACAAGATTCAGTTCCAGAGTCCCTTGAGTTTCAAGTTTTCTCTACTTCCTCTCTCCCCCCGCTCCCCCCCCCCCACTCAG
>CM053580.1:257406574-257430695 GCA_028627135.1 Pseudochirops cupreus
TACTTCAATGAATTTATTTAAAAATTAATTTTCTTAATCTTTTCTCTGATTTTCAGGATTTCTATTTTGTTGTTTAATTAGGGGTTTTTAAATTGCTATTTTTCTATTTTTTTAATTGCATGCCCAATATGCAGATCTGTGCTTTCCATCTTTTATTGTTATGTGGTTAGAGATAGACAATTTCTCTTAATTTTTATTTGACTATATCCCCCAAATTTTGGTATGTTGTCTCATTGTTGTCATTATCTTTAACAAAATTGTTTTTCTACAGTTTTTTTTGACCCACTCATTCTTTACACTTTGTTATTTAATTTCCAGTTAATTTTAATCTATGTATCAGAGGACCTTAATTGAATATAATTTTCATTGTATTTTAATCAGAAAAAAGATGTATTTAATATTTTTGCTTTTTCTTATTTGTGAGATTTTTATGCTTTAATAGTCATTTTTTTTAAAATGTGCCATAGTCACTGAGAATAGGTACATTTCTTTCTACTAAAATTAAATATTTTCTAGTAGTCTGTCATATCCAACTTTTCTAAAATTCTACTCATCTCCTTAATTTCATTCTTCTTTATTTTATCGTTATGTTTATCTAAGTCTGAGAGGGACCAGTTGAAGTCTCCCATTATTATACTTTTATTATCTATGTCATTCTCTATCTCAACTACCTTTTCCTTCAGAAATTTGGGTGCTATGCATTTGTTGAATACATATACTAACAGTGCTTACTTTGCATAAATTTGCACTATGCAAATTTGACTTTACTTAAATAATTTCAAAAGAAATCCACATTCAAAAAAAAACAACAACAACCAAACCCCAAACCCACCTACGTTAACTTAATTTTATTGTGCTGAATGCTGTCCCTTTACTCCTGCCCCTTGGCACAGGTTTTCATACTACTCCCAACAACAACAACAACCTTTTTAAAAAGTCTCTAAGAAAAGCAGAAGAACACACACTTGGAGAGATTGCCATTAGCCAAGCCCGCAACCCCCCAAGGGCTTAGCTTGAGCGTTCCAGCACTGAGAGAGGAGTGCTCTCCTCATTGTTGCTATCCCTGTCTCTACTTCTTCTGAAGCATAATAAATTCAGCTCCAGTCTCTTATTTTCACCTCTGTATCTTTTGATTTCAAGTGTCTTTTTTTATCAATGACATATTGTAGGATTCTGCTTTCTAATCGATTCTGCTTTCCACTTCTCTTTTACGGGTGAGTTCATCTCATTCACATTCATAGTTATCATTATTAACTATGTATTTCCCTCCATCCTTATTTCTTGTATTTATCATTCTCTTTTGTGTTCTGTTCCTCGTCAAAAGTCTTTTTTTTCTTTTGCTTCTTACCCCTGCCTCCTACTTCTCTCTCATCTTCCCACCTTTGCATTTGCTTCTTTTCCTCCTACTTCTTTGTTGGACAAGATACACTTTTGTACTCAATGGGGTGTGTCGATGTATATTCTTCCCATCTTGCACTTACTCACATGAGAGTGAAACTCAAGTGTTGTCTACTTCCTCGTCTCTCCTTCATTATATAAACTTTTCTTTGCATGCCTCTTGGGAAATAATTCCCCCCACTCTTCCTTTACCCTTCCCCCAGTGCTTCCCTTTTTCTCACATTTCCCATTCCTGTTTTGAGATCATCTCAACATTAAAAAAAAAATTCATTCTCATAACTTCTGTTTAAGTAAACTGCCTCTAACCATCCTAGAGATAGTGTTTTTTAGGGTTAACATGTATCATCTTCCCATATAAAAATATAAACAGTTTAACCTTGTTTAGTTCCTTACATTTTCTCTCTCATATTTACCATTTTAGGCTTCTATTGTGTTTGAATGTTAGATTTTCTATTCAGTCCTGCTTTTTTCCTCAAGAATACTTGAAATTCACTTATTTCATTAAATGTTAATCTTACCCCTTGTAGGATTATGACCAGTTATGCTGGGTAGGTTATTCTTGGTTGTAATTCTAATTCCTTCCCTTCTCAAATATCATATCTGAAGTCCTCCATTAATTTTGGTGGTAGCTGCTATATCTTGTGTGAACCTGACTGGATACAGAGTATTTGAATCTTTTCTTTTTGGTTTGCTTCTCTTTCTGGCTCCTTGAACTCAGAACTCTCGATATTATCTACAGTATTCTTTGGTCTTATCATTTTGAGATTTTTTTTCAGGAAATGGCCAGTGTATCCATTTAATTTCTACTTTGACCTCAGGTTCTAAGTTATCTAGATAATTTTTCTTTATGATTATTTTGGAAATATTTATCAGCTTTTTTACAAATTGATTTTCATGACTTTGCATTAATGAAATGATTTTTAAATTCTCTCCTTAATCTTTTTATTTTCAGGACAGTTGTTTTGATTATATTCCACATTTTCTTCAGTTTTTAAAAACTGTGTTTTATTTCTTGATGTCTGTTGGAGTCATTAGCTTTTGCTTTGCCAATTCCAATTTTTTTGGGGGGGGGAGAGGGAAAGACAGGGCAATTGGGGTTAAATGACTTGTCCAAGGTCATACAGCTAGTAAGTGCTGAATGTCTGAGACTGGATTTGAGCTCAGTTCCTCCTGACTCCAGGGCTGGTGCTCTACTTATTGTGCCACCTAGCTGCTCTTAATTCTAATTTTTAAGCAGTTGTTTTCTTTAGCAATGTTTTGGGACCAATTGTGTGCTTTAAGGAGTTTTCTTCAGAATTTTTTGTTCCTCTTATACCAAGCTGTTGTCTTTTTGTATTTCTTTTTTGCATATATCTCATTGCTTTTCTGAATTTTCATCCACCATTCTTATTTGATTTTTAAAAGGTTTTTGGTTGTTCTAGGAATTCTTGTTGGACTCATGTATATGCCTTTCTCTTAGAAGCTTTGCTTGTTGATGTTTTCACATCATTGTCTTCTGTATTTTTTATCTTTACCCTTTTGTAGCTTTTTATAGTAAGCTCCTTTTGGGGTTTTTTTATTTTTTTTTTCAGCCTGCTTCTTGACTTTGGAGTTTATTAGTTGAGGGATCTGCTTACTTCTTGGTGGTATGTCTAGTCTAATCTCCTATCTTTTATATTCTTCAATTGCTTTCACAGATCAGTCTTGAGGCTTATAATGTTTTGGGTGCTTCCAAAGTGGTATAATCTGGGAAGAGGTCTCTTCATTGCCCCCCCTAATTTGTGCTTAAGCCTTTATACAGATAAGGTTCTTACTCCCTATAACCAGGACCAAACATTCCTCTTAGTCCTGGTACTGTGACCCAGAAATGAGTAATGAATACATAGCTACTAGACTGGAATGAGGTGTCTCTGCACTGGACCTATGACTCAAAACTGGAGGATGAGAGAAGAAAAAACTGCCAAATCCCACTCTATTCTGCACCTAATAAAAGAGTGCATTCAGATCTCTTTGTGACCAGAATTTATTTCCTCACCATCCCTGGGTATTGGTCTTCTTGCTGCCACCTCCACAGCCTACTGTGTCTTCTGCTGGGCTGGGCTCCCAGCAAGCTCCTATCCCAGTGTTTGCAGATCTGTCTTCCTAAGTTGCCCTCATTTGGAAAAGTGCCTCATCATAACTTTTCTTGGCTTTCCTACTCAGAATTTGGCTTGTTTTTGGTCATTATAGAAAAGGTTTTGGTGGAGCTGTATCAAAGTTACTAAATTCTCACTCTCTTATGTTGACTTTGCTATCAGGTGCTATTATTTTTAATAATATTTTATTTTTTCACAATTACATGTTAGGACACTTTTTAATAGTCATTTTTACAAGATTTTGAATTCCAAGTTTTTCACTCTGCTTCCCTCCCATGACTTCTTCCTAAAAAAGAAAAAGTGGCAAACAATTTGATATAGCGCTATCATGTAAAACATTTCCATATTACTCACAGTTGTGAAAGAAGAAACAGATCATAAGAAAAAAGACACACACACAAAAAAGAGTAAGTGAAAAAAGTATGCTTCAATCTGCATTTAGAGTCCATCAGTTCTTTTTCTAGATGTGGATAGCGTTTTCCTTCATGAGTCTTTTTCACTTGTCTTAGATCATTGCATTGCTAAGAAGAGCTGATTCATTCATAGCTGGTTATCACATAATTTTGTTCATACTGTGTATAATGCTTTTACTGGTTCTGCTCATTTTACTTTGCATAAGTTCAAGCAAATCTTTCCATATTTTGCTGAAATCTGCCTGCTTCCCATTTTTATTGCATAATAGTATTCCGTTACGTTCATATACCACAGCTTTTTCAGTTATCCCCCAATTGATGGGCGTCCCCTTGATATCCAATATTTTTTCACCATGAAAAGGTGTGCTATAAATATTTTTGCACATGTAGGTCTATTTCTTTTCTTTTTTAAATGATCTCTTTGGGCTACAGACCTAGTAGTGATATTGCTGGATCAAAGGGTATACACTGTTTGGTTGTCATTTGGGTTTTGTTCCAAATTACTCTCCAGAATTTTTGGATCACTTCACAACTCCACCAACAGTGCATTAGTGTCCCAATTTCCCCACAACCTCTCCAACATTTATCATTTTTTTTTGTTATATTAACCAATCTGATATGTGTGAGGTGGTAACTCAGAGTTGTTTTAATATGCATTTCTCTAATCATTACTGTTTTAGAGCTTTTTCTCATATGACTGCAGATAGCTTTAACTTCTTCATCTGAAAACTGCCTGTTCATATCTTTTGACCATTTATTAATTGAGGAATAAATTGAATTCTTCAAAATTTGAATCAGTTCTCTATATATTTTAGAAATAAGGCCTTTACCAGAGACACTGGCTATAAAAAATGTTTCCCAGTATTCTGCTTTCCTTCTAATCTTGGTTATAAAAAAAGAATAAATAAAACCTGGGGTAGGTAGGTGGCAGAGTGAATAGAGCACCAGCCCTGGCATCAGTAGGACCTGAGTTCAAATCTAGCCTCAGACACTTAACACTTACTAGCTGTGTGACCTTGGACAAGTCACTTAACCCCAATTGCCCTGCCTTCTCCCTCCAAAAAGACAAAACAAAATAATCTTAGTTATACATTTTGCATTTCATAATGTTTTCTATATCTTGTTTGGTCATAAATTCTTACCTTCTCCATTGATCTGACAGGTAAACTATTTCTTCTTCTCCTAATATGCTCATGGTATCACCCTTTATGTCGAAATCATGGAGTGATTTTGACCTTATTTTGGTATTCGGTGTAAGATGTTGGTCTATGCCTAGTTTCTGCCATACTATTTTCCAGTTTTCCCAACAGATCTTTGCAAATAGTGAGTTCCTATGCCAGAAGCTGGAGTCTTTGGGTTTATAAGAGAGTAAATTAGTATAACCATTGACTGCTGTGTCTTGTGTAGCTAATCCATTCCGCTCTGTTTCTTACCCAGTACCAAATAATCTGATGGTTGCTGCTTTATAACACAGTTTTCAGTCTGGCGTGGCTAGGCCACCTTTATTTGCATTGCTTCTCATTAACTCCCTTAATATTCTTGACTTTTTTTTTTGTTCTTGTAATGATTTTTTTTTCTAGCTCTAAAAAATTTCTTTTTAGGCAATGAATAAATAAATTAGTTTAGGTCGAATTGTCATTTTTATTATAATAGCTCAGCCTACCCATGAACAACTGTATTTTTCTAATTTTTGAGGTCTGACTTTATTTTTGTGTTCTGTAAATGTGTTCTTATAGTTCTTGTGTTTGTCTTGGCAAATAGACTCCCAAATATTTTGTATTGTCTCTTTCTATTTCTTGCTTCTGTGCATTGTTCGTGATAAATGGAACAGCTGATGTTTTATGTGGGTTTATTTTACATCTTGCAACGTTGCTAAAGTTAATTATTTTCAAGGAGTTTTTTTTTAGTTGATTCTCTAGGATTCTCTGAGTAGTTCATCATATCATCTGCAAGGAGTGATAGTTTTCTTTCTTTTTTTCCTATTCCAACTCCTTCAATTCTTTTTTCTTTTCTTACTGCTAAAGCTAACATTTCTAGTAAAATACTAAATAACAATGGTGATAATGGACAGTTTTGTTTCACCTCTGATTTTTTTTTTTTTTGGAAATGCTTCTAGCTTATCCCTGTTACATAAAATGCTTGCTGGTGGTTTTAGATAGATATCGCTTATCATTTTAAGGAAAACTCCATTTATCCTATGCTCTCCAGTGTTTCCGCCCCCCCTCATAGTAATGGTGCTATATTTTGTCAAAAACTTTTTCAGAATATATTGAGATAATCATATGATATCTGTTAGTTTTGTAATTGATATGGTCAATTATGCTGACAGGTTTCCTAATATTGAACCAGCCTTTCATTCTTGGTATAAATCCTTTCTGGTCATGGTTTATTATCCTCCAGAGGAGTTGATATAATCTCTTTGCTAAATTTTACTTAAAAATTTTTGCATCAATATTCATTAGAAAAATTTATCTTTCTTTGCTTTGACTTTTCCTGGTTTAGGTATCAGCATCATATTTGTATCATAAAAATAACTTGGTAGGACTCCTTCACTTATTTTTTTCCAAATAGTGTATATAGTTTTATAATTAATTGTTCTTAAATGTTAGGTAGAATTCACTTTTAAATCCACTAGCCCCGGTGATTTTTTTGTTGGGAAGTTTGTTGATGGCTTGTATTTCTTGGTATAGAGTTGGGCAAAATAGTCCCTAATTATTGCTTTAATTTCCTTGTCCTTTTCATTTTTGGTACTGGTAATTTGACTTTCTTCTTTCTTTTTTTTTTAAAATCAAACTAACCAAAGGTTTATTTAATTTTATCATTTTTTTAATAAACCCCCCTCTTAGTTTTATTAGTTCAATACTTTTATTTCAATTTTAGTAATCTTACCTTTCATTTTCAGAATTTCTAATTTATTATTCAATTGAGGATTTTTAATCTCTTCATTTTCTAGTTTTTTTTGTTGCAAACTCAATTGATTGATCTCCTCTTTGTCTATTTTATTCATGTAAGCATTTAGATATGTAACCTTTCCCCTTAGAACTGCTTTGGTTGAATCCCATAAGTTTTGGTATGTTTTCTAATTATTATCATTTTCTTTGGTGAAATTATTGTTTCTGTGATTTGCTGTTTGACTCACTCATTCCTTAGGATTATTTAGTTTCCAATGAATTTTTAATCTACCTTTCCTAAATCCTTCATTATATGTAATTTTTATTGTACTATAATCTGAAACGGATGCATTTAATATGTCTGCCTTTCTGCGTTGGATTGTGAGGTTTTTAATGCCCTGATACATGATCAATTTTTGTGTAGGTGCCATGTACCACTGAGAAAAAGATATATTCCATTCTGTCCCCATTCAATTTTCTGCAGAGGTCTACCACAGCTAACTTTTCTAAAAAAAAATTTCACCTCCTTTACTTCTTCCTTGTTTATTTTGTCATTTGATTCTATCTAGTTATGAGAGGGTGAGGTTGAGGTCCCCCAGTAGTATAGATTTTCTGTCTGTTTCTTCCTCTAACTCAAATTCTTGTCTAAGAATTTGGATGGTCCATTATCTATAGTACCTCTTAGCAAAATGTAGTTTCCTTCCTTATGTTTTAATTTTATATATTTTTCTTTTTGCTTTGTCTGAAGTCAGGATTGTTACCTCTTCTTTTCTTTTTTTTTACTTCATCTGAAGCATAATATCTTCTGCTCCTACCTTTTACCTTTACTCTGTGTGTATCTTTCTGTTTCAAATGTGTTTCTTGTAAACAATATTTTGTTGATTATTTTTTTAATCTGTTCTCCTATAGGTTTCCATTATACATGGGAGTTCATCCTATTCACATTCACTATTATGATTACAGTGTCTTTCTCCATACCATTTTCCCCTGTTTACACTTTTCTCTCTTTACTTTCACCTTTTGCCTCCTCCCCAGTTTTTTGCTTCTAGAAGACCACTGCCTTTTTCAGGCTGCTCTTCCTTCTCTCAGATCCCCTATCTTTTCTTTCCCCTTTGCCCTACTTCTTCCCTCATTTCTGCCCTTCTGTCTACTCCCCCCATTTTTATTTCTTCTTTCTCCTCCTGATTCCCTATAGGGTAAGATAGATTTCTATAACCAATTGAATGTGTATGTTATTCCCTCTATGAGCCAAATCTGATGAGAATAAGATTCAAACAATGTTCACCCCACTCCCTTCTTTCCCTCTAATAGGTCTTCACATCTCTTCATATGAAGTAATTAACCCTATTCTGCCTCCCCCTTTCCTCTTCTCCTGATACAACTCTTTTTTTTACCTTGTTTTTTTTATCCTCACATCAAAGTCAACTTGTACCCACATCCTCTTTATATGTCTACCAATTCTAAATGTCATAATAAACATATAGTTCTCAAGAGTTATAAGCATCACCTTCCTATGTAGGGTTGTAAACAGTTTAACCTTATTGAATGACACGGTTTTTTTTTTTCTTTCCTGTTTATCTCTTGAGTCTTGTGTTTGAAGATTGAATTTTCGGTTCAGTTCTTATTTTTTTCATCAGGAATGATTGAAAGTCCTCTATTTTATTGAATGTCCACCTTTTCACCTGAAAGATTAGTCTCAATTTTTATGGATAGTTGATTCTTGGTTTTAATCCAAGTTCTTTTGCCTTCCAAAGTGTTATATTCCAAGTCCTTCAGTCCTTTAATGTAGAAGCTGCTCAGCCCTGAGTAATTCTGTCATTCCACAATATTTAAATTGTTTCTTTCTCTCTGCTTGCAGTATTTTTCTCCTTGACTTGATAATTCTGGAATTTGGCTACAATATTATTTGGAGTTTCCATTTTAAGACCTCCTTCAAGAGGTGATCAGTGGATTCTTTCAATTATTATTTTACCCTATTTCTTGAATATCAGCAGAGTTTTCCTTGATAATTTCTTGAAAGTGCTGTCCAGGCTCTTTTTTGATTATGGCTTTCAGGTATTCAAATAATTCTTGAATTATCTCTCCTAGATCTATTTTTGAGGTCAGTTGTTTTTCCAATAAGGGTTTGTTTTTTTTTTATGTTTTCTTCAATTTTTTCACTCTTTTCATTTTGTTTGACTCATTCTTGATGTATAATAGAGTCATTAGCTTCCACTTCCTTAATTCCAACTTTTAAAAAGTTGTTTTCCTCAGTTAGCTTTTTCACTCTCTTTTCCATTTGGCCAATTTTACCTTTTAGGGAGTTATCTTTTTCCTACCTGTTAATACTTTTTTCATAACTCTCTTGCATCACTCTCATTTTTTCCCAATTTTTCTTCTTCTTTTATATGATTTTTAAAGTTTCTTTTTGAGTTGCTCCATGAGTTCTTTCCATGCTTGAGACTACTTCATGTTTTTCTTTGGGTTTTTTCCCATAGGTATTTTGACATTGTTGTCCTCTTCTGAGTTTGTGTCATAATATGTTTCTATGGTCAGATTCTTTTTTCATTATTTTTGGTTATCTTTTTTTTACCTTTTTCCTTTCCTTGAAATTTCAGCTCTGCTTCCAGAGTGGAAGGGGCACTGCCTCAGGCTTCTTGTGCCAGGGGCTATGGACCCTGGTTGTTTCCTTGGTACTGTAGTGGTGTTGTTTTAAGGCCCTCAAGTCAGGTGCAGCACTGTAGGGGTCAAGTGTGGGTGGCTAGTGCTACTCCAGGCCATAGGGGTCTGGCAGCTTACCTGGTGCTAAGCCAGGGTCCTAGTACTTGTGTCTAGTGTGTACTGAGGCTGGTGGTTCCCCAGAGCTGTGTTGAAGCACACTGCAGGCTGACTATTTGACCAGGTCTATGCTGAAACACTGGGCTTTTGCTGACAGAGTACCTGTTTGCTTAGTCACCCATAGGGTTGGCTCTGTTTGCCTAGGTCTATACTGAAGCATATGGTAGTTCTTGGAGCTGGAGTTTGCTAGTTCTTCTAGCTATGCTAAGGGACATGGGGTGTCCTGGTGTTGGTGTTTGCCTGCTCCACTGTACTAATGCTGAGGATATCCCACTGATTTGCCGAGGCGGTACTTCCTGCTGACTTGTTGGGACACTTCCTGTCCTATACTGTGTTCTCCTTTGACCTGAGACAGATATTTCTTGCTGACCTTCCATGTTTCTTGGCCTAAATGATTGTTTCATGCCATCTTTTTACTGATTCTGTTGTTCTAGGATTTGTTTTGAGGTTCTATTTTACAGTTGTTTGGAGATGACTATAGGAGAGTTCCAATGTTTTACTGCCTATTCCACCATTTTGGCTCCCTGAAGTTATTCCTATCAGGTGCTGTTATTAACCTCCACTTATGGGGATTCATTGTTAATGAGAGTAAGGCAGCAAAAAGTAGCATGTAAGAGGAAAGAACCAAAAATAGAAGTTTCCTCTTCCTCTTTCCTTATGAATTTTCAGACACAGTTCATTTTGTATTGTAATCTCGCTAGTGCCTCTGAACCAAAGGATTCAGAATACATCTCTTCTCTCTCCCCCTCTACTGTATGCTGTATATAAAAGTTTACTAGATTTAGTATCAGAAGGCTTGGGGCATAATCCACTTTTGTTACTTGCCTTTATCAAATAAGGTAACATCTATTAGTCAGTTTCTTCATCAGGAAATTGAAGGGCATGACTTCTTTAGCTTTAAATACTGCAATAGGATTTCATAGGTTTAAGGGATATCCAAGGAGGAAACACATTCTACCAATGCAGGTGAGCATGGACTCTGCAACTGTTATAGGATCACATAGAGGGAGCTGGAAAGGATCTCAGAAGTAGCTAAGTAGCATAGTGGATAGTACACTGAGGCTACAATCAAAAAGACCTGAATTCAAATCTGACCTCAGACACATTACATGTGTGTCCTTGAACAAGTCACTTAATCTCTGTTTGCTTCAGTTTTCTTATCTGTAAAATTAGGATGATATTAATAGCCCTTACCTCCCAGGGTTGTCATAAGGCTCAAATGAGATATTTGTAAATCACTTAGCATAATAAATACAGATTGTACTTAGTACTGCTACTCTATTGGAGGTACTATATAAATGCTGCTACTGCCACATAGGAAGACAGGAAGTATTATATAAGTGCTGCTAAGTTACTACCATTGCTTTTACTACTACTACTATCAACATTATTATTGTTGTTATTATTTTATAGCTCAGAAAACAGACCTAGCAATGTTAAGCAGTTTGTCTAGGCAGCGGTTCTCAACCTGTGGGTCATGACCCCTTTAGGGGTCACCTAAGACCATTGGAAAACACATATTTCCAATGGTCTTAGGAACCAAGACACTGCTCCTCTATCTGTCTCCAGGCGGGTCCACCCACATGCAGATACACCCACATATGAGTATTAGGAAGGTTGAGAACCACTGATCTAAGGTTACACAGGTAGCAACCGTCAAAAGTAGTTAAATTCATATCTGACTCCAGAGATAGAGGAGATGGAGTTTAATCCTGACTCCAGTACTTACTATTTTTGTTATCCTGGGCAAGATACTGCAAATAAGTGTTCAATCCAGATCTTTCTAATTTCAAGGCAAGCTTTCAAGCCACTTCTGTATGCTTCTTAAATCCTATGGTCATAAAGACAATTTTAGGTGATTCTAAAGTATTCATGTAGGTTACCACGATGCCTCCTATTCTTTAGTCCTGCATTCTTTTCACTGCACTACAACCACCTACATTGGAGGGCATCAGTCACCAGAATTTCAATGAGGCTATGTACTACTGGAACATTGAGGTCTTTAATTAAGCAGAATCCATTTCTTAAACTGTCATTGGGATAAATCACTAAGATTAAATACCTTTGTTCTTAAGATGAAAAGAACCCCTGTAATTGTCTTGTCTATAAACTCCCAAAGTACCATGTCCCTAAACCTTTCCCTCCGAGATTGCAGAATGATCTAGCAAGTCAAATTTGTGAGAAAAGATTTGGATGAGGGAATAGAATGCACATAGTAATGAACTGTGATTCTTTTATTAATCTATTACCTACTTACATAGTCTTTTGAAATACACGGGCCTATTATAAAAATATTAGTAGAAGTGAACAAAAGAATAAATTTTAAAAATTTCTTTTCTCCCCATTTAGTCTGAAATTTCTGCTTATAATTATTTATTTTTATGCTAACACTTGAAATAAGTAAGTCTATCCATTCAATTTACAAGTTTTTAGTGTTTAAAAAATGTAGCTTTTCTCTTTGAAAAGCTCTACAAATATTATCAATTGAAAAGTAAGTGCAAACTCTGGCTTGAAAATTGGTTAAAGGAAAAAAAAAGAAGAGACTTAGAAGTAAAACAAACAAACTGGCATCTGTCCTGTATGTGAATTTCTTGTTCAGTTATTTCAGTCATATCTGGTTATTTGTGACTCCATTTGGGGTTTTCTTGGCCAAGATACTGGAGTGGTTTTCCATTTCTTCCCGCATCTAATTTTATAGGTGAGGAAAGTGAGGTAAACAGGATGAAGTGATTTGACCAGTGTCACATAGCTAGTATCTGAGGACATAATTGAACTCAAGTGTTCCTGACTCCAGACCTTGTGTTCTATCCACAGTACTAGTTAGTTACCCTCTATGCGAATATATTTCATTGTAATCTAGTGGACAAATATTTCCTTGTCCAATTTGATATAATCCCACTGAAATGGATGTATACTTTAAACAGTTGAGGTCAAAGTCTAAGTATTCTGCATTTTACTGTCTCTAACAGACACTACTTTCTTCTCCCCACTTTTATCAATATTTAAAGAGCAATTTACTTCAGGGCTTTGCAAGATAACAAACTTGTGGCAAATTATTTCATGACAGCATTTTGATAGTTGATAATATAGATCAATGATTTATCCTATTAGGAATATGTACAGAATAAGGTAATTTATGAAGATGACTGAATTTTAACTTCACAGATAGCACAAGAATTGATTTGTATTTGTAATATTAGAGAGAGTAGGACAGTGGCATTTCTGGAGCTAAAAAGTCTTGTATTGACATCACTTGAAGCATACCAACCAGTTCATTAAGCATTTAAATCTCTTAGATGGGGAAAGTTTTCATTGAGTGACATTTGAGTTTTGAATGAAGTTACCACCTAAGAGACTATCCCTATTTCTTTTGCCATGTAATAAGCTGTTACTTAGCTCTGATTTATTTTTTCAAGTGAGTCAATGTTGATCTCTCTCACTTTCTTTTGAAATACCAGTCATATTTCATCTCTACAGTTTTCCTTTCAGGCTTCCTGTCTGATTCCTTGACCACATAAGTACTAGACTTGACTACATGTGGTTAAGGGTCTTAACTTGACATTTATTAGCTGGGAGACCATGTGTACATCAACTCACCTCCCAGAACCTCTGTTTCCTTTTCTGTGAAATGGTGTGGATGATAATACCTGTAGAAATTATATCCAAAGATTCTTCTAGTGCTCAGATAGCATGTAAAATACTGTGCAAACTTCAAAGCACCATGAAATAGCAGAATCTATATTAAGACTATATTTCTCTAGTGAGCCATATTCTTGATATGTGTTATCAATATTTAAAGGTTTTTTAAAGAAGAGTGCTGGGAACTTTATGTCATGCCTTTTAAATTCTATGCAGTTCAATAACTAGTTTGGGCTAGATATTTTTGGAAAAGCTCAAATGTTCAAATCTGTCTTGATTTTTATCATTTAATACTAAATACATTTTCTTTGGGGAAAACTGAAATTTTTGTGATAAAATTCTTCAAGCTCCTAAAATGATTACTGTTACTTTGTCTATTGAGATGAATCATCTGTCTAAACAAATCTCAAGTTTCTACTGTCAAAAATGCATGGAGGAACTCTTCCTGTTCGTCTGTTTCATGCCAACTGTCTGAAGGAAGCACCTATTTATCTCACAATGATCTATTATTCTCTAACAGCAAATTTCTACAGAATGTTAAAGACATTATATTATCAGGTCACATGGTTAAACTGAGTGAATCAAGAATATCCTCGAGGGAATCCTTTAGATTTTACCAGATTATTGGACTAAACCATTGAAGTAGTTCAAAGGTAAATGTTGTAGTACAGTATGTCCATTTACACATGCATACCATACATTAGCATTTATGATTTCATAAACATAAATAATGACAAGATAGTTATGAGATATCAAAACTTTTACCATCATGGGTCTCCAAAACTCAGCTCCCTGTCAATCTTTTGGCCTGTTTTTCTTCAATTCAGTATATCTATATTCCATATGCAAATTCTCCAGTGAGTGATTTTCCTGTTTTGTAAGCTAGACTGAACCTGTAACATGTGGGATTGAGTTAGAAATGACAAGCAGACAAGCACAAGGCACATTATCTTGACAAACTCACCCTCCGAAAATTATTCTGGGCCTGAATTATTAAAATAACAAGGAATATTTCACTCAGCTGTGCAGAAATGTCCTAATTGTCCACTTTAGCCAAATCCTTGCAGTCTCCACGACTGGTCAATTTACAGTGGTGGCTTGCAAATTCCTGAACTCCCATTAGAGAAAAGCACAACAGCAGCCCAGTATACCCTCATTTATTTTAATAACCTGCCAAGCATACATGAAAATGTTAAAGTTGGAAGGCTATAACATGACAGGAACCTGACTTGTCAGAGCCACATTATAATCTAGTTAAACTACTTTCTTTCTGCCTTTCATGTCTTTTCAGGTAAGTAGGGAACTAATTGTCAAATTACTAATTTTGTTGGCATTAATATCAATAGCAAGACAAGAGTAGCATGAGCTGTTAAGTCAGATGTTTTTCCTCCAACGGCTCCTTGGCTAATAAAAGATAGATAGATAGATAGATAGATAGATATTTAGACAGACAGGAAGGCAGGCAGGCAGACAGACAGACAGACAGATAGATAGATAGATACATACATACATACATACACACACATAAATATACATATACATTTACATACATACATACATAATATATATATTCTGTAAGGAAAGCAAGAATTACATTCATGTAACAGGTTTTAGAAGTGTCATTTGCAAATATTGCCATATGATAGATACTTTCTTTTCATTATGTCACCCTGCCAGGTCAACTACAATCTCTATCTTTTGGTCAGACCTCAGAGATTAAATTTGATTACAATAGGTTAAAATTGAGGATTGACCATGTAATGAGAATGGTATACATGGAATTTTTTTTGGGTATCCTTAATGCTTCAGGAGCTGATCATTTACATAACATAGACAACACATACTTGATAATACGTGGACATGAGAACAAAACATGCAAACATGAAAGAAACATTTTAGGTTGTTCTATTGTTTTGGTTTTTGTTAATTTTCATTTTGTATTCTGCATGTATAGATACAGAGATCTATGGCAAATGGTAGAGAGAAATAACTGGTAGAGAATAATTTTAGGGTGGAAGAAAAGGTTTGTGTTCTATCAGTAGTTTTAGCCTCTTTCAACATTTTACCCTTAGAATGAGAATGAATAGTTTTCAGTTGCTCTAGGGCAGCTTTTTTCCATTTCTTTGAAATGCATTACTTCTTAAAAAAGGGCAAAAGGGGGATATATTTTTGGCATTCAGATTTATATTCTAATCAGCTTTCACTGCATCAAATTAAAAAAAAAAGATTCTTAATAATATAAATTGCAACCCTGTACCAAAATTGACTGAATTGTTAAAAATATTATACATATACACATATACATATGTATGTATACACATACATTCATGAGATAAAATGACTAAAGAGGATGTTTTATTAGCCATGATATATACATTAATATTAGAAAAGTTAATACCTGCTTTTATGAGATCTTAGATTCTAGACCTTAGACGAGTATTGGCTCAGATCATATAAAGCAAATATCTGATTAATTATTCTTGTACAAAGATAAATGCCATTATTAGGTAATGAGGTGATGATATTCTAGTTGGAATAAAAAAGTAGTAAGGCAGGGAATTGTATTTTACAAAGAAGAGCTTGACATGCTAACCTTACATTATGAAGGTTTTTTTTTTATCCCTTTATGAAGCTTTTACTATTTTAATATGGTATGGTATACTTGTATACATACTAAAGGTCAAGAATAGATACAATAAAGGAAATCAAGGTTCTGTTAGATTATTATCTTATTGAGAGCAGGAACCCATGATTCATTTGTCTTCATATCTTCCTCAATCATTAGGAAATTATCTTGTGCATAGTAGACACAAAGATTTCTTGAAATTTTTGTTAAAAGGTGATTCAAAGGGAGAAAAGTGGGCTCCAAGTCAGGATTCAACTGGGTAAATATAAGATGACCACAAAGACAACTTACCAATAGTGTACGCCTGAAGTAATGAACTGAGTCTCAAAACAAAAGGCCCAAACACAAGAGGAGAAACAAGGTCATGAGCAAGATCAATGGAACACCATAAATGGGAGGAGGTGGAGTGGGATAGGAAAGACTGACTTATAGTTTGTCATTCCAGAATTCAGATCAAGAAAAAATCCATTCATTGCCTTTTGAGGCTATTGCAGCCATGTATATTTGCTTCTATCTATCTGGGTCATTTAAAATAGTGTCATAAGTCAGATTTTAAAAGAGGTTTATTGATACCCATTTTATTGATGCCTATTGTTTTTAGTTCAGTCATTTTAAAATAAACTCTCCCTTGATGAACCCACAGTGAAACCAATTGACATATTGAGCAAGTTTACAAGTGATTAGAGTATGGTTAATTTTACACCCACAGTCTCCACCTCTCTAATTAAAGCAGGGAAATTCATCTACTCAACTGTTTTCTAGGACTAGTTACACAATTTAGTTGGGATTTTACTGTTCTTTTCATTTATTTTCTTATAGTCAGTGTTATGGAGTTGTTGGAGGAAATTTTTCTCCTTATTTCATTCTGCATCAGTTCAAATATTTCTTCTTATGTTTCTCTGAATTCTTCACATTCACCATTTACTACAATGCAATAATATTGTTTAAAGTCATATGGAAATTTTTTCAGTCATCCTCCAACTGAAGACATACTTTGCTACCAAAACAGTGCTAGAATCCTTCTGTCTTTGAATTTTTTCAGGTTGTATAATTAATTGCAGTTAGCAGTTTAAAAATTCACTAATACACCAAGAGTACAAAACTAAGCAGTAACAAAGTTATTCCCCCCTCAGGAAAATAAAACATACTATGATTGTCAAAATGAGATGTCAGTCTAAGTTTTAGAACAAAGGAAGAATTTGAAACTTGTCAGAAGAAAAAGCAATCACTCACGATGGCCACACACACAAAAAAAAGAAATCCAAAAAAAAGTCCATTTTCCCACAGACATTAATTTGTCTTTGACTTTCTTAAATTATTTGTTCAGTAGTGGATTCTCTCAATCAAAGGGTATGTGCTGTTTAGTTATTTTTTTTCACATAATCTCAAATCATTTTCCAGAATAGTTAGACCAATTTACTATTGTACAATACTATAGTTGGTCTATCCTCTTTTTATACCAGTATCCTCTCATCATTGACTTTTTAAGTCCTTTGATATATTTGCAATTTACTGGGAATGATATAAAACCTTAGAATTGTTTTAACTTACATTTCTTTTGTTAGTAAGTTGGAGAATTTTTTTATGTTTGTTAGTGATTTCCATTGCCTTTGAGAATTGTTTATGTCTTATAACATTCACTGTTAATCTTAAATGCCTATGTTAATTCCCTATTTTACTTGAATTTCAGGCTTTTATCAGAAATATTTCGTGAATAGATATTTCCTCTTGTGTTAATTTCTTTTTTTATGCTAGCTGCATTGATTTTTAATTTCATAATATTAAAGTACAATAAAAATATCTGTTTTACCTTTCTTCATTTCATCTATTCCTTGTTTGTTTAAAACCTATCCCCTTACTCTAGTAAAACTATCTTCTTGTGAAAGGTACCTCCTTTTATTTTCCTCAAATTTCTTTGCTTGAACTTATGTAATGTATATTGTTCTCATCCATTTGAAACTTATTGTGGTATAATGTAGAAGATGCAGGTCTGAACTAGTTTCTTCCTTCCTTCCTTCCTTCCTTCTTTTCTTTCTCTTTCCTTCCTTTTTGGCAAAATGATTTCTAGTTCTCCTAGAAGCTCCAGTTCAATAGGGAACATCTCTCATATAACTTATGTTCCTGTTTTTACCAAACAGTGAGTTATTGATGTAAGTTGTTCTTGCTAATCTTTTCTATTACATTGATCTACTTTCCTATTAAAAAAAAACAATTATCACTATTTTTAATTACTATATTAAAATATAATTTGAGATCTAGGAATACTACCAGTCTTTTTCCTCCCCATGGGACTCTTTTTCTCCCCAAAAGTTTTTATATAATTACTTTTAGCACTACAAATAAAAAGTCATTGATATCAAACTGAATTTATAAATTAATTTAATATAGCAAATTTATTATGTTGATATCATCTAACCATTAACAAAGACCTTCAAATTATTTATTTTCTTTTTTCTTTAAAAAGTATTGGGTAATTTTATTTGTATATTAAAATTTCTTCAGACTGTTTCCTAGATCTTTTTAGCATTTTTGTTGTATTTAGATCAATAGAATTTCTCTAAAATTTTCCCCCATGTAAAAAATTAACATATAGAAAGTTGAAGTACTTTGGGACTTATTTTGCTTGTATCTTGCTACTTGTGGACATTCTGGATTGTCTAAATTAATTTCTTTCTGATTCTCTGGGGTTTTCTAAGTGACCATCATGTTGTCTTAAAAGAGGATAATTATGTTTCCTCTTTGCTGGTGTACATTCCTCATTTCTTTTTGTTGTCTTATTTTTTTGCTAACATTTCAAAAAAAATATGGCAAATACTAGTTTTCAGGTTAGTAAATGTTGCACCTGCTATGACTACTCAGAAAAAACAATAGATATTTCAGAAAGAAGGAAATCTACCAAAAATACATAAAAAAATTTATAAACGTTGAAATAACAAATGTTCTGACACAATTTTAAAAATCTGTTTTGGTTTAAATGAAGTAAAAACATTAGAAACAAACAGAAAAATGTTAAAAATAATAAAATTAGTAAAAGCAAAATGAAATAATTATAGAAATAAATGAAACTTGGTAGAAGAAACCAAAAGAAATAGAGAGGAAATAAAGAATCTTCAGGCCAAAGATTTCAAATAGAGTGGTTTAGGTGTATCCATAGAAAATATAAATTAAAAGCAACAGATTGTGGAAAAGTAGAATTATTTTGCTGGAGCACTGAAACAACAGGAGAAATAACAAATTGAGGTAAAAGTAAGACATCTGGAGGGTAATACAAAGAGAAAAAAATATAAGATTTACAAATTTTGATTCCTAGACTAGGGCATGGAGCCAAGACGCTGGAGTAAAAGCAGAAACTTGCTTGAGCTCCCACTTCAACCACCTCCAATACTTGTAAAAATGACTCTAAACAAATTTTAATGCCACAGAACCCACAAAGTGACAGAAAGAAACAAATCTCCCACTGAAGGCAGCCTGGCAGGCCAGTAGGAAGGGTCTATTGCACCAAGCTGGAAGCAGAGCGCATTCCCACATGAGCCTCACTGGCCCAGACCCATGGCACAGACTGGCCAGAACAGACTTCAGGAACTGATTCACTGGCAGCTATAGCAGTTTCCAGGCTTCTCAACCCATAAACAGCAAAGAGAAAGTAAAACATCAGTGGGGAACTCTGTTGGAACTTGATGAGAGAAGAGCTTG
This sequence comes from Pseudochirops cupreus, assembly GCA_028627135.1. Lineage (NCBI taxonomy): Eukaryota > Metazoa > Chordata > Mammalia > Diprotodontia > Pseudocheiridae > Pseudochirops > Pseudochirops cupreus. Next base: position 257,426,166 of record CM053580.1, read on the forward strand.
GTCCAGCCCCTGCCCCCAGGGTGGTGGCAACTGCAGCTGCCACATGGCCGCCTCCTGAGCTCCAGATCTGTCAGGGTTCTCTCTTAGAGTACCCTATCTTACCAGCAGAGGCAACCAGTTTCACACACAACTCACTAACGCTAATGTACCTTTCAGGAACAGAAGAGTCACGGCTCTGAGGTCCAAACAGAAACGTTTATTAAGGTCTCTCCATGGGGAAGCCTTAAAGCCATATACTAAGGCAGGTTTCCAAAGATGCCTCCCAGCCCTAGGTCTTAAATAGACCCCAGATGCACATAGCACACGTGATAGAGCCCAGCTGAACAGAATTGTGAGAGGGGGAATGCAATTACAAGGGTATGAAGGCCCCAAGGTGTGGAGACAGCAATCAAGAACAGAGGGTAACCCCACGCAAGAGAGTCCTGAGCAATGCAGTATCCCCTAGTGGGGGACAGTGCAATATGCCCTGACCTCCACGTGACCCAACTAATTCCCAGGCCTCAAACACTTCCCTGTGGCATGACACAACCTCTTGCAATGTGAACCTCACACAGACCTACAGATTGTAGGAGGACCAAGCAACCATTCATAGGGTAATTGCTCTTGCTCTGACCTACTTCGATCTGGGTCGCAATCTTGGGTGGCAGTCCTGGGGTGAGGAGTGCTAGTATGTGCAGAGTTTGTGGTGGCTGTGCAGAGGATGTTTTCCTCACAGTTCTGAGGCAGGTACCTGGAAGCAACACTGACAACAGCTGTGCAAATCCCCAGAAATTTGGGACACAGCACTCTCCACTCTAAAAGCAGAGTTCTACTATGGCAAAGAGCTCAAAAGTCAAGTAATTGGCTAGCAAGATGAGCACACAAAGGAAGTGAAATCAAACTATGGAATCATTTTTTGGAGACAAAGATGATCAAAACATAGAACCAGAAGAAGACAGTAAAGTCAAAACGCCTGCATCAAAAGCCTCCAAGAAAAATATGAATTGCTTGCAGGCCACAGAGGAGCTCAAGAAGGATTTTGAAAATCAAGTAAGAGAAGTAAAAAGAAAATGACAAGAAATAAAATATGCCAAATCTGGCATACAATAGTACAGAGAACTAATTCAAGGGGAAAAAAGGATATTCCCCAATTAATAGTCAAAGGATATGAACAGGTGGTTTTCAAGATAAAAAAAAAAGTTAGAAGCAAGCATATGAAAAAAATGTTCCAAATCAGTAATAATAAGGGAAAAAGATAAAAGAATTTTTAATTCCCCCTCATGCCCATCATATTAGCAAAGACAAAAAGGAAAATGACAGTTGTTGAAGGGAAGATCAGATGACATGAGCACATAGACGACATACATCTGTGTTGGTACTATTAAATGTTCTAGCTATTCTGGAGAGTAATTTGGAACTATAACCAAAAACTTACTAAACTGTACTTATGCTTTTAGCCAGCAATATTATTATTAAATATATCCCAACAAGATCAAAGACAAAGGGAAAAGACTTATATGGAAAAAAAAAATCCTAGTAGCACTTTTTATTTTAACAACTGGAAAATTGCCCAACGAATTGGAGACATTTGAGCAAATTATGATATTTGACTATTATAGAATTTCATTGGGCTATAAGAAATGGCAAGAATAATGGATTCAGATAAACGTAAAGAGAACTACATAAACAGAATCAGGAGAATAATGTACATTACGTTCCTATGACATTGTAAAGAAAAGAAACTTCAAAACACTTAAAAACTGTGTTCAAGATTAGATGATTAGTCACTAAATTGTATTCCTTTCTCTAAAGGCCTGTGAAGTTGAAAAATTGGTGCCCTACTTTACTCTGTATTATTTATTAATTATTGAGAGTTATATCAAATTGTTGGAATCAGTACTTAGGAATTAGTTTGATTTAAAAAAGACAATTTGACTTCTTAACATAAAAGTCTATAAGACAGTTTGATTTCTTAAGAGATTAACTTTCCCATTTCTCTGGATTCAACCTGAACTCATTCTATGAGTCAAGAAATTTCACGAGACTTTGAAGGGTTAAGTTAAAGTTTAACAAATACAGATTAACTACCTGATAGATAAAATACTATTTCTTTGGTCTGGTTTATTAAATAGTTATGCTAAAGGCCTTTGGAAAAAAACGTTAGTGAGAAGCTATTCTTGCCTGGGTTACAACCCAGAAGCCTCAGGGTCAGGAGAGATATGCCCTTTATCTGCCCCTTTAAGGTACACTGGTAGGATTAAGTTAGAAACATAAGAGAAATTGATTTGGCTCTTTGGGTGACTTAAAGAACTAAAGGAACATTTATGGGGAATTGGGAGTACAGCCATGATTTTTTTTTGAACGTGAGCTAACTAAAAACAGTGGACCCTTGGGAAAAATGAGATTTAAATATCGCCATTAGTAATTACAAATCAAGAAGTGATTTGGTTGAAATGAAATCTAATGTGGGATCATTTATAGTAAGGCAAAAAAATCGCACCTGACTGTGAGTTGTTGAGAGAAGCACATAATTGTGAAGTGACCATCACAATGCCTAGCTTCTGCAGAGGATAAACATTGTAATATTCAGACTTTATAGGAATTCAATCAAACAAAATGCTCTGCCAAGTTAAAAAAAAATACGTTGAAAATGAATAAATTTGCGGAAACATTTTGAAAATTCCAACTGGACTGAAAAATCAAAGTACTACAGGAGGCTTAACTCTGAAACTCTTTAAATTACACTTTACCAAACAAGAAGAATACTAGCACGTGGTAAGCACTATTTAAAATATAGTTGAATGTGATTATTTAATGGGTTATTATATTTTACTTTAAATTATAAAATAACAATAATGAGGTTCTTGGGAGAAAAGAATAACAGAATCCTTTTAAGAGACCTTGTCTGTGAGATTTCTTGGTATTTTCTTGTATAAGGTGGATCGTAAGATCTTGTCAACCCTTCTTATAGTGTGTTGTCAAACTCTATAGTGCTGCAGTTTGAGAAACTCGGACCTTGCCAAAATGGAAAAATTTACAAGTTAGTTTGAAGAGTGAATTTCACTTATGATCATTTGGAAAATCATGAAATTATATCTGTTAATAATTAGTATGTAGTGGGGCAGCTAGGTGGCGCAGTGAACAGAGCAACGGCCCTGGAATCCAGAGGACCTGAGTTCAAATCTGGCCTCAGACACTTAATACAAAAACTAGCTGTGTGACCTTCAACAAGTCACTTAACCCCAATTGCCCTCCAAAAAGAAAAAGAAAAAGGAATAATTAGTATGTAGTAAGGCTACATTTTTGATTCACATTAAGACATGAGAAAAAAAACAATAACTTAGCCCTAAGATGTAATTGGTGAAATTTTGCTGTTTCAGGAAAAGATTTTTGGAACTTTAATCTACTGATATTCTAAGTTTTGATTTCAGGTATAAGTATTTTACCTTTCATAAGGCCACTAGTCCATAATTCAAGGGAAGTGCCATGAACTTCTGCAGTCTTAGTACTGTTTATAGGTAGAAATCTGTCTCTGGGAAAGTTGAGGGAATGATCTAGAGAACGTGGAGGCAGAAGTCTTTTGACTTATTTTCCCAATCTTGGTAAACAAGACATTTTCCCACCAATGTATATCTGAGGCTATTTGTGATATCCTGTGGCTCATGATAAACCTTTCTATGTGATTGCCTGTTCACTATGACTAATACTTGAAAGCAAATAGGACTAAGGAAGAATATTGATACTCCTTTGTCTCTCCCTTTTTCCTCACATAGCAAATCCCTTTCAGAAGGGCAAGTGTATGATAATGATTCATAGTTTTCAAAATAATAAATGTAGGAGATAAACCTTATTGGTGACTTTCGATTGAATAATATATGCTAGTATAGTAGGGTACATACGATTGATAGGGTATTTAGTTTATAGAATATCAATACTAAAACATCTTTTCATTATGCTAATATGATCATATAATGTCCTCCTGAGTGGGGAATGAATTAGAATCAGATTTAGATAAAGATAAAGATGAATGAAGATAAATATAATTTTTTAAAAATCTTTTGGCATCTGGCAAATTTGACTTTTTGAGGTATTCTTCTCCACCTTGGCTTTTTGGGCCTCTTTTGCCATTTGATTTTAATGTATTTTTTAAGTTGTTATTTTCTTCAGTCAGGTTGTTGACTCTCTTTTCATGATTTTCTTGCATCATTCTCATTTCTCTTCTCAATTTTTCCTCCCCTTCTCTTACTTGGTTTTCAAAATCCTGGGGGGCAGAACCAAGATGGCAGTGTAGAAGCAAGAACACTCCACAGTTCCCACATAATCACCTCAAATACCCGTGATTCTAAACAAATTTTGGGGCTCCAGAACTCACAAAATTACAGAAAAACACATCTCCCACAGAAGGCAGCTTGGCAGGCAGGAGAGGAAGGACTCATTGCAGCACGCTGGGAGCCAAAACCAGCCTGGCCTGAAACCACGGCTTTGCCCCGAGGCCACCAGGACAAGCTGTGGCTGGAGTCTTTAGGAGAGTAGATCAGCAGCAGCTGTGGC
>CM053580.1:257430795-257451083 GCA_028627135.1 Pseudochirops cupreus
GCAGGGGGTGGGGGGGGGGGCAAGCAGTCATTCATAGGCTAAGTGCTCTTGCCTTAAGCTGCCTGGATCAGGATCATGGTCTTGGGTGGTGGTCCTGAGGTACGTTTTTAATGGCCAAAGCTGGTAGGGGCTGCAGCTTCCTCCTAATAGCTCTGGCACCTGCAAAAAGTCCAGCAATTTGGGACACAGAGCTCCCCTCTGGAAGCCAAGTTCCACAGAGCTAAAAAGTCAAATAATTGACTGGCAACATGAGCAGGCAATGAAAGCAAAGTAAGAACAGCAATCCAACTTTAGATTCCTTTTTTTGGGGACAAAAAGGATCGAAACATGGAATAGGAGGGAGACAAAACAGTCAGAATTCCCACACCAAAAGCTTCCAAGAAAAATGTAGACTTGTTACAAGCCATAGAGCAGCTTAAGGAGGATTTTGAAAAGCAAATAAGAGAAGGGGAGGAAAAATTGGGAAGAGAAATGAGAATGATGCAAGATAATCATGAAAAGAGAGTCAACAACCTGACCAAAGAAAATAACACTTTAAAAAATAGATTAACTCAAATGACAAAGGAGGCCTACAAAGCCAGTGAGAAGAAGAACACCTTAAAAAGTCAGATTTGCCAGATGGAAAAAGAACCTTAAAAGCTTGCTGAAGAGAATAATTCCTTCAGAATTAGAGTGGAGGAAATGGAAGCAAATGACTTTATGAGAAATCAAGATACTATTAAACAGATCCCAACAAATGAAAAAATAGAAGGCAATGTGACATACCTCCTTGAAAAAACCACTGAGCCGGAAAATAGATCCAGGAGGGAAAATTTAAAAATTATTGGACAACCTTAAAGTGATGATCAAAAAAAAGAACTTAGAAAGCATCCTTCAAGGAATTCTCAAGGAAAATTGCCCAGATATTTTGGAACCAGAGGGCAAAATAGAACTTGAAAGAATTCACCAAATAACTTCTTGAAAAAGATCCAAAAGAGAAAACTCTTAGGAATGTTATAGCCAGGTTTCAGAGTACCCAAATCAAGGAACAGATATTACAATCTGCCAAGAAGAAACAATTTGAATACTGTGGAAACACAATTAGGATAACCCAGGATCTAGCAGCTTCTACATTAAGGGATCAAAGGGCCTGGAGTATGATATTCTCGAGATCAAGGGAGCTAGGATTAAAAACAAAAATCACCTACCCAGCAAAATTGAGTATAATGTTCCAGGGGAAAATATGGTCATTCAATGAGGTAGAGGACTTTCAAGCATTCTTGCTGTAAAAACCAGAACTGAAAAGAAAATTTGACACTCAAATACCAGAAGCATGAGAGGAAAAACATGGAAAGGAATTCATAAGGAACTTATCAAAGTTGAACTATTTACATGCCAACATGGAAAAATAATAATTTTAATTAATGAAACTTTTCTCAGTATGAGGATAGGTGAAGGGAATACAAATGTATATATACGAATACATACACTTATGTCTATATAGGAGGATATATATATATATATTATGTATATATTATATATACATATGTGTGTGTTTGAATACATATCTGAGTCTGTGTACATAGAGGGCACAGGATCAACTTAATAGGAAGCGATGATATTTTAAAAGGTGAAATTGTGAGGTGGAAGAGGAATAGAATTAGAGGAGACGGGGAGAGACAGAATAGGGTTAATCATCTCATGTAGAAGAGGCAAGAGATAACTGTTACAATGGAGGAAAAGAATAGGAAGGCAAAGGGAAAAGGGTCAACCTTACTCTCATTGAATTTGGCTTAGGGAAAGAATGACATAAACTCTAAACTGGGTATCTTGCCATATAGGAGAGTGGGGGGATGGGGATGAGAGGAGGCATGATGGAGCAGAGGGCAGGTGGGGGGGAGGGTTGCTGGAAGCACACACTTCTGTAAAGGGACAGAGACAGGGTAGAGAATAGAACAAGGGGAGGCAGGGTAGGAAGGAGGAACATAAAATCAGTCTTTCACAATATTTCCATTGTGGAGACATTCTGTGTAACTACACATGTACAGCCTGCATGGAATTCCTTGTGTGGTAGGTGATGAGGGAGGAAGGGAAATAATCTAGAATTTAAAGTTATATAATCAAATGTTAAAAATATGTATGTATATATTATTATTATTATTATTAACTACATGCAACTGGGAATTAAGATATACAGGCACTGGGGTAGGGAGATATATCTTGCCCTACCAGAAAGTCAGAGGGGCAAAGGGGGAGGACATAGGAGAGAACAGATTGGGGGAGGGGTTATACAGTGGGGTGGCTGTTTTGGGGTGGTTGGTGGGGGAAAGATGGGGAGAAAATTTGTAACTCAAATTTTTTTTTAGGGGGATGAATATTTATTTAGGATGCTGTTGTTAGTCTTAGGAACAGCTTTTACAAAACAGAATTTGTGTAGCCTTTGACCAACTTTAATATTTTTTTTTATTTTATTTTAGTTTTCATCATTCATTTCCACGAGATTTTGAGTTACAGATTTTCTCCCCATCTTTCCCCTACCCACCGCCCCAAAACAGCAATTCCAGTGTATCCCCCCTCCCCCAATCTATTCTCTCCTATGTCTTTGTAACTCAAAATTTAGTGGAAATGAATGATGTATACAAGAAAATAAATAAATTAATTTTTTTAAAAAATTCCTTCTTAAGCTCCTCTATGGCATGTAACAAGTTTACATTTTTCTTGGAAGCTTTTGGTGTGGGAGTTCTGACTGTGTTGTCTTCCTCCCATTCCATGCTTTGATCCTTTTTGTCCCCAAAAAAGGAATCTAAAGTTGGATTGCTGAGCTTGGTTTGCTTCCTTTGCCAGCTCATGTTGCCAGTCAATTAACTTGATTTTTGTACCACAGGAGATCTCTGCTTCTTAGGGGGAGTGCTTTGTTCCAAACTGCTGGGGTTTTCACAGCTGCCAAAGCTATTAGGAGGCCACTGCCTCTGCAGCCCCCACCAGCTTTGGCTCACTGGTCACACACTTCAGGACCACCACCCAAGACCACAATCCCAATCTAGGCAGGTTAAGGCAAGAGCACTTAGCCTCTGAGTAATCACTTGACCCCCCTGCAACCTTCAGGCCAGGAGTTCTATAGCAGCCATGAGGAGGTGGCTGCAGGTGTGGCTTCCACTGCTTTCTTGCCTGGCGGCTGGCAGCTAGACCTGCTTCCTTCCCCCAAATTTTGCCAAGTTCTACTTACCTTTCACTTTGTCTTTTGCTCTTATGGGTTAATAATTCTGGAAACTGCCACAGCTGCTGGTAATCCACTTTCCTGAAAGCTCTAGCCAAGGCTTGTCTGAGGCACCCTGGGGCTAAGCCGCCATTTCAGGCTGGGCTGGTTTTGGCTCCCAGCACTCTATGTTGAGCCCTTCCCATCTACCTGCTGGGCTGCCTCTAGCCAGAGATGTGTTTTTCTGTAATTTTGTGGGTTCTGGAGCCCTAAAATTTGTTTAGAGTCATATTTTATAGTTATTTGAGGTGGTTATGGGGGGAGCTACCAAGTTCTCTTGCCTCTATGCCACCATCTTGACTCCACTCCTTTTTTGAAATCTTTTGAAAATGGAACACATAATTTTGAGGATCAACAATATTTGTTTGTGTGCACCATTGGCTCCCAGGTACAAATGACTTCCATACAATATGCATTTTCCAATTGGCCTATTTTCATGTAGGATTTAAATTCTCTGAAGTTTCAGGTGTGGGTCACTAATTTGATGTTCTAAAGTTCACTATCTCAACTAATTACTAAATTATATTAAGACTTGTTTTGTAAAAGAGTTATAACAAAAACACCTAGGAACCTCTATAGCTGGCCAGCCACTCTGTGAATCGTCAGAGCTGCTTTTAGCTGAAATCTACTGCAAAATGGAACCATGAGATGATCTTTTCAGGGACCACACAAATACCTGACTCATTTGAAAATCAACTGAGGATTAAATGTACATTGAGAGTGTGCTACTAGGTGACAAAGGCACTTGATCATTATATTACCTGGAGGATATGTGTAAAGCCAAGCACAAGCATCTCTCCAGAGAACTGTTGCTGTGAATGGCTCTAAGGTTCTGATCATATAGTGTAGTGAATTCTATTTATTCAGCAGTAAACTAAAGCAAAACTGTCACAGAAACCAAAGTACAGCATTCACAATGATATAACATAACAACTTATCACTAAAATGGTCACATCTTTTTAAACAAAAGATTTCATTCAGTAAGTCCTTAACTCAATCATCCTTAAGGAGTAAGACTCCTTAAGGGATACAAAGCACAAAGGTCTCCCACCCCTAGTTCATATTGTCTTAATCTCCTCGGTCAGAAAATCTTCTTTCTTATTGATTGGAGACTGGCTTCCAATCATCCTTAACTCAATTATCCTTCAGGAATACAAAGTTCTCCCACCCATAGATCACAATAAATCATGATCTTGTCAGTCAGTCAGTCAAGTACCCAATGAAAGGTTCTTTTATCTTGGCTTCAGGCTGCCTCCCAAATTCCATGGTTCCTCTTCCATGGTCTCAGCTCTTGCCTGAATTCACCCAACTGTCACCTGTTTTCACAGGCAGGCAGCTCTCAGCTCTTTGTCCAGTTACCATTCCATATTGAAGTTCACAGTGACCAGTCCACCTTAAGCCTTTTGCAGTTTCTGTTTCTGGGAAGACAAAGTTTAACAGAGCCAACTTTTTAACTTTCTCCCTGTGAAATCAACACAGACCCAAAAACAAGGTCTGAGAAATCAACACAAATTGTCAGTATAGTCCCAGGACTCTGAAAACATCAGTAAAACCCTTTTCCAGGACTTCTGTAAACAGACAACAAGAAAATTCTCTTTTAGGGCTTCTGAACCAGCACCCAGGGCTTCTGTAACAACAGCAACATCCTCTATGAGCAGACAGAACTAACAAAGTAACATCAATACAGACAAAGTGCTGGCTGCCACAAGTGTTCTCCTTCTCAGTTCTGCTCAGTCCCAGCTTGTGCACTTCCTTGTATATGGTGATTCACCTTCCTGTCCTACCCTTCCTGTTGCCTGAGCAAGTTCCTCCCACATTCAGATCACAAGGGGCTCAAACAAGTTGCTAAGTACTAAGGAGCTTAAACAAGGTGCCAAGTACTTCTTTACTTGCCATTACAGCATGTAAATTCCATCTTTACACTGTGCCTTTCTCCCTGTAAGGGTAATTTACTGAGAAGAACTGTCCACAAGGGGATATTTTTTTTTATTTTGGTCAGAGCACCAACCATCTTTCTGTCTACACCAATATTTAGATGGAGACAGCATGAAAGACTTATCACCTTTTTCTGGGACATTGGTAGAAATCATTGAGAGCCAGTAATAGTCAAACTTCTCATGACTGGCCTTGTATAAAAATATTCAACTGTGTAATTATTGCTTTCCATTGCTGTATTACTAATTAAATTCTAATGGATGCAGATCAAGCCTGATCATGTCACTTTGATCTATAAATGGTGATTCCATAGAGACCTGACACCATAGAATCAGAGGTGGCAATGTGAAATTGAAAATTTATACCCCACTTTATTCTATATTATTTATTATCAAGAATCATGTCTAATCACTGTAATTAATATTTAGGAATTTGTTTCATTTAAAAAGACAGTTTGACTTTTTAACATTAGAGTCGATAATTGGTTTGATGTCTTTGTAAGTGTTTGACTCTCCTATTTCTCTAGGCTTGGACTCAATCTCTTTTTACCCAGAAAAGGAGGAGGGAACTTTAGTTGATATGGTTATAAGATGCTCTACTGGTCATAAACCTGGCACTGGACTACTCTGATGTAGGGAGTTACCTAATACAATTTTCCCCATTGGATCCTGGATATCCCCTCATGTGAGTCAAGTTAAATGCCAGACTACCTGTACCTCTGATATAGGCAAATTACTTAACTTAGTTTTCACCAAAAAATGATCATTAGTACCTCCCATCTTTTCAACTATGTTAAAAAGACTACTCTTGCTTTCAAAGGCATCTTTAGTAACTGAGGCGCCATTGCCCTCCATTTTTGACCACTGCTAGCCTTGCTAATAAATTGAATATGTGCAGAACCTTGTGTCTCAGATTCTCTTCATTGTACTTTTTTGTATTATTATTACTGTGACAGGCTCTTTATTGAATATGCCATTATTGTATTTTCACTGGTAAAATTTCTTTAATGTTTCTGCTTTTGTTTATTTTTTTTCTTATGTTTTTTATAAAGTATTACCTGGTCAAACTTTATAAAAGTGGCCTGCATAAATGTGAAATAGGTTTGCTCCTTCCTTTTCATATATGGTAATTAATTGTCCAACTATGTGTCTGGCATATAGTCCATACTTAATGTATGTTTACTCATTGATTGTCATATCTACCTTTTTAAAAATTTGATTCATGTCCTTCTCTTTATTCTTATATATTTTATCTACAAACTTGTCTAATTCTGAAAGGGATAAAGGATCATTATTATATGATGATACTGTTTTTTTTTTCTCTTTCTGTAAACTGCTTTCTGTAACTCCTCCTCTCAACTTATTGTTCCTTCTAAATCACATTTGCTAAGTTTTCATCCAGATCAAGCATATTAATCAGTGGTGACCCCACAACTATGTTCTGCACATTTTATATACTATGTCATTCAGTGATCTCATTAACTCCCATGATTTAAACTATCATCTCCATGTAATCTGCTTGTCAAGCCCTAATCTTTCTCTTTACCTCCAATCTCAAATTGCTTATTGGCTATCTCAAATTAGACATCACATATGTATCTTAACTTGCCATGTCTGAAACTGAACTCATTATTATTTTTCTAACTTTTATTTACATGTGAAGTCATGCAAAACATTTCCATATTAGCCCTGTTGCAAAAGAAAACACACATACACACACACACACACACACACATGCACACACACACACACACACGCACGCACCACTGAAGAAAAATTAAGAAAGTCGGGGGAAAGTGATTCAATCTGTACACAGAGTTCATCAGTTCTCTCTCTGGAGATACATTTTTCCTCATGGATCCTTTGGAATTGCCTTGAATCATTGTCTTGAACACAGTAGTTAAGCCTTTCACAGTTGATCATCTTTATAAGCTGGATCATCTTTATACGCTATTACTGTGTATAGTAATGTTATTCTGGTTCTGCTCACTTCACTTTGTATCAGTTCATATAAGTCTTAACAGGCTTTTTTGTAACCATCCTGTTCATCATTTCTTATAGCATAGTAGTATTCCATCACAATCATATCCCTTAACTTTTTTAGTCGTTGCTCAATTGATGGGTATTCCTTCAATTTCCAAATCTTTTCTTTCATAAAAAGAGCTGCTATGAGTACACACAAACACATGCATACATATATACATATAAACATACATACATACCTACACACATGTACATACACAAATTGGTCCTTTTCCCTTTTCTTTGATTTCTTTGGCAGTAGTATTGCTGAGTCAAAAGATATGCACAGTTTTGTAACCCTTTGGGCAGTTCCAAATTTTTCTCCAGAATGGTTAGGCTATAAAGCCAATCACAAGCAGCTGCCATCAGGACTGCTGCTGGGAATAACTTTAAGGTTCTGATCACATAGTGTAATGAACCTTCTATTTAGTCAGCAATAAACTAAAACAAAACATTCACAATAATGTAGCATAACAGCTTATTATTAAGGTGACCACATAGTCTTAAACAAACCATATCATTCAGTAAGTCACAATCTCATCAATCAGTATAAAGTACCCAAATCAAAGCCTTCTTTCTCTTGATTCCCCCTTGGCTTCCAATCATCCTTAAGGGGTAGTAGAAAGTACAAAGGCCACCCATTCCTAGGTGGCAATTAAGTTACAATATCATCAATCACTACTAAGTGCCCTCTTAAGAGGTAGTTGAAAGTACAAAGGTCATCCACCCCAGGTCACAAGTAAGTCACAAATCTTATCAGTCAGCACTGAGTACCCAAATAAAGATCCTTTCATCTTAACTCCAGGCTGACTTCCAAACTCCAGGGCTCCTCTTCCATGAGCTGACTGCTCCCCGCTCTTGCCCAGATTCCTTGACCGTTGCCTGGATTCACAGGTAGGTAGCTCTCCACTCCTGTCCCATATTTGAAGCTTAGGGGATAGCTCCACCCCAAGCTCTTCACAGTTTTTGTTTCTAGGAAAACAAATCTCAACAGGGCTACAACAATATTTACACACATTGGCAGTACTATCATCTCAATTCACTTTCCGTCTGAGAAATCAACACAAATCAGTAGACAGAGTGCTTCTGTCTGACAAAGTAACACAATCAACTGTAATGGTAAGAAATTTGAAAATCTTCCCTGCCCCTTAATGGGCCTCATTTGGAGTCCAATAAGAGAAACTTGCTTATATACACCCTGATGTGAAATTTTGCTTTGGGGCTCAATTATGGGAAGAGTTGTGTGATTTGGCCAGATGAGACTCTGGGCAGCCATTGAGTGCCCCAGCTTTGAAAACCCAGATGTTGGTGCTTCTCTCTCTGGTAACTATTTATGTATGTGATGGTCAGAAGCCCTGTCTGTTGGTCTGTTGAATTTTGTTATTTTCTCTGTCTATATTTTTTGTCTTCTTTTAACTTATGTTTATATTTTCTCTGAAGTTTAGGGTGCTGACTTTTCCCCCTGAACTAGGTAAATGATATATGTTTGATTAAATTAAGATTGTTAACCACTTTTGAATTGCTTTCCTTTAGAAAACCAAATCAAAGAACCTGTGCTAGCAGCCATCCTGGGTACAGTAGGGTGTTTGCTGCTACATCAACGGACAATGCTTCTGTCTAACAAAGTAACACAATCAACACAGAACAACATACAGAACGACAGACAGAACAACAGAGTACAGGCAGAACAACAGAGTGCCAACATCACAAACATCCTCTCTCTCAGTTCTGCTTGGTCCCAGCTCATGCTGGAACTTTTATCTGTCCTGATCCTTCCTGTTCCACCCCTCCTGTTGTGTCCTTCCTATGCAGCTGTTTTGGCAACCATTGAGGGCTCCATGTGATGGTTAGGCCTATTAAGAGCAGGAAAGGTCTCCAAACTCCCTTAGGCCTATTAAGGACAACACATTATATCCTCTTTCCAATAAAGACTTGATATAATCACAGGCAGGGCCCAAAGGCATTTGAACTGCTGAAACAAGGAGTTAATTTGCTTGCCCCAATAACTGAAACAAGGAGCAAAGTATCACTTTGCTTGCCATTATATAGGCTATGAATTCATTATCTTATACCCCAACCCCAACCTTCTGGGCTTGACTTGAGGAACGAGTTTTGCCAGATGCTAGAAAAACCTGTGAGACAAAGTGGATAAAAAGAAAGAACTTGACTCATTATCTTTCCTCCTAACTCCTTTGTTCTTTAATACCACCATCTTCCCAGTAACCCAGGCTCACAGGTGTCACAAGCAGACAAGATAAGTGACATCCTCAACTCCTCACTTTCACAACCAGATTACTACAACAGTATGCTGGTTGTTGTCCCTGCCTCAAATGTCTTCCCATTCTAATCCATCTTCAACTCAGCTATTAAAGTAATCTTTCTAAATTTCACTGCTAACTGTGTCACAACCCTGCTTAATAAACTCTAGGGAGATCCTGTTACATCCATTATCAACTATAAAATGCTCTGTTTAGCTTTTCAAATCTTCAAAATATGGCTCTTTCCAACCTCTCTAGTTTAGAGCTTTTTCTCCCCATTCTTTGTTTTCCAGCTGAGTTAAATGTATTTTTGTGCCCAAATTCTTTGTGTATTCTATACCCTTCTACATCTTTCTTAATTAGTTTGGATGAAAGAGAGATTCAGGTGTTATGTACTCCCCTAGTCTTTCTCCTAGAGTCTGGTGTTAGGTATAAATGACAGTACTTCCAGCAAAACAGCCAGTGTGGACCAATTTTGTGGGTCAAAAACAGTGCAAAGATGTGTGCTTAAGAGTTATTCACAAGGGCTGTGCTAGAAGAAGCAGATGAAATGGAAGTGATTGATCCAAAGGCAAAACAGCTATCTACAAGGAGAAACAAAAGTCACAAATAAAGAAGTGAAGAGCTAGACCACAAAGATGTTTGGGGAATCAGTTCCTTAGGCAAACCTGCACAACTTGGCAGTAGGTAGTAGCCAAAATTTAGAAAGGCTAAACTTCTTCAGGCTGCAGATAGCTTTTTAGTAGCTTGCCTTCCAAGTAAAGGTATAATTAATGATTAAACTATTTTTCACATAAACTGTATTTTTTTTAAGAAAGAGAAATTTCAATTAACATAAATTATACTACAGGTTTTTTTTTCTTTTTCTCGTTTTTATCATGAAATTACTCCTCTCAGACTAGAGACAAACTGATGATGTTTGGTTGTCTCGAGGCATATGACAAACAGGAGAGAATTCACAGTGGCAACCCACCTGGCCAACTTACATGACAGGTACAATAGTGAATAGTGGAAAGCAGGTTAAGCTGGGCATGGACAAAGCTCTCATTACATCTTTACTTTTTTTTCCCATTCTCTACATTTTTCATGGGCTTTCCAAAATCCTTTGGTGGACCGTGGGACCCCCATGGGCAGTATGTTGTACAGACCTGCTCTAAGGGAAGTAAAAGAGTTGGCCAGGAGGACAGATGTGGAGATCAGGACATCCAGGAAATTGCAGCAGCCAGATTTAATGATACTGACTTGTCCACCAAGGAGCAACATCTGTTTGTACTGAAGTACAGATCCACAAACCTGGTCCAGTCTCCTCTTGTTATTTTTCCAGACTAACGTGCTGCAGATATATTGTGAGGCAGCTCTAGCAGTTTTCCTTTTATTTGTTTCTCCCTAACTTTGTGTTCACAGTGTCAGTCCTAATGTTCAGCAGAAGCCTCCATTTCATCCAAGTCACATGCATGTAAATCACTCTATAACAGGCTGTTGATTTCTGGAGCAGGTTGGTGGATCTGTACTTCAGTACAAACAGATGTTGCTCCTTGGTGGACAAGTCAGTATCATTAGATCTGGCTGCTGCAATTTCCTGGATCTCCTGATCTTCACATCTGTCCTCCTGGCCAACTCTTTTACTTCCCTTCTGCTGGTGTACTCACAAGCAGAGCTGTCACTCTTTCCTCTCTTTACCATCTTCTCTTTCCCCAGTAGGCTGGCTATTCCTCCCTTAGGGCATAACTTTTGACCCAGCCACTTTCTTGACCTTGGGGAGAATTTTCCTTTCAAATGTGGAGAGAAGTAATGAACTGCCAATGCCTGATGACTCAGGAATGCAATTGGCTTTCCTTACACAATTGGTGACCCTGGTTTCATGCCTAGTATGGAGAAATTCCATTGAAAATATTCTTTCACTTTCTATGGTGCATATTGCAATAGCTCAAATAGCTTAGTCTCCTCCTTTCTGGGATTTTGCCCAATCAGCCTCATTTGTGCTGCAACCAGTATTAGCATGCTTATTTTACCAGTCGTAGTCTTCAACAGTATAGAGATGAAAGAAAATGGAGATTTAAGTAAAAAAGTGAGGAGCTGAAAATGACAACTAGGTTACAAATCTAGGTGATTGGGAGGATCATGGTATCCTTGACTATATTAATGAAGTAAGAGAACAAAAAGGTTTAGGGGGAAGGATAATGAGTTCAGTTAGGTTCTGTCTCCCAACCTATTTCTGGCAATACTTGTCTCTCTAGCCAACCCATAATTAACAGTAGTAGGTCAGTTTTCCAGAGCAAAGATGGATAAACTTACCCAAATATATGGTATATATCATTGCATATAAAGTACAGAGGAAAGTTGGTTCAAGCTTAAAGAACACATAGGTTCAGCTTATTAGAAGTCCTTTTCTCTCCTCATGGAGTTCCTCTTAAATACAGTGAAGTTTTGCTTTTTTTTTTTTTTAAAGGGAATTAGGCTGAGGAGTTGGGCTTCTTCTATGGCAGTGGTTTTCAACCTTCCTAATGCCGTGACCCTTTAATACAGTTCCCCATGTTGTGGTGACCCCCCCAACTATAAAATCATTTTCGTTGCTACTTCATAACTGTAATTTTGCTACTGTTATGAATAGTAATTAAATATCTGATATGCGGGAGGTATTTTCATTGTTACAAATTGAACATAACCCACAGGTTGAGAACCGCTGTTCTTTGGGCTATGAATCTATGGCCAGTTTATTCTTGGCTCCTTATGAAGATGCAAGTGATCTGGGGAAGTCTCTAGGTCACCAGCGGGAGTATAGGAAGTCCAAAATTCTCCACACCTTTTGAAGCTACAATTGTCCTCTCCAGGCAAAGTGGGGTGTGGGAGAGGGAACAGATAGAAGAGGCCTTTATCTTTTTTCCTTAAACCAAGTTTTCCTGTCTCACTTTAACCATTGCACTGTTTCAAATTTCTAGAGTAGCTTCTCAAATATCACCAAGTTTCCTTAGCCTATTCCAATAATCTTCTTCTCCAACTTCACTCTAGTTCCAAATAACGTAATCTAAAATAGTGCCAGTCCTGATGTTCAGCAAAGGCCATCAATTTCACCAATTTTTAATCAATTTATCTGTGGTGCTGACTTCTTTTGTCGATTTCGTGACATCTATGGGCCCCTTATCAGAGTAATGTTTTTGAAAGATTTAAGTATATGATAAATTTCAATTAGTAGTTAATGTAAAGAATTTTTTTTTAATTTTCCTTCCAATAGAATTCTTCTCCTGTGATCCCCCTCCTCTTCATGCCCACCCCCCTCCCCCAGGAAATCTATCTAATCCCAGGTTTAGGACACTTGGTCTGAGTCTGTGGTTGAGACTTGTCCTCTCCTTGTAGAGGTGTCTAGTCATCTTATTACTCATTTTAAGTGAGGTGGAGTGGCTTGATTAATTATATCATTCCATCATGTGCTTATACTACATAGACTATAAGGCTGTAGGCTGGAAGGAAAAGTCTTATTTTGGACACAATAATCAAGAAACAGGACTTTAATTTAGTCGAACTATTATATGTGAGTGCTTTTTACTTTAATAGCTCTATGCTAAGTGCTGTGAGGTATACAAATGAGTTTAAGACATAGTGCCTTCATTGCATGCAGTAAGTACTTAGCAAGTATATGTTAATCTTATTTGACATGGTTCATGCTTGTAAATTACATGTATCTCATGGGGAAATAATAGATATACACATGATGTAATTATAGAACAATATAAGGGAGTAGAGGGGGACTGCTCAATTTGCGTATTTATGATTCACCCCTGAATGTTTGTGATGTGTTGTGGTAAATTCCATATTCTCTTCTGATGTTTAACAAAACACCTTGGTCTGATTTCTAGTGAAGTTTAAATTATTCTTTAGGCAAAGAAGCTAGCCAAGTCACTTTGGTAAAGTCTTCCTGTACCTAAAATAATCAGAATAATTGCAACAAAAATACCAATCCATCCATCAGCAAACATTTATTGCTTGCTGATGTGCCAAGCACTGTGCCACACAAGGGGGATACAAATACAATGAATGAACAATCCTTACTAAGAAGAAACTTAACGTGGTGAGGGTGAAGATAGCAAGGCCATATAGAATTATATGAGGGATAATCTAAAGGATTTTTTTAATGAACATGAAGTTAAATAAAAGGTGTTTTGGGAGGGAAGGCACTAACATTTGAGAATATTAATAAAATACTGGCATAGTGTCCATCAAATCTTCAACATATTTTTTCCTGCCCTGCCCTATGTTCCACTTCTTTCCAGGTCTACACTGGACGACGCAGTCATCTTTATTTTCATGTAACAAATTTCTTAGGATCCTCATGGTAAAATAAATAGATAGCTCTTCAAAAAAATGGGGACAAAATTGGTGTTGGTTAAGAGATTGTAGGGCTAAAGGATGAGATGAAAAGAAGTCACATAACAGACAAGGAATTTACCTTAAGCAAGGGCAAAGCAACTACATCTTGCAAATCTGACAAATTACAGTTTTTAAGTCCATAAGTTGGTTTAATATTTGGATTGTACCTGAAAAATCTTATTTTGTTCACCTTGTTTTTTCTTTAGGAAAAGTGTCTTCTTTGGCTTTTAAAGACTTTCCTAAGCTAGCTTCAATACAATTTTCAGGCTTAGCAGATATTACTCTTCTTCGCAAACCCTGTATTCCCACCAATCAAATGTTTTTGATATTCTTTTTACTCAGGGATTTGTTGATAAATGTTTAACAACCAACTCCCCCTCCCCTAAAAAAAAGCAACACACTTAAGTTTAATATGCATTGTTAAGAATATTATTAAAGTTTTCTCCATCATTTTCTTGTCTATACAATCAATAAAATAAATCATTCCCTGATTTGTAGAATTTTACATTTTCTGACATGTGAATGTTCACAATGAAAATTTAACAATTGGCTCTCACCAGCACGTTTAAGGTGGCTTCACTTTACCCTTGCTTGTATCTAAGATTCTGTCTTCAGTTTTCGTGCCTTTGCATGAGCTAAACCTAAACCCAGGTTGTACACCTTACAATCCCTAGGTATCTTCAAAACTGAGCTCAACAACTACTTTGGCATGAGGCTTTTCTTGTCCTCCTTTACTGTGACCAGCACAGTTGTATGGCCCAGCAACCAGCTGAAGAAAAGAGAGATGGAGATGTATTTGATAGTCTGTTTATTACAGAACCATTTCATACAGAGCCAAGATACAAGAAAATCATAAGGCTTATATTCCCTATAGCAGAAATTCTTATCTAACCAGAATGCAAGGACCCACCTTTGGAATCGGCCACTCCCTGCCCCAGCCCAAGGCTAAATATTCATTAAGACTTCATCCTAGGACCATGTCCAGAGACACAAACAAACAAGGAGTCACAAACAAGACTTGCTAATTAACTCCCTGGAAACTTCTTTAGTTATTCATAGAAGCAATGAAAGCATCCATCCAACAAGATTATACTCTTCCTGCATATCTGCCTAGTGACCTCATGGAAGAGGGGAGCATTTCCTTAATGGGGCCAGTCTGGTCTACTACACTCCTTCCCCCAGCTGTAAGTATCTTCCTTTTCCTATATTAATTTGTATTTATTCTAAATACACTTCACATAGTTACATGTTTCTCTTCCATCCCTTCATGAGATAGAAGCTTCTTGAGGGCAGGGGTTGTTTATTTTTAATGTAATTTATTATTATTATTATTATTTTGTTTTTGTATCCCCGGTGCCTAGGTTGATGCTTGGAACATAGTATGGGTTTAATAAATGCTTTTCTCTCGACTGATTAATAATTCTCTCCTCAGAAGTCATGATTACAAATAGGCCCAGTATTCTCAGCCAATAGTTAAGAAGCTTACTTTAGCTCCTCAGGCCTCTTAGCCAGTAGCAGAGTAGCTTTATTCTTTCCAACTAAGGATGTACAGGGATGACCCAGGTGGAGATGAGGATTGATCTCTGCCCTCTTCTTAGAACTTTTCTATTCACAGCTTCTCTTCTTCTGAACTTTCTTCTCAACTGAACTCAACTGTCTGCTTTCCTGCTCTCCTTTGAGTCTCTTATTTCCACTATCACTCAATTTGGGGTCAGAAAGAATTGTTGGATTTAAGCTTTGTCATATCCTTTGACTGAGGTAAATCACCCTAAAGCTCTGTTTTCTCAAACAAATAAACAAAAAAACTATTGAGAAACATGGTGGCAAGTAAACTACTTGAACCTCCCTCCAGCACTTCCTCCATTTGATGTAAAAAAGTGACAGCTCTAGGGTGTTAGGGACAGGCTGGGGGTGGGGCTGAAGAATTTGGAAAGACTGCTGATGTTTAACTTTAGCCAGCACCTTAGATCACAACATAATCTTTCTCTCTGACCTTTCCACAAATAGGTGCAATTTTCCTTTCTGGGAAACAACTCCCTAAGATCCTCTATTCAGAATGCTACCCTCTGTGGTTTATATTCCTCTATGAAGAAAAATTAATGTTGTCTTGACAACTCCTTTCTCCCCAACAAATCTCTTGAGTTCACTTTCTCCACAGGGATTGCTATAGCCCTTCAGGTTTTTGGTACTACCCTTAGGAATTAGATTCCACCTAGAAGAAAAATGAGCCAGAGAATGTTGCCCAAAGATAAGACCCCCTTCCCTATGAACCTGCACTGCCTGAATAACC
This sequence comes from Pseudochirops cupreus, assembly GCA_028627135.1. NCBI lineage: Eukaryota > Metazoa > Chordata > Mammalia > Diprotodontia > Pseudocheiridae > Pseudochirops > Pseudochirops cupreus. The sequence goes on from CM053580.1 coordinate 257,446,900, forward strand.
CAGGATAATAGAGGAACTCAAAGTCCAAGTTTTTTTTTTATTCCAGCAGATCATGGTATAGTCCCTTTTTGCATTTCTAATACTAGAGCCATTTCTTCCCAAGAAGGTGGTGGTACCCAGGAACCCCCTTTCTTTCTCTAAAAGGTAGGATCCTAAAACTTTATAGGAATTCCACAATGTCTAGGAAATCTACTATTTTCCTATCTGGTAGACTAGGATTCAACAGTTCCTATCACTTAGCTGTGCCACTGAATGGCTGACTACCTCAGGGAGAGAGGTCTCCACAGATGCCAGGATCTCAAGATTCCCATCAGTAGGACAAACGAAACTGATCTTCTCAGTAATGTTGCAAATGGACAACCCCCTAAGTCCCACATAGGGGGATACCCTCCAAATCACAATCAAAACTTATCAAGCTGATCAAGAAATTCCACTGATCAACATCCCACATGAGCATAGTGCTCATAATTGAAGGCATTAGGTGGATGAGTTAACTAAGGAGAAAGTGTTTAGTGAGCTATCCAACAGATTAGGACTTAATTTAAAGTCTTAGTTATAGAGCAGTTTTAAAGTTATGAAAGGGGAGAAAAAGATGAGCCAGCAAAATAGACACAAGGAGTGATGAGAGAGGTAGGAAGGATAACTAAGAACAATATACTCACAGAAATGAAGGACAAAGAGAATTTTAAAAAGGAGTTGGTGATCAGTATTAGATGCTGCAGAGGTTTTTAAATTGTAGCTCCTAAATGAGACAAAGCATCTACACTCAAACTGAGTATATCTTTCCTCTAAAAAGTCCCCAGAAATGGTCATCCCATTTGTACTGGAAGACCTCTATAGAGCTGGGAGACTCAAATCCTCCTGAGTTCCTTTCCACTTTTGGACAGCTCTAACGTGCCAAATGTTCTTGTTCCAACGAATTTTGAAATCTGGCATGTTGCAGCTTTCCAGGGTCTCAGCAATCACACTTGTGGGTACTGGTGAAGTTCCTTGCAGCAGCACATGCAAATGTTACTATGCCTTGTATGTTGCCTATCTTTTGAATAGACGAGCCAAAACCCAAATGTCTTCGATCATCCAGTGCAATCCTCAATACTATTGAATAGGAAATCTCTGGGGTTTTGTCTAGTTGGCAGGGCACATTAATTCCTGTGGCACATTTCTAATGTTGCTGATGAGAATAGGTATGAATTTCACTTCAGAGGCTCTTTGCCACTACACCTGCTTACCTCTGGTCTCTCCAGAATTTACCCCAGGATTGGTTAACTCTCTGTTATTTTCTAATTTCTGAAGAGTACCAGGAACTAATTTTAGGTTCAGTAAATCTTGATGGCTGCTCTATTTCTGACCTCCACACTTGTTCAGCCCTGGGTAAACACTTTCTCAAATATTGAAGAATCTTTCCCAAGTTTATTGTTGGGCTTAGTCATATTTACCCAAGGCTAGGCAAGTCCCCAAGTACCAGGAAGGATTTAAAACAATGATATTAAGGAGTTGGTTAAGAGAAACTGAATATTTCTCTAATATTTGAGAGAAGGTTCAAAGGCTAGATATGAATATGAGGATGTACTGAGGGTCAATGACAAGGGGGTAAATAGGAGGTTTTCCTGATATACTAAAAGCCCCGGTACTGTAGTCATGAGGCATGGGAGCAGGAGGTCTCATGTTGTGATTTTATTTTAATGGCAATGTATGCAGGGATATGATCTGAAGGGTCACTGTGGATTAAAGAGAGGAGAATGACCTCTTGCTCCTGGCCAGGGCAAGGTGGAAGGGCTTTTTGGTTGTTCTTTTAAGGAACATGTCTACTGTATGCTGAAGTAATGGAAAATCATCAATAATTGGAAGCCAATCTGACATTAAATGATGTATGCACTCATCCTACGTGCCTATACGAGGCATCTTAGGTGATGGGTGAAGTATTGTTTTCTCCAGACTCTTGACATGAATTCTCTCTCTGTGACTGCAAAAACAGTCTATTGTGTCCTCTCCAAAGTCATGTTTTTCATATGGAAAAAAAAATGTTTTTTTTCCTCTGTTTCTAGGCTCTGTTCAATAAAACTTTTCAAGATTTCATTTATTAGCTACTCACCAAATAGAAGGACTCACTCTACATGTAAAAGCCAAAGGGAAAAAGGAGAAAAAATCCTACCTTCAGAAAACTTATGTTCATTGAGAAAATTAATAAATATGTGAATTAGTAGAAGGAAGATCAATACTTTCTCAAGTACTGAAGTCTTCTTTCTTAGATAATATTGTAGAAATCACTTTCTCAAGTACTGAAGTCTTCTTTCTTAGCTAATATTATAGAAATCAAAATTAGTTAAATATAAGGACATTTGTTTCCTCTTACTTTACCAGTTCCTATGTTAATTTCCTTTTAAAATATCAATTTCCTCCTAAATTTCCTACAAAAGATATTTCCTCCTAAGAAGTCCTTTATCCCACTGTGTCCTCCTAACCATTACCTGTACTAGCCATATGTTCTTTTGAGGTAACAATTTTGTAAAGGGTGATGATTGCCTTCCACTTTTGGGAGCTGCATGCTACTGTATTCTTCTTAACATGGACATAACTTAATGGGTTATTACTTAATGGTCTCCTTCCATTTTTATTTAGTAATGCTCTTAAGTGTTTATATTCTATAGCAAGATGATTCTGTGACTATGAAATGTGCCTGGTTTTGGTCTCTGATAGATCATTTTGGTTCCCCAAAGGGAATGTCTCTAAGGCCTATGTAGTTGTACATTGTACATTGACATAAGATACCAAGTTCATTAGTGTAAAGGGCAAGGGTATGATTATCCTTTTTGATTATTTTACTCTGTCTTCTGGAATGCTTTTCTTGATCCCATTTTCTCATTCTGTGCTTTTAACTTTCTGGGGTTTAGAGTTGTTACTTATCATCTGTCTTCCCTGTTTAGGGATCTTCATTTTGAGGTCTTTGGTCCACGTAATTGGTAATAGTAATTATGTATACGTATTTTCATGAATTTTGTGATAATATTCCTGTCAGAGTCATAATTTGGGCAGCGTGACCAGGGCTTTTCCCCGGAGTGACAACATAGAGAAGATGAAAGTGAGCTAATGGTGTCACATTTTCCCCCTATATTACACTGCTTTCTCTAACAATTCCAGTACTATCAGGGGCCACTTGGGTACCAACCCCAAATGTGAGCAGAGATGTGAAAGAGAGAGAGAGAGAGAGAATAAAATAGCCAGACAACGTGGGTAGCTCAAGAAAGAACCATGAACTCAGTTTAATGATGATTTGAACAAGGTTTTTAAAGATCCAAAGGACAAAGATTCAAGTATTCTTATCAATAGACTTAATTTTTCACATCCTGGGATATTATCATAGTTTTATCGTTACAATAGTCTACTACATCCTGGAAGTAATACTCAGATAAAATCAAAATTTCTGTTTTCTAGGCTTCAAGAGTCTGGGGGCATTCATCAGGTCTTTGGGAAGTCAGTTAACATTTTTAAAGGCATTAACAAAGAGGATGCAAAGGCCAGAGCAGGCCTTCAAACATCTAGGTTTTGTAAATCATTGTCTTGAATCTGCTATACCTTGGGACTGAAACAGGAAAGGCTTGTCTTATCTGAAGCTTTGAGAATTCTAGGCACCAAAAGTCTTTGGAAATCCAACAGGTCTTTGGAAGTCAGTTAACATTATACAGGATGATGCAAATGAGAGCAGGTTTCAAAGCGTTTAGATGTATATAACACAAATCTATGCCAAAACCGCGTCTCCAGGGCATCTGTATGTAAACTGACTCCCAAGATCAAATGTTTTGGCTTGCTTCAAGTACTCTGAGTAGTCTGCTGGTCCATACCTCTGTGTAGCTGTGCCTTCTTCTTCACTTGGATATGGGTGGCTCTAATGCCATGCACCAGCAGATTCCCAAAAGAATGCTACTGTGAACAGCTTTTAGAGTTCAGATTACAAAATATAGTGAACACTCTGTTTATTCCATTACAAATCAAGACAAACATTCAAAACATTACATTTTATCACAGAAAATGGCCACACAGCTTTCACTACAGTGGCCATAATAATTAGAACAAGGAACAACAGAATAATCAAACTTCCACTCATGGGGCAACTCAATACTTAATCATTCAATCAATTCACAATAGAATAATCAAACTTCCACTCATGGGGCAACCATTAACTTACT
>CM053580.1:257451183-257466111 GCA_028627135.1 Pseudochirops cupreus
TCTGCTATACCTTGGGACCAAAACAGGAAAGGCTTGTCTTTTTTAAGTAACTGAAGTTTTGAGAATTCTAGGCACCAAAAGTCTTTGGAAATCCAACAGGTCCTTGGAAGTCAGTTAACATTTTAAAGGCATAGACAAAGATGATGAGAATGAAAGCAGGTTTCAAAGCCTCTAGGTTTGTTTAACACAAATCTATGCCAAAACCGCTTCTCCAAGGCATCTGCATGTGAACTGACCCTCAAGATCAAATGTTTTGGCTTGCTTCAGGAGGGGAGGACACTAAAGTCACTGAGAATTTAGAAATCTTCCTGCAGATGATGCCTAAGCCCTTTCTTAAGACAAGAGGGAGACAAGTGAGTTAGAACTAAGAAGTGCGGGTGTTTCAGGCTTGGGGGCCAGCCAGTGCAAAGGCATGGAGATGAAAGAGTGAGTGTTACCTGTGAGGAATTGAGAAGGTCATTTTGTCTGGATCATAGAGTATGGGGGGAGTAGTAATGTCCAATGATACTGGAAAGATATATTGGGGCAAGGTTATGTAGGGCTTTAAAAGCTAGAGTTTATCATTTATCCTAGAGCCAAATAAACTTCAGTCTCTTCTATTCTGCATCCCACAAGATGACCCCACACTATCTGTCCAAACCTCTCTTTCTGTGGTCCCATTTACTCAAACTGTACTCTCATTAAATCAAACCATTTGACGGTGTGTGCCACATTGAACCCTGCTTTTCTATAGAACTCCCACTCTTCCCTGAGTGGACCTTGAATATAGTATGTTACAGATGTCCATCTGTCATACCGAATGAGTGAAAACATCATCGTTAATCTACAAAGGAAATATTACTAAAGCATAATTTATTTTTAATTGGTTTGTCAAAGTGTCTTTTTTTCCCCCAAATGAATGCAGGTACTCTTCACACCTTGCTCTTCTCACATCCTGTTAATCAGTAGCCCCTCATTTACTTTGATCAAATACTAGGGGCTAGGTGGAACTTACTTTTCATTTTTGACCAGTCAGGAGCTCAGGGTTTGTATACATATTGAGATGGCAGTCTACTCATTTAAGAAAGTCAAATTATCAGAATCTAGGTAGAAAGGTAGATTGATGGCCAAAATTCTCTGTAATTCTTCTCTTGTCCAAAACACAGAAGTAGCCATGCTGAAGTAACCATGTTGGAAACTGAGTTGGTATAAACTTATAAATATCACTTCTTTGAAAAACACTTTATAATGGGTCTCTCCTTATAAACCAGTGGTTCTCAACTTTCCTAATGCTGTGACCCTTTAATACTTGTATGTGGGTGTAGCTGCATGTGGGCGGACCCACCTGGAGACAGATAGAGGAGTGGTGTCTCGGTTCCTAAGACCATCGGAAATAAATGTTTTCCGATGGTCTTAGGCGACCCCTGTGACCCCTGTAAAAGGGTTGCTCGACCCCCAAAGTGGTTGCAACCCACAGATTGAGAACCACTGCACCATCTGTAAATAATTAGGCAAGCACAATTCATCAGAACTCAACCCTCCTTTTTTTCTTCCTTTAGAAAATCATACTGTCCAGTCATCAAGATCTTCCTCTACCACATCTTTAGATTTACTTAAATGATTGCTCAAGTTTCAAACTCTTTCTTAAACTCATAGTTTTGCAGGAACATTTTGCACTTGTGCTGCCTTCCCATCTTTCTGGGATTTTAAGTACAGAGATGTTTGAAATAATAGTCCTGTTATCTTCTTCTTTTGCAAATGAGTCTGAATTTAGCAGCTTATCTGGTTCTTCCTTTGTATAGTCCACTGCCAGTTGCAGCAGGGGAGTGAATGTGCTTTGAAGAGTGAATGTGCCCCCAAAGCCCCCTAGTTTTCCACCTAAGAGGTATTGAGACCCATGAAATTTTGATGGTCCATGAGATGTTGATAGCCCTGAAAAGGAGAAAAATAAACCATGTACGAACCGTGGTTTAAACTGAAAGCCCTTTGTATTTATACAACCATCAACATTACTTTGTCAGAGCTGCAAAAATGGAAAAAAAAAAACTCCAGCTGCTGATTACACATTCATGCTGCCTTTAGATGTTCTGGACCTTAAAGGACTCAGGCTAATACATTTAACCTTCCTTCCTTGGACACTAAATGCATAGATGATGGTGTTGTTTCCAGTGATTGCATTTGACCTTGGTTAATCCCTAAAGGGCATTCAGCTATAGATTCCCAAAGCAGTCCTCATTCTGGAAAGTTTGAGGGATAAAAAGGACAACTACAGGTCAAAGCTGAATTATATTTTGGTGGTAAGGTTTTTTTTTTTTTTTTAGAGAATAAAGTAATCCATTATTATCCACACTTATAAACACATACTGAAATCTTTTGGTGTAATCATCTCTCTCTCTCTCTCTCTCTCTCTCTCTCTCTCTCTCTCACACACACACACACACACACACACACACACACACACACACACACGCACACAAGCACTTACAATATTTTATTACGAAATCAGAAGACCAGAAAGAAATTGATCAGCAACATTTTGACCCCTATTATTCAGAAGAAAATTTCAGGATTTCTGCATTCCACATAGCTGTTTCTCTCCTCTATTTTCCTCCCCTCCCCCTTTCTAGGTAAGTTAAAGCTTTAAACAAAATCTTGGTTTTTCTTTCTCCCCAGCAAGACATTGCCTAAAGTATGTTCTTTCATGCTGGGTTAATGACACATCATGGCTACTTTAAAACAATCCCTATCAACATCAGAGTCTCCATTATTAATTGATATTAGAAATTCTCTATTTGAGCTACCCAAAGGAGAAAGACATACATTAGAGCATGATAGCAGAAAACTACAGCTGCTTAAGAGTCACTGTTACTAAAATTTCCTCTTTTAGTTCCTCATGTTTTAATTCTAAGAATTACTCATTGATCCTTTGTTTCAATCTTGTAGAGTCCTATTATTTCACAGGGAAGAGCCTTTAGCTTCTGCGGCATGAATATGTTTCCCAACTGATATATACTCCCTGAAATTACAGGCAAGGAGTGTTGTGAGGCAGGGAGCCCATGCAGAGGATGCTGTTTTGTTTTTTAGTGCTCTATCATTCTATGTTATACAGGAATGTTGTTGTCTCTCCCACCTCCCACCTCCCACCCCACTCCCAGTAGACAATGAGCCTTTCAAGATCAGGGACTGTCTTTTGACTCTTTTTGTATACCCAGCACTTAGCACACTGCCTGGCACATAGTGTAAGTTCTTAATACGTGAGACTTTTGTTGCAGTTGTTGTTGCTCGACTGACTTAATGATATGCAGTGAACATTTAGTGTAATGAATCCTTGTTACTAATTTTGCTATTTTTTCTCATGTTCAAAAAAAAATGATGTCACATATTTTATCAGTCTTGCGATGAAGTAATCAAAAAAGGATTTTGTTATAAGTGTCATTAGAGGTCATCTAATACAACCTCTTTAATTTATACATGAGGAAACTGAGGCCCAGAGAGGTAAAATAATTTACTCAAATTCACATAGCTAGGAAATAGCAGAAAGGGACTTAGGTTTCCTGTTCTAAACCACCCAAAGTTCACTTGCCTTTTGGGGGATTAGAATCACTGAATTGGGGTCGCTAGGTAGTGCAGTGAATAGAGCACTGGCCCTGGAGTCGGAGGACCTGAGTTCAAATCCATCTTCAGACACTTAAAATGCACACACACACACACACACACACACACACACACACACACTAGCCCTGTGACCTTGGCCAAGTCATTTAACCCCAATTGCCCTACCTTCCCCCCTCCAAAAAGCAAAAAAAAAAAAAGAATCACTAAATCATGGAGGTTTAGACCTACATGTGAGCTCGGATGATATCTAGGACAGTCTTGTATTTTTTGGAGATGGGAAAGCTGAAATACAAAGAAATGAATTGACTTGCCCAAGGTCACCAAAGGAGTAGCTTTTGAATTACAACGCAGACCTCCTGGAAGAATTTCTTGAGGTTGGATGCATTTAATTAATAAGCTCTATAAATTGCCCTCAAGGAAGAGAAGACAAGTATTTCCTCAGACTATCTGTATTCAAATTATGGTCTTAATCTCTTGCTTTACTTGCATAGGAATGAAAATTGTGTCGGTGGATGTGTGTGGTAGGAGTGAATTATTTTATGACCATCAATAATCAGGGTTTAGACTAAGCTGTAACTTGGTAGCTAGTAATAGTCTTCAAGGGTGTTAGTGGGCATTGATGGGCCAAGTCGTAACTAGAAATGTTTTTAATGTGGGAGGGGGAACACACAAGTATCACTGTACAAATTTACACCTCAAGTAAGCAATATGAAAGGTGCTCCCAGGAGAGGGGAAACAGATCTCCCAGGTGAGAAGACAGAGACCCTGGAGACTCCATTCTGTTGACAGAAACTCTGGAATATTAGGAGTATACTTCCACAGAGGGGAGATGTGATTTGCCAGCTTCATATTTTAATCAATTATTCTTGGTAAGTAGTTGTAAGGTCAGTGGCTTATATTACTATTCTTAATTATAATATTAATTCTCTTTATTGTATGTTATATGATGTTAGTGTTATTAAAATAATATTAATAGCATTTAAAAATACATTATGTTTTCCAAAGTACTTTATTAATATAATCTCATTTAATTTTTACAAAAAACCTGGGAAGTAGATGCTGTTATCCCTCTTTTACAAAAGAGGAATGAGATACCAGGAAGGTGACTTGCTTAGGGTCATACAGTTAGTAAAATTCTCAGGACAGATTTGAACTCAGGTCTTTCTGATTCAAAGCCCAACACTATCCATTGTGCAAACTAGTTTTCTTGGATGCCTTTTTCACACTTAGCATTCATGAAGCTTTATTATTTGGGAGAAAGAGTAAAATGGTAACCCCTGAAACAGAGGAATTCTTAACCTGAAGTCCATGAAATCTTTTTTTTTTATTTTGATGATTATTTCAATGTAATTAATAATTTTATGTATTTTATTTTACTCATTTAAAAACAAACTGAGAAATGGTTTGTAAGATTCGCCAAACTGCCAGTAGGGTACATGACACAAAAGTAGTTAAGAACTCCTGCCCAAGGGTAAAGAGAGAAATATTTTCATGGAAAGAGCTTAGAGAAAGTTTGCAGCAAACCATCTTACCTATTGGAATATACCATCCATAAGGACAAAGACTGCTTCCCCCTCCCCCCCCTTTTTTTCCTTATCCTCAACACTTGGCAACCTTTGGTGCATAGTAAAAATTTACTAAAAGCCTGTTGACTAACCAATTGACCCTATCTACACCCTCAATGTATGCTGACAGAATGTTAGAGTTGTAAGAGACCTTAAAGGGAACCTATTACAGATCATTCATTTTTCAAGGGGAGCAAATGGACCCTAGACAGGGGAAATGATGTGGCTAAGGTCACAGAGAAAGTATCATTCAATTCTTCTTGAAATTGATGTTAAGGTGGAGTCATTTGGAGCCCAAATTTCTCTCTTTTAGAACTGGAAGTAACTTTAGAGAACACCTTGTTCAATCCTATCTTTTTACAAAGGATGAAACCAAGACCCAAGGTTATATTTAAACAGGGATTAGAATGCAGGTTTCAGATATTCCAAATCTCTTAGGCAGATTATTAAAATCTTACCTTTTGTGATATGGCTAATTGTCATCTGGAAGCACCAGGCCCTTCTAAGAATTACTACCCTAGTTTCATGATTCAGAACAAACAACTGAGATGGAAGAAGTTCCTTAGAACTTTCCCAGATGCACTGTGGCACCATGTTAATCATATAGCTCAGGAATAACTTTGGAAGGGTGGAGTTATGGGTCAGCACATCAAACAACCACCTTCACTTGCCTTCCCCATGCCTTAGTTTAGGATATTGGGCACTAACCAGGATCATCAACACTTACAGAACCTGCTCGTAAAGATTAGCGATAATTTCATTTTATTAACCTTTCATGATAAATATATATTGTGGGGTATAATGGATAATGATAAATAAAGGAGAAGCTCTTCCATCCCTGAAACCTCCAACTGGATCCACTAATTGCTATACTAATTTCCCTCAGCCTTGTTATGGTTAAAACATCCTCCAGTCCTTTTGAAAGTTCAACTCCAAGTAATTTGCAACTCTGAAACAGAATGTGCTCCTGGCTGAAAATGAGCAAACACATCCTTAGCCCAAGAGGGAAAATGGTTACAAATTTCAGGAGGATCCATCTGGCAATAAGAATTTCAAATGCTAATATGGCTCTGTGGTTTCCATTGTTGGGGACATCAAAACATCTTGCATTAATACTGCAGTAGCTCAATGGGTCGATAATCTGACAAATGTGTACGTTTCCTCCAATGCTACAGAAAATAAACCACCTATACTATTCTATTTTCAGGAAGACTTGTCCATGCTACCCCTTAGATCAGTGATTCTCAACCTTCCTAATGCTGTGACCCTTTAATATTCGTATGGGGGCGTATCTGCATGTGGGCAGACTGGCCTGGAGACGAATAGAGGAGAGGTGTCTCAGTTCCTAAGACCATTGGAAATATGTCTTTTCTGATGGTCTTAGGCGACCCCTGTGAAAGGATCATTTGACCCCAAAAGGAGTCGCGACCCACAGATTGAAAACCACTGCCTTGGATCTTCCATAGACTGTCTACTTAAAATCCTAGACAACGTCCTCTAATTTAAATGTATTCATGTTTACCAGATACTCTTCCATGGTATCTGTTACTCACTTCAAGATCAAGCCACCTTCTTTTTTGACAATTCTCTACCTAGTAATTAATTCCTTACACTACTCTTTTGCATTGGAGATCATTAGAAATATGAGATTGCCTGGGGGGTATGATGGATAGAGTGATCTATTTAAAAGTATGGAAGTCAAGTTTCGTTCTCTCACATTAAAAATTAGCCAGGTAAATACAAGCGAGGGACTCAACCTCTCTGTGTCTGTTTTCTTGTTTATACAGAATGGGACAATATCAATTGTACGTACTTCATAAGGTTGTTGCGAGGTTCAAATGAGATAATAGAAGCATTTTCAAAGCTTAAGTAGCTATTTAGATGTCGGAGTTGTTTTTTTTTTTTACTTTAACATATTATGCATTTCTCCTTTTAACTCTAGGTTACACATAGCTTTTATTCTTCAGAGACTGTAGCATTCTAAGATTAGAAAACATATAACAACAATGGGAAAACATTTGTGCTGAAAAAATGCACTTTTGTGCCAAAGTAGCTTGGGATAATTAAAAACACTAGGCAATTTCCCCAAAGCAGTTCAATTTGTTCTGCCTATTTAATTCTAGGCCCAGTTTATTGTCCATCTGAAGTACCTGTGGGGTGTGTGTGTGTGTGTGTGTGTGTGTGTGTGTGTGTGCGCGTGTGTGTGTGTATACATACATGTGCAAACATACTGATATGCAAATGTAATAAACTGATAAACTGATCTTGCAATCGGACAATATGTTGACAATAAGGATTTTCCGTCCATTTAGCTTTCCTTTAATTCAGGGTAGAGTGCTGCACCTGGAGTGAGGAAGCCAGGAGTTGAAATCCAACTTCAGACACTTGCTCCTGTGTGACTTTGGCCAGGTGCCTTCACCTTCGTTTCCTCATCTCTAAAGTCAGGATAATAATAGATCCTAACTCCTGGGATTGTTATGAGTATAACAGGAGATAATAATTATAAAGTGCTTTGTAAACCTTAAAGTACCATATAAATGTTAATTATTTTTATTTTTGTTAAGATGTCTTCTTTTCAGAAACCACAGTTATCATTAAGAAGGACCTATAATGTTACTGATAGTATAATCAGCATAATACTACCTTCAAAAGGGATCATCTGAAGGTCTCTACCGTCTTAAGTAATCCATTTTTCATTTAGAGCTTACTCAGGATATCCTCCTTGATAGCTATAAACATGTATATCAAGCATACACAAACACACACACACACACACACACATACACTCATCGGTATCCCAATTTTATATCTCATTTCACATTAATAATCCATAGATTATCAAATACAATTATTTCTGTGATTTCACTTCTCCAGGAATCTTTTATGATCTTAATGTGTGTCATGGGCTGCTCAGTGTCCAGCACTAAGCATGATCACAGATGTGATCTGGTGGGTCATGTGGGTAGTTCAAGGAAGAACCACGAACTCAGTTTATTGATTCTTTGAACAAGGTTTTTAAAGATCTAAAATACAAAGATCACATCCTGGAATTTTATTATCAATATAACAGTCGGCTGGACCCTGGAAGTAGCTTGGATAAGATAAAGCTTTGTTATCAAGGCCCCAGGAAGTCATGGGGAAAGTCAGTTGTCTCTTATCAAAGTGTTTCTACAGGACAAAGGATGCTCCCCCAGAGCAGGCCACAATCTCAAAGACATCTGCATAGAAACTGATCCCCAAGAATCAAGTATTTTGATTTACAATAGTATAAGGAACATGTTCTTTTAGGTGCCTGAAGTCTGGGGGCAAAGGCTTTGATGTCAGGGTATCAAACAAAAGTCCTTTTACGTGTACCCCTGAGATTCTTTCAGGGAGTCAGCCTTTACAAGCCAAGTCACCTCAAGGGGTATTAGGGTACACTATCAAGATTTTGATGCCTGATCAGGCCTCCTTGGCTCCCCACAAATGTGCTTGACAATATCCTTGTCACAGCCTCATAGATGAATTTTGCTCTATTAGGTTAATTACTGGTTGTTTAGAGTCTTCAGTGGCATAATGGCATAATGTAGTTTTTGTACAATCCAAATTTTGAAAAAATCGTTATTAAATGCCTATTTTGTGCAAAACACTGTGTTGGGTACTTGGAATCTAGAGAGAAATGAAAAATATTTGTTGTCCTCAAGGAGCTTCCATTTTATAAATTACACAGATAAGGAAATGTAGTACAATTCTTGAGAGTGCTAACAATACTAGGAGCATAATGAAAAATCTCTGTTAGAAAATGAACATGAATTGTCCCTAAGAGATACATAGGCGACAAGGCTCAAAGGTAGCATGTGTGGAAGAAAGCTAATGGAGGTAAAATGGAGCAAATTTGAAAGGGGCCTTAAATATCAAGCTGAGAAAACTGTATTTTACCCTGGAGGCAATAGGAAGCTACTGGAGGGAGAGAGTGACACGGTCAGATCTGTGCATTAGCAAGATTATTTCCGCAGCTGTGTGAAGGCTAGACTGAATTAACTGATGACTTCTGTCAGAAAAGTTTTCAAAAGCTTCTCTGTTATTGATATCCTCTTGGTTATTCTCCTTGCATCATAATGTTATCCTTGCCATTTCTTTTCATTCTTGTGATATATTTCCCTCTGTGAAAGCATCTTAGAAAATCTCATTTTTCGTTGAATTGAAAAATAAATATTTCTCTAATTAAAAACACTTTCAAGACTTTTCCCTGTTTGATAATATGTAGAAAGTCAAGAACAAAAAGACTGTTTTAGAGAAATAGATTAAAGGTGAAAATCATGCTTTATTATGAGCAACTATTTTTTTCTTTTATTAATATTCCCAGTGTTTGGAATATACACACCTAAGGGCAACATATTCTTTTCCATTCATTAAGAATCAAGATATTGATCAGAGAGTGGAATTCTCTTTGACTACTTCTGAATATCAGTAGATTTAGGTATGAATGGTCACCAAATGAATTTATTAGTGACTATTATTATGGACCAAACTGTATTTTAACCTATTGTGATCTTTTCTTTGTTCAAGAGTTCTACAAATGTTGCCTCAACTTGCCTTCAGATACTCAGCCAGTCAATAATCATTTAATAAAGCTTTTCTTAGTGTCAGACACTGCAGTATTTGTTCATCCAATGACATCACAATGTTGTAGTCAAGATAGAATGTGTTCAGCTGTGACTGATCCAACCAATACAAGAGTCAGAAGGTACTTCCAGGGATAAAGAAATGCCTGAGGGCTTGGTGAGGGCAGGGTGAAAGGGGTAGGCAAGGGTTATGCAAGTTGAACACTTCTCTCTTTAGGCTAGATATGCTTAGATGTAGAATGATATTGAATTATATAAAATTATTTCTGACAGACTTGTGCCTAAAGTCAGAGTTTAGTACTATTTTTTTCTTTGACACCTTAATGAAATATAAATAAATTCTTTCATGTTATCAAGATTATCTCCCTCCAGCATATATTTCCTTGGTTTGTACTTAGTCTTATCAATCTGCTTTTCCCAACTTTGTCTTAAAGGGTCATTTCTACTTCATCTTACTTAGCACATGGGGACTGAGATATCCTGATTCTTCTGTAATTTGTGATTAAAATCAATTCTTATAGGAATGTTGGCAAATCTGTTCCATTTTCTGCTAATTTGTTGTTTATCTGACAGTTTAAAGTATGAATACTGTTATGATGATATGGATCATGGGGTCTCATGCCAAACTTTCTGTAGATAGAATAAATCGGAGATAATCTCATAGTAAAGGAACTAAGATTAAAGAAGACTAGGAAAGTTTTCTTGCAGAAAATGGAACTTTAGCTGAGACTAAAGGAAGTTTTTAGCTTTGTATGAATATGTTATTGTTCTACTCACTTCACTATGAATTTGTTCATATGAGTCTTCTTATGTTTCTCTGAAATCATCCTTTTTGTCATTTCTTAGTTCAATAGTTTTCCATTATAGTTTGTCGTATGAAGTTCAGCACTTCCCCAATTGATGGCTATTCCGTTAAGATTGCAATTTTTTTTTGTCACAATAGAAAGAACTGACGTCTTTGTACATGCGAGTTCTTTTCCTTTTTTCTTTGAACTCTTGGTGGTGTAAGCATGATAGTGGTACCTGTGGTCTAATGCATTCTGCACAGTTTTGTAACATTTGCAGCAGTTACAAATTTCTTTTCAGGATGAACAGACTAATTTCCCGCTCTTCTAGCAGTACATTAATACAACTATTTTCCAATAGTTCTTGATCATTTGTCACTTTCTTTTCTTCTTGGATGAGCTTTACCAATTTTTTGGCAATGATGTTGAACCTCAGAGTTGGTTTAATTTGCATTTCTCTCTTTATTAGTAGGTGGAATTTTTCATAAGCCTATTTTTAGCTTGAATTTTTCTTTCCTGAGAACTACTTGCTCAAATCTTTTGAATATCTATTGGTTATACCCTATACATCCCAATAATTCAGGACCTCCTATAGGTCATCATTCAAACCCCATTTTCTATTTCCCACCCCATAATTACTTAATCCTATTCCCCTCAACTCTCTTACCCAGAAGTTCCAACAGCAACAACAACACCCTTTTCACTGTGCTTTGCAGAATGGCTATTCCACAAACAACAAATTTCTCTTCATGTTAAATTTCCCATTCATTCCATCTACTAGCTATTACTAACACTTATATCCCCTCTGATGATACAGACTCATTGGCCTCCATTTCCAGAACTGGTTGCCCTTTCATTCATTCTCCTCATTTCATTGGTTGTGGTAGGGAGCTGGAATGTTCCTTGCTTCCCATTGCTACTTTGAGATTCTTTCCCTGTCTAAATTAGTCAGTAATACCTCCTCCTTTTAGGTTCATACTATTCATATTTACTACCCAATCAAGATCCTGGTACCTATTGTCTACCAACTTCAATGTCCAAGTAACTTTTCTTTCTTCTTCAATAAGTTCAGTACATTGATCCCAGTTATTCTCTTTTCCCCAACTCCTGCCCTCATACCAGGCACATCAACATGCACATTATATCCCCCTCATTCATACACACTACTTTCTCTGTCTCTCTCTCCCTCTCTCTCCCTTTCCCCTTCTCTTTGTGCAATTTTTGTCATACTCTTGATCTTGACATCATCCACAAATGTAGTTGCAACATCCAAAAATTTTGAAGTCTTTCTATCCAGCTGTAATCTATTATTTTTTCACCTCTCTCTCTCTGACTTCCCTTACACAATCCTGCTCATCATCTGCATTATGACCTCAGAGCCCTTGACCCCTCCATTACCTTTCAGGTTACCTCTCCTGTATTAGCCACTCCTCTTTTCCTCATCTTGACCCCTTGTTGAATCAATTCAAATCTGTACCATCCTCCTCTCTTGAATCCCCAGCTTTCTTATTATTTTACTGATCACACCCTACCAAGCCTAAACCCTGGATTACTACCACCATTCACTGCCTTCATTCCTATGCACATGGTGCTGAATGAAAGGAGAAAAAAAATCACACAGCCATTCTAAATGGGTCCACTACAAATTTATATTACTCAGAATCAATCGGAAATTCACTGTTGCTAGGCAATCCTTCTATACCTGTCTCATCAACTTATCACTATCCTGTTCTCTACAGGGGTTCTTCTAAACTATTTCATCCTTTCTCAAATCTCCCATGGTTTTCACTCCCCCAACGCTCTCCCTCAACTGAGAATGTTGCCTCATATTTTTCAGAAAAAATTGAGGTCATTTAGTGAGCTCTCTCTTCTCCCTTTCTTATTTTATAGCACTCATGTGCCTTCTGTCACTATCTCTTCTTTTACCTCTCTCCCTCATGATAAGGTGGCCTTACTCCTTATCAAGGCTAACTCCTCTAATTGTTCAATTGATTCCATTCCTCTCTATCTCCTCCAACGGATTGCCCTCTTGGTCATCCCCCACTCTCTCACTTATCTGCAAACTATCCTTGTCCACTGGCTTATTCTCTATTACCTACAAACACAGCCATGTTATCTCTATTCTGGAAAAACAAAACAACAACAACAACAACAACAACTCTTCACTTGATGCTTCCATCCCTGCTATCATCCTATATCTCTTCTGCACTTTATAGCTAGACTCCTTAAAAAGTCATCTAGAATAGGTGTATCCACTTTTTTTCTCCTCTTGTGCTTTTCTTAACCCTTTACTACCTGACTTCTGACCTTATGAATCTACCAAAACTATTCTCTCCAAAATTATCAATGATTTCTTAGATGACAAATTCAGTGGTCTTTTCTCATTTCTTTCTCCCTATCCTTTGACACTGTTGATCACCCATTCCTCCTTTGTACTCTCTTCTCTCTATGCTCTACCCTCTCCTTTTTCTCCTCCTACTTATTTGATTACTTCTCAGTTTCTTTTTTTCCGAATCCATATCCAAATCATATAGTTATCAATGGCTCACTTCTTCCTAGGCCTTCTTTCCCTCTCTACTACTTCACTTGGGTCAGGGAGGCAAAGTAGTAGAATAGAGTGAGCATTACTGCCCATTTTCCCAAAATTTCCCTCTAAGCAACTTTAAAATAATGACTAAGATCTAATTTTGGAGTGGTATAGCTAAACAAAACAACCAAGAAAAGGCCAGGTGAAATATTTTTCTAGCCCAAAACAACTTAAGTCAAAAGTAGAGGTCTGTGACATTGGAGTAGAGCAGGCCTTTAGTCCTATGGTAGCAATACCACCTGTGAACCTTGGAAGTTGCTGTGACAGTAGCAGCAAAAGATTCAGGAGTTCTCAGGCTAGGGATGATACAGGAATTGGACAAGTGGTCATAAAGAGATTAGTAAGGATCCCTATGCTATTACTAGGCACAAAATGTGGTGGCATTTGGAGACTCCATTGTCCATACCCAGTTCGAGGCTACAGTTCCAGCATAGAAAGGACTACTTGTGTTTGTGACTGCAAAAAGGAACAGGGCCTCTTCCTGAGAAAGGACCAGAGCACAAACCTGCAAAGTGATGATCATGCGTTTCCCTGTGTCACATTACCTTGCAAGTACTGAAACCTTCCAAAGTCCCAGAACTAGCTCTGAAAAAAGCAAGGTGAAAGACCCTAAAATTTGGGACAGTGCTACTTTCTCCTCCCTAAATCCCCCCACTGCAGGTGAACAGAGCCCAATTTTAACACAAAGTTCAATGTCAAGAGATAAATTGGAACAATGATCAAATGACAATAAAAAGAAACTAATCATAAAATGCTACTATAATGAGAGAAAAGATCAAGACACAGTCTTGTAAGATGATGCCATTAAAACATCTACAAGCAAGTCCTCAAAGAAAAATGCAGATAAGAGAAAAACCCAGAAAGAATTATTGGAAGTGCTAATGAAGTAGCAAAAAAAATAAGATCTTAAAAATCAAGAAAGAGTTGAGAGCAATACAAGGAAATAATGAAAATAAAATTAATAATTTGGTAAAAGACACAAAAGTACTGAAGAAAATCACACCTTTAAAAACACAGAATTGTCCAGATGATAAAAGAGGTACAAAACTTTACTGAAGAAATGAACTTAAAAATCAGAACTGGTCAAATGGAAAAAAGAGGTACCAAAATTCAAAGAAGAAAATAATGTCTTAAAAATTAGAATTACGGGCTGAGCCAAGATGGCGGCGTAGCAGCAGCAACACATCGCAGCTCTCACATAGCCACCCCAAAATACCTATAAAATAGGACTCTAAACCAATCCTAGAACTCCAAAACGCACACAAAGATACTTCCCACTAAAGTCAGCTCGGCTACAAGGAACCATATCAGCACTGTGAACCAAAACCAGCCTGGCCTGAAGCCGCGGCTGTGCCCCGGGGGCGGCTGGACGGGAGGAGCTGATGAGCTGAGAAGCTTCAGGTGAGTGGATTAGCGGCAGCTGTGAATGGGAATTGTGAAAGGGGGAGATAAGCAGTCTGGCCAGAAGGCCTCCAGAGTGGAGGATAAGTGAAAAGGCAGAGGTTTTGCTCCTGCCTCGGCATTGCAGCTTCCCACCCGTGGCCTGCAGGCAGAAGGGGGACTGAGCAATTGGTCTTGGCCAGAGCTCTCGTGTTGAGTGGCTTGGACAGATCGCCGTCTTGGGCCTCAGTCTTGGAGTCTTTATTATCCAGTCTGCCGGAAGTATATAGGAGGAGTTCCCAGCCTCTCCCTAAGAGCTAGGGCAGCCAGAGGACCCCAGCGATTTGGGACAGAGCTTTCCCTTCTGGAAGCAGAGCCCCACAGAGACTTAAAAAAAAATCACGGTCTGAAGA
>CM053580.1:257466611-257527959 GCA_028627135.1 Pseudochirops cupreus
GACCCAGAAGGAATATCGGCCTTCTAGGCAGCCTTCCAGGCAAGCCCTCTCAGCCTTCCAAGCAGCCTTCACCAGATTCTGGTCTCAGGAAAACTCCATCTCAGTTCTCAGTCAGTTCTCAGCTTCCAGATGCTGGGAGAGAAACACTCTCTCTCTGTCTCTCTCTCTCTCTCTTTCTGCCAGCTTCAGTCTTCAAGAGTCTTCCTTCACGCAGAGTAATATTCCAATTCTGTCTCTCTGTCTCTGGAATTCTTGCTTATATACCTGTCTCAGCCAATCACCTTCTTCCACATCAACAGGGGCTCAGCCAATTCCCTTCTTCCTCATCAGCAGGGGAGTTCATGCCTTCTCAACAGTGGGACAGAGTTTGTACCTTCCACACTTAGCCCCAAGGTACTAAGTGCTAAGTATCTGTTAAACTGATTACTATTACAGTGGCCTTCCCCAAGATCTTGATATGATGATTGCTGTCTTCTAGGGCCTACTATATGTCACTGATGTAATTTGCTCTCTGCATGCTATATCCTCTCTTCCCACCTTCCACAAGATTAAGATGTTCATTTGTGCTACAAAAATACAGGCTAGACTTACAGGGGGGTAGATGACCCTGTGTTGCTGCACAAGTTCATCTGATGAAGAATGATTAAATTATCCCCAGGCATAAAAATTCCTAGTTATTTCTCTAGTTCCTATGTACCAAATTATAAATTCTAAGGTCTACCTTAGATGACCTCCTAAACTATGAGTTAAAGAAATTAAAATGAAATAATGGTCCTGTTTGTGTACTGTTTAATCTAGAATTTCATTTTTGTTCTAACTGAATTGGCCACCCTCACCAGGTTTATTTCAGGCAAAAGGTACACGCAAGAACCCACCAAGAAAAAAAAATATTTTCAGTTCCACATATTTTTTATTCACTAAAATCTGTATTCATTCCTGTAAATGAATACCCTTGTAGGATTCTTTTCATCCCTATTCTGCAGAACAGAGGAAAAATGATGGTGGTACAAGGTCCCCCTACTACAGAGCTCAAGGCAGTTTATACCCCCATCAAATCTGGTCAAAGCAGGACTTTAATTCATAGCTTTGGAGTCTGTAGTCCCTTACAGCAGAGTTTTTTTGGCAATTAGGCGGTGCTGATAGGTTTACCAAAGAAAGATGTCTCTCGAGGAAGAACTAAACTGCTTAGCACCAGAATTCTGGGTAGGCTACAAAACAGGATCTAGAGAAAGGCTCTCAAATTGTGCTTCAGAGAAGGTACAGCTTCTGGCAATTAGAGGTCAGGACCAGTATTAGACTTGGGGCCTGTTTCTTCATATTCTGTGAGGTGGTTTTCCTTAAGGTTTTAGTTTGTTGGAAAGATACACAGGTATCTCAGGAGCTGATAAGGACGTTGACATCAAAAAAAGAGAATGCCTGCTATTTAAAATGGTATGTGAGTAGGGGGTGGTGGTGGGGTCAAAGACAAATACAATTGAGGCAGGGTGACTGTTCTTTTTGTACTTTCTTTCCTCTCTTTATAATAGGAGTACATGTTCACCTTATTTCTCCCATTTGCATTGTAAAACAAAACAAAAACTTTGGCATCAAGGACCGTGTCTGCTTTTAGAACTAACGTGCATAGAAGACATTTAGGCTTATTTTATAAGAGTGGGTGACATTTCAATTTCACTTTCAGATTTCCCTAAATAAAACACACTGATGAGCCTTAATTTGGGGAAATTACCAGTTTATTACACTTGTTATTGTTGTGTAATTAATAGAATATAGCCACTATTCCCCTCCCCCAATCTTTACAAGGAAAGAGAATTGTAAGAATTTTGCTCAAAGGAGATTAGCACTTTTTCTCGCTTCAAAGTCACCGGACAACTTTGGGAAGGTTTGCTATTTCCAGGGGGCATTCACTACAAATATCCAGGGTCACTTAAGCCACAGTGTCGAATTTTAGTGGACATTTTCCAAATGTGCTGAGATATAACTTGTCTTTAAAAACAACAACAATAACAAAAAAAAAAACCCAACAACATAATCACCAAATAGTTGTAATAGTATATAGTGTAGAGGAAATAAAAACAACTTCCTGTTCATGAATGGAAGAAAGTTGCTAATTTTCTTTTTTTGCAAATAGTTGATTTTTTTTTTAGAATGAAAATAAATACATCTCCCAACAACTAACTAAAGCTGCACCAAAGTACTTATTGGATTTAAAATTAAAAAGAATAAAAAAAATCAGCCCTGGATATGGCCAAATAAACAATCTAATCCCACTCTAGTTTGAGTAAATAAGTACTACTTTAATTCAGCTACAGTTTTGCCTTTAGGTTACTCTGTTCTGTTAACACCTATCTGTCAGCTCTAATACCATGTAAATGAGCCACTCTGAGCTTTTTTACTTGCATCTTTCCTAATCCTCCTCCATTCTTCTAATCATGCTACACACAGAAGCCAATATCTATTTTCATCGGGCAAGATAGTATCTCTTAAGGAATTAAAGAGGTTTTCCACTTAGTTCCATGGTAGGCAAGGACTGGGCTGTGATCTCAGGCTTTAGGGATTTCTCATTATGCACTGGTGCTTGCTGGATTGAAGAATTGAGTTCTGGCTACTGGATTTTTAATCCTCTTGTGACCTGCCTTAGAAGCTCCAGTTATTTAAGATCTTTGATTTCTCAGCTCTTGGCTTTTTGATTGAGTGAACTTCTGAAGACTGTACAGGACTGTGATTTCAAGTTAGTAGTTTTAAAGTAACTACTGGAAAAAATAGATAGCAAAAGCCCTATGATTAACTTACACTGTCTCTCCTTTTAATTGACTTTCTGAGGCTATCAGCTTTTTAACTCTGTACATGCCAGAGCAAAAACAAAACAAAACAAAACAAAAAACCCCTCACAGTTTTTTTAATCTTTTTTTTTAACTTGGGCGGGGGGGGAATATTTGACTTGAATAACCACTCTACTTATTTGCAGGAATTCCCAGTGATAGCTCAAACCCTTTGAGAAAAAACCTGAGAAAATAGCCAGAAAGAACTGCTGACATTGTTTGATCAAGTTAAGGCAACGGAAGTTTGGCTTTGATCAAGGAAAGGAATACAATTTCCAGTTCTAGTTAGGGTATTCAAACTGAAAACCTACTAAAATTTATTTATGGCCAGCCCAGGATGCTCAGCTAAGAAAATAAATTACTTTCTTGGATATTTAGGGAAAGATGGGCCTGAACTCTGGGAAGAGGCTTGGATTAGTTCATGGAAACCAAAAAAATAGATGTGGAGCAGATAGTGCTATATAAGATTTGTTTCTTCAGCTCCTGTGAGAGCTCTCTGTATCCATAATTGCTAGAAGGTTTTTACTCTGCTAAATCCTCACATTTGTGGCTTTGTTGTTTATAATAATTCTCAATATGTTGCGACTGAGGAACAGGGTATAGGAAAAAGTGGGCCAGGATGCCTCAGAGGCCTTCAAAGAACCACACAAAGTATTTCGATAATGGGAGCTAAAGGGATAGTGAGAACAGGCATTTTGAAATTGGCATTTTATGAGAGTCACTTATATTTATATGCGGTCTTCATGATTTTTACCCTCCATCTGTCCCTCATCCAGTATGCATTCCTCCTAAAATGTAATTCCTGGCTTGGATGTCTGAGTCTAAAGGCTTTAGCTCCCACAGCTGTGACCACTTGGCCCCTACCTGTAGTTCTGCCATTGCCCTAGGCTTTGGAATTAATCCAGTCCATAGAGAGAGGTGATATAAGGCATAAGAACCCATCAATTCACTGCTAAGGCTGACAACATGGTATAGGGGTAAGAAAGCTTGGGTCCTTGCCTCTACTTTTCACTTATTTACTTGCTGGGTGATCTCTGGCAAGTAATTTATTTAACCTTTCTGTTTCTTCTCTAAGATAAGGATTTGGAACTGGATAATTTCTCAAGTACATTCAACTCTGCCAGTCTTTGATTCTGTGTATTATAAATCACAATATGTCTCCATCTCCAATTAATGGTGTTACAGTTTGAAGGGTCACCTGTGCATATAGCAGAGTATTAACTACAATTACCATGTCTTACACTACACGTCATATGCCTTGTACTTATACTTTTCAGTACTAATGAAGAAACATTAAGAATATAGAGGGAGAACGCACACTGCCTTGTTGAAAGCTATCCCATTACTACAAACTTAGTAGGTAGCATTTTTTAGTCCCACCCATCGTGAGCTAGGCTTTTCAGAATGACCAGCCAATCCAAAGACTATTTGAAGAAAAAGCTAACATCCGTGTTCTTTGCAAATGGGGAGAGTGAAGACAGAGGAATGAACAAATGTCACCTTGGTGGCTATTAACAAGCTCCAATGCAGAGAATGCATCTGGAGGTGGAAAAGGGTGTATTAGCCCATAGGAACGTATAAATAGGTCAACAGAAAGTTGGGCTGAGGTCAAATCAAGAATTTGCAGAGGCTGGTAGGAAAGTGATGACCTCAATCCAAGAGTAGATTGGTCAAAATCTGCATATAGCCCAGGCCAAGTAAAGTCAGGAAAGCAACAAGGATAGGAAGCATGATGCATTGTTGACTAGAACTTTGTCTATGTAAAGAGTCAACCGGTTACAGTGTCTCTTTATGGCAGTATATTCTTGCTATATGGCAGTATGTTCTTTCTATGGCTACGCAGCTGTGTGGAACCAAGTAAATTGTTTCTAAAAGCCAGTGGAAGTCCATGTGGAACCCACCCTGAAGGAGCCTCTGTCTTAATCCTGTGATAAAAGACCTATCAAATATCTCTCCATGGGCCTAAGGCTAGGTGAATACAATTTAGCTGTGAAAGATAGATAGATACTTAATTCCCAGGGGGCTCTATGTCCTGGAAATAATCTTTGAGAACCCAAACCTGACACATTGAAGAGAATTTTTTTTTTTTGGTCATCCTCCATCCTGGATAATAGCACATTAAAATTCCCAAACAGAGAAACTAAACAACAAGTTGAGAACTTGGAGACTGATTACTTCTTACATAAGATGATGAAACTAAAGAGATGAGAATTGGTGCCAGTCATGGTGCTTAGATTTCTCATGCAAAGAGGATTCCTTCTACAAGTTTTTTGTGAGTAGGAATTCTCTCATTCTTTGTATTTTGCATCCCCAGTGGCTGGTATGGTGCCTGCCATATAGCTGGCCTTTATGAATGCTTCTTGATGGATTGATTGCTTGATTGACTGCACTAAGGCCAGGAATTATTCTCTGACTAATTAGTACTGTGGCTGAGACTATGGAGCTTAGATAAGATAAATCCCTTACAGTCTACTACTTCTTCAGAGGGTAAAATGAATCAGAAATGCAGTTCTTCTTCCTGGTGATGGATAATGCAATAGTATAAATATATATTTATCCTTGGAGGATGTAGCCATACATGTCAAACATAAACAACTCATATATCTTATCTAGAAAATTTTCTATCAGGATTTACCCAAAATTCCAAGGGTTTTCCCTTTAACCTCTAGACAATACTGACTTATTAATGGAGCATATGGATTGTGCATGGTTTTCCTTTCATTTTTGTGACATGACTCATTTGCCTCTTTTTCTGATCATAGAATTCTCTAATGATATCCTATAAACATTTTGTTTTTCTATACAATTCTATGTTGGAAAGATGCTTCATCTTGTTCACAAACACTGTGTGCCATATCACATGACTAAAACAATGAATTATCATTGGTAGAGCGGTTAATGTTTCATAGATGGGACTCTGCTTTAGAACTAAGCTTGAGGTGTTTAGAAAGCACTTCACAGTTTCTCAAATGCAATCTATACAGCTCTTCTGCTATTCAATTCTGAGTCCAGGTCGTCATACATTCACAGCGTCATTCCAAGTTTCTGTACTGGGGAAACAGGTTATCTATTCAACTGTGTTTCATACACTGGACAATAGACATCTTTAAAGGTGTTTTTGTTAAGAAGTATCAACATACCTGAGCATTTCCATTAAAAAAAATAGGCTTTATATAAACCATGAAACTTTATTACATATCACTTATATTTTAAAGTTTATGTATTTTAACATGATGGTCCAGGCAGTCCTTTATTAATGTGGCATAGGTCTTCCTAAAATTTAAGGTAATATGCTAAACTGTGCAACAAAAGCCCTAAAGGCTTACAGGGCAAATGGGGTTTAGAGACACAACATTAGCAGTCATACATGTTTCTTATTTTTTGGCAACATCTCTCATGATCCACAATGTGTATTTCTCTATACCTATCACTCAAGTGTAATATCCTATGTTCTCTAGTTCCTTTCAAATTTTTATTTTAATCTTGTTAATATTTAAAGCTTTGCTTTTGCTGCACTGCTTGTTTTGAAGCAATATACTTAAACATGTTTGGGATGTTGAAATTATATACACACATATAGAATGTTATATGTATAACAGTTATATGTGTAACATATATGTCCAAAATAGCAAGGGACAACTTTTAGGATAGTGTGTGCAGTGAATTGAGGTAACTGGTAGATGTTTGAGTTTTGTACATATGTGCATTTTATGTCTTACTACATAGTTGGGTTCAGTTGATTGCATTTTCTGCCTTCACCTGGTGATTCTTGTGGAAGAAATTGTGAATAAGTAAATGCAAAATTTGTGTTACGCTCAAATTGTTCCCTAATATATCAATCAGGTTGGAACAAATTTGTCTTTTCAAAACAAGCATTATAGCATAACTGACTACTAACTGAGCGCTGATTATCTGTGGCAACTCTTGAACTTTCTTTTACTCCCTTCTCTATATGATATTTGACAGTCTTTTTTTTTTTTAATCCAACACTAATATTTACTCATTGCCTCTCACACCAAACTGAAGTCCCTCCTTGCAACAAAACAAGTCACACAAAACATATGGACACATTGACTAGGTCTAAAAATGGTGTGCCTCCTTCTGTCCCTCTTGTTCATCCCCTCTTTGCTAATAGCTTGATAGGTGGAACGTACTTCATCGTAAGTTGTATATAGCTGGAACAAAACTTTTGGGTGCTCATTGCTTTGAATAGGTTTTTGTGGTTTTGTTTCTTTTTTGTTTCTTGTTTTCTGTTAAACCATCACAATAATCCCGCAAATTCTTCTGGTTCTGATCTCTTCAGCACTCAATCAGTTCATACAGTTCTTTCCAGTTTTCTCTTTGTTAACCTGACTCCTTCCTGCATTTCTAGTCTTTTAACAATTTATGCTCCTCCAGGGACTCCACAATCTAGCAACACTGGCTTACTTGCAGTTCCTTGGACAGGATACTCTTGTCTCCCAGACCTGTAACTTGCTCTCTCTAAAGCCTGGAATGCTCCTGCCTCCTCACTTCTGGTGTTTACTTTTCCTGGTTTCCTTCAAAGCTCAGATCAAATCCCTGTTTTAGCAGGAGGCCTTTCCTGGTGCCCCTCCAACTGCTAACGCCTCCCCTTCTCTGGTTGCATTCTACCTTCTTTGTATATATCTTTTATATACCTGCTTATATATATCTCTTATTATATATAATATAAGCATCTTGAAGGCAGTGACTTTTCACCTTATTTTTTAACCTATCCCACAGTGCCTGGCACACAGTTAGTGCTTATTATTTCATGCATGTTGACTGATAGAGTTTATTCAACCATTCCACAGCAATGACCACCCACTTTGTTTCCAGTTTTGTATAATAACTAAAGTTTTAGTATAAGTATATTTGGTACTTAGAGGGCTTTCCCTTTGCCTTTGATATTGTGGGGGCATATAATAAGTAATAGTATTGCTGGTCAAAGGATTTATACAGTGTAGTGACCTTCGGGGTATAGTTCCAAATTGATTTCCAGAATTACTGGACTACTTTTCAGCACCACCAACAGTATATTAGTGTGTCTTTCCTCCCATAGCCCATCTGAAAATTGCCATTTTCCTTTTTTGCCATCTTTTTGTTGGTGTGATATGGAAACTCAAAATTATTTCAATCCAATTTCTCTTATTGATGATTCGAAGGGATACTTGATAAATTTCCTTTCTTCTTTTGAGAATAGCCTTTCCATATAGCCATCAATTGTTTATCTATGGAGACTAGTCCTTGGATTTGTTTCTTTGTTTATTATCTATTCCTTATACACTTTGGATGGAAGTCATTTTAATACAGAAATTTCCTGAAAAGATTTTTTTCTAACCTAAAAGCTATTTTTTTCCCTAATTTCAACATCATATATTTATTTTGTGTAGAAGTCAATTTTATATAATCAAAACACTTCATTTTATCCTCCCGGATACTCTCTATCACTTTATTCAAGTACTCTTCCCTATCCACATGTGGTAAAATAGTTCACAGGTATCACTTTCCTTTTTTCAATTTATGATGTGACTTTTTTATATCTAACTCATGTGTTCATTTGGACAATAAAGACATTCTTCACTTATTTTTTTCTTGTCTTATTTTAAAGCATTTCAATTTATTATTTGTTTCTAACATTTTTTTTAAATTTGAGTTCCTAATTATGTCCCTCCCTTGCATTCTTCCCCACCCACTGAGAAGGCAAGCAATATGATATCAATTATACATGTGAAAACATATAAAACATTTCTATATTAGTAATGTTTGGAAAAAAACAGGAAAATAAAGTGATAAAATTATACTTCAATTCATTGGTTCTCTCTTTGGAGATAGCATTTTTTTTCATCAGGAGACCTTTGGAATTATGTTGATTCATCATATTTATCAGAATTGCCAAGTCTTTCACAGTTAGTCGATCATCATTACAACATTGCTGTTATGCTTTCTTCACTTCACATCAGTTCATATAGAAGTTGTCAATTTTATTTTTATTTTAGAAATCACCCACCTCATCATTTCTTACGGTACAATAGTACTTCATCACAATCATATGCCACAACTTGTCCATTCATTCCCCAGTTGATAGACATCCCTTCAATTTCCAGTTCTTTGTCAACAGGAAAAAAAAAAGATTTGCTATAAATGTTTTTATACAAATGGGTCTTTTTCCCCTTTATCTTTGGTCTTTTTGGGATACAGACTTAAATAGTTGTATTGCTGGGTAGAGAGTATGGAGAGTTTTATAGCTATTTGGACATAGTCCCAAATAGTTTTTTGCTTTTTGCTTTTTGCCTATTCTTTTACAACATAACTAATATGAAATTGTTTTACATGATTGCACATATGTAATGTATATCAAATTGTATAATCTTAGGGAAGCAGGGGGAGGTGAGGGAGGGAAGAAAAAATTTGAAACTCAAGTTTAAAAAAAATGAATGTTAAAAATTGCCTTTAGGGGAGGCTAGGTGGTGCAGTGAATAGAGCACTGGCCCTGGAGTCAGGAGGACCTGAGTTCAAAACCAGCCTCAGACACTTAACATGTACTATCTGTGCAACCTTGGGCAAGTCACTTAACTCCAATTGCCTTCTCTCCCCCCTCCAAAAAAAATTGTCTTTACATGTAATTGGGAAGAAATTCTATTTAAAAAGGGCAGAGGAAGAATAAGTAAAATTCACTAAGAAGGAATGATCATAGAAATAAGGAGGAAAACAAGTAAAAAGCAGCATAAAGACAAACTGGACAGCAGAGAATATCCAGGAGAAGATATTCAGCATTGTAAAAGGCTATAGATAGGCCAAAAAGGATGAGGACTGAGAAAAAAACCATTTGATTCAATTAATCTCTCTGGATGTTGGTTTCCTTCTTTCTAAAACAAGGAAATTAGAATAATCACTAAGATCACATTTATCTTATCACTGCTATCTTAGTTGAGTTCTTTTTTCTTCAGGTTAAGTATGGAGAGTCCCTTCAACTAATTCTCATACGACCTGGACTCAAGGCCCTTCACCATTCTGGTTGTTCTTTGGACCCTCTACAATTTATGAATATTAAAACATGGCTAGTAGGCAAAACTGAACACCATATTCTAAAGGATGTCTGATGAGAATGGAGTATAGTGTCACTATCACCTCTTGATTCTTGGAAGTTCTATCAAGGCAGCCTCAAATCACCTTAGTTGTAGGAGTTAGTTCTATCTCAGTGAGATTACAGTTAGTAAGAAAGATTTTTTTCAGAGCAATTTTCAGAGCAAGTCCAGTCTTTTCCATCTTGTACTTAATTTTTTTTTAAGCCAACATGTATTCTTAATGAATTTCATTGGGTCAGCTCAATATTCTACCATATCAAGATATTTTTGAATACTGACATTGTTTTAGCTATTTTTTCCAGCTTGGTGCTATCTGTAAATTTCATGAAAATGCCATCTCTTCCTTTAACAAAGACATTAATGAAAAATGTTAAGCGTCACAATGCCAAGTAGAGATACCTGAGTTACTCTATGAGATCATCTGCCACAATGACATTGAACCATTTACAGATATTTTGTTTTATCTCTTATCATCAAATCAGTTCTGAATCCAAGTAGTTGTATTATCATCTAGTCCTCATCTCCCACTCGCTTCTGCAAGAATAGTGTGATATTCTTTATCATAAGTTTTGTAAGATTCTATTTAAACTCTGTTATTCTAGGGTGAATTTACCATGCACTGTGCTTTCTTATCACGGCAACATTATAATTCTACTACAGTGGGGTGGGGTGGGGGAAGGTATGGGATTGTCATTTTTTGATAGTGTTTGATTTTTGTGTCTCTAAGACACGGTGTGTTACCATTTCTTGTTAATAATCTGTATACAACATTTTTCAGTCTGCTACAGTGTCACCTTGTTGCTACAGGGCCAACCACCATGAGCCTGTCCAAAGATATGGCAGAAGAAATATTTCTAAATAACTGTTGAAAGAAAAAAAAAACCCTATCTTCCTTTCCTTCTCCCACATACAATCTGGTTATATCTGGTTATATGATTTCACCCTACAGATTTATAAGGCATTAAATTTGAAATGAATAAAAATGTATTCAATGCTTACTGTATGCAAAACTCTTAAGGATACAAATAGAAAAGGAAGAAAGTCCCTTTTTTATCAAGGAATTTACATTCTGATGGTGAGACAATATAGGTGAAATTTTGGACAAATTACTTTTTTAAGCAGCAGTAAAGAACATATTCATGCATTTTTTTTTCATTTTCATTGAAACTAAGTAAAAGCTGGGCATCCCTATCAAATGTAATATCATATATGGCCTTCTCCATAGGATATTTGGGAAGTCATGCCCTCTGAGTTTGCCAGATGTGATTTGAACACCACTTGCACCAAATGCTGAAAATAGTGAAACACATTCTTCCACCTTTTACAGACTTAATGCTTCTGATGAAATCTCATTTCTTGTCAAAATTTCACTGGTTGATTGGAATATGGACCTATTCCTTTAACTCTCCTGGGATCCATCATGGTGGAAAGGGAACAAGAAGATTTACCTATCAGATTATATTCCTTTCAAGTAATGTCATGAAAAGTCTAATTTCAGTTCTTGTCATGTGTTGATCCTTATCATCAGTAGTGTGAAGGTCAATAGAGGAATCCAAATATTCCCTGTAAGGTCCTCTTCCATATACTTCCAAATTTGGTGTATATTCCTTGTGTTCTTCCTTCCCAGAACTTATATAATTATAGAAAACAATGAATTTACAAATCTACCCCCAATAAGCAGAGGTGCTTAACCTGGGCACGCAAGAATATTGGATAATTGCCAGGTACATAGATCCCTCTTAGAGAAAACTGGAGTCAGCAATAAGTATTCATTAGTAGAAAAGTAAAAGTGGTATAATATGAAAAGGAGTTGGGGAAATAATGACCCTCTGAAGTACATATGAATATGGCTCTAGGGTCATTTGGATAAGAGACTATGAGCATGTTGGTATAGAAATGTAAGCAGATGTTTTCAGTCATTAATTGATTATGCAGATATTCTCTGATAATTACTTAGATGTGGTATCATGGTGACTGGAAATTATGTCAGAGTTACAGGAATCTTGACAGAAGGAATCTGAAGAACTCAGGAGAATTTAATTTGAAAACTCCAAGTACAGAGTTAAGATTAGGTCAGAGATGGGCTATTCTTTAGGTGATCTGAATAAATAGTCCATTATTAGAGCCCACTGTTTCTAAGGAAGGATAGAGATATGACTTTAAGGCACATTAGGAACTGTTACACTATAGCTTTTCACTATTTTTACACATATTCCATTCCCTTTGTCACCATGTTTCTTTTCCCTACCACAGGTAAATCTATTCCCAAAATAGAGCCATAAGAAACTCAGAAACCCATGATGCAGGTTCTGCATTCAAGATAGACTCTAATCTTTTGCACGTTTTTTTTTTCAACTTAAATACTACAGAGGGGTGGGTTGGGGAAACAGGAGTGAGAGAATTTGTACACTAGCTTAGGTCCAATGCTTTTAGTGTGTCTCTTAAAAACAGACTCCCAATTCATAGCCAGGGCTAACATTTCCCTGACACTCATTAGCTCCCTGCATCTTTCACTCTCATATATGTAGTCAATTAAATAACTCTAGCTGTGGACTACTTTTTTTTTTAATATCCCTATAATTCTCTTTCAGTCTCCAACTTTGCTGCAATTTATAAAATGCAATCACTAGCTTTCAATTCATGCTACTTTGATCACTGCTCCTATGCCAGATTCTCAAGCTCTCGATTGGCTATTAACAGCCCTGAGGCTACATAGTAAAGCCCTGAAATAGAAGCCTATTTTAGCTGTATATACCTTTATCCTGCTCTACTGCTCCTGACTCCTGACTTATAAGTGTGTAGTATAGTTTTACAGAATGCCTCTCAAGTCCTGATTTTCTGGGCCTTAATTTCAAGTTGTAGTGGAAGGATCTGACAGTTTGCCTCAAGCCATTGCCCTCTTTGCTATGTAGATACCACCCTGAAGATGTGCTTAATTTCATTACTATTACAACCTTCAATTAGATTGAGTGACTGTATTAGGTACTGAAGAGCTTACCAAGATAAGTAATGTATGAACCCTGCTGCATGTGAAAAGGGTATGTGAGTTGTATAAGTTGCTTACAGAGCCTGTAAAGTTATCTTACTTCAAGCTGAGGAAATTGGGAATACATCATAGGGAAGGTAATATTTGAGCTTGTCTTTGAAAGCATAAATTGGGATATTGACAGAGATGGTAGGAGTGTGGAATTGGATTCCCAAATATATACACACACACACACACACACACACACACACACACATATATAAAGTCATAGTAAGTGGGTACATGTATAATATGTTCAAGGAATGATGAGCATTCCAATTTGGCTGGTGTACATCATGTATCAGAAAGAATAATGTGAAATGTGGCTGACATAGAGTTTAAAGTTATGAAGGGTCATTAATGTCAAATTAAAGCATTTTCAATGCTACAATGAATTTTGTTTCATCAGATATTTATTGACACCTACTATTTTGTCAGGGTAAAATGACAGGGACCAGACCACTAGAAGGAACAATTCCTCAATTTGTGAGCACAACACCAACTTATATTCCAGTAGGAAGGTAGAAATAAGAGGCATTCAGATTTGAGGGATCCTTCATTCTGGTTGGATTATACTTCTAAGGCAGGGTTACTCCTGTCTCATATCCAAGAGTTCTTACACAGCTATTTGGGTATATTTTAGGGAGAATTCTATCAAGGCAATGAGTAGATTGGGACAAAGCATGAAACTTGACATTATTTTCTAAGTTGTATCCAACACTTATGTAATTGTGAAGGTCAATTTGATTTAGGATATATAGTTTTGCTTTCTCCAATATGAACTTATAAAGATCTAAATTTCTACATCAAAGCCTCTTCAGGGCATGATCTGTTTAAGAGGGGTCACAAATGTAATATTAGTGAACATTGTACTGACACCAAAGACTGGGAGAATTTTCAGTAACAGAAAATCAGTATGAGAAAGATCCTTGTGATCATGTCATATGAGAATCAATGGAAGGAACTGAAGATTTTTAGCCTGGAGAAGACTTATGTAGTAAGATGATAATGATATTCAATATTTTGAAGGGATATCACGTGAAAGAGAGATCGCATTTTTCTTCTCAGTCTCAGAGGACAGAACTAGAAGGAACTATTGGAATTTGTAAAAACAAATCTACCTTGAAATAAAGAAAACCTAACAATTAGAGTTTTTCAAAATTGGAATAGACTTCCTGGGGAAGGTAATAGCTTCCTCAACATTGTAGACTTTCAAACAAAGTCTGTATGAAGAGATTGTCAGAAATTTTGTAGAGTGGATTCTTGTGTTGCATGTGGCAACTGAGATTCCATATAACTTTGAAATCCTCGGATTTTTTATTTATGAAATAGAATTATGAAATAGAAAAATATGAATGATATAACATTTAAATGATAAAATTTGAATTATGAACTATGGAAAGTAATACTTCAGAAAACCTAATCTGAATTACCTGGGGGGAGGGCTACTACAATTCTCCCTAATAAATGAATGTATTAAACAAGAATGCCCCCTTTTCCCTATTCCTAACATAGCTCTGGAAATACAAGTGATAGCAATAAGACAAGAGAAAGAAATAAATGATATGAACATAAGGAAAAAGGGAAACATAATTATCCCTATTTTCTGATAATACTAAGGGTGTTCATTGTCTATGATTGAGTGATGAAAAATGAGAAAAATGGTGCTGCTACCTAAAGTAATTTACACATTTAGTGTTATTTTTTTCAAACTACCAAGAGCCTACTTTAAAGACTTTGAGAAAGTTAACAGACCTCATTTGTATGAACAAGAATTTTAGGAGCTTAATAAAGATAATGGCAAACGTAGAAATGAAAGTGAAATAACTATTTCAGATTTCAAATTATATTATAAAACATTTGATGCTGATTTCTTAAAAATATGAAAAAGGTAGGACATATTAGATAAGGAAGAATGAAAAATTAATCAGTTTTCAGCCTGGTATTCAGTTAACTTGAGATTTCAAATTACTGTGTATTTGACTATAGCTAGTCCAACATATAAAATACAATAAAATGCTACTTACTACTAAAATAGACACAGAATTTTTTAAAATGATAAATAGGGTCAAATATCTTTCTTAGTTTTGACTAGGTGAGAATTTTTTTTTCTTAATGATATTTTATTTTTTCTAATTACATGTAAAGATAGCTTTCAAAATTCATTTTTGTAAAATTGTGAGTTACAAATTCTTTTCTCTGTCCCTTCATTCTTCCCTCCCCAAGAAAGCATGTAATCTTATATAGGCTATACATGTACAATTGTATTAAACATATTTTCACATTAGTCATGTAAAAGAAGAATCAGAACAAAAGGGAAAAACCATAAGAAAGAAAATAGTGTTCTTTGACCTACATTCAGACTCCATAGTTCTTTCTCTGGATATAGAGAGTATATTCCATCTTGAGTCTTGGAATTGTTTTAGATCATTGTATTGATGAGAAGAACTAAGTCTATCAGTGATGGCCATCACACCATGTTGCTGCTACTATGAACAATGTTCTCATGGTTCTGCTCACTTCACTCAGCATCAGTTCATGCAAATCTTTCCAGTTTTTCCTGAAATCCATCTATTCATTTCTTATAAGATAGTACTCTATTACCTTCATATATCACAACTTGTTTATCTATTCCCCAATTGATGGACATTCCATCAATTTCCATTTCTTTGCCACCACAAAAAGAACTGGTATAAATATTTTTTGTACATGTCGGTCTTTTCTCACATATCCATATTATATTTTATAATGTCCTCTGTCTCATGTTTGGTCATAAATTCTTCCCTTCTCCATAGATCTGATAGGTAAACTATTAGAAGGAGAATTCTTTTTTTCTTCCAATTTATTTATTTTTAGTTTTCAACCTTCACTTCCATAACTTTTAAATTTTCTTCCTTTTTCTCCCCCCTCCTTTCCCAAAGACAGCATTCAATCTGATATGGGCTCTACATATACATTTCTATTAAACACATTTTCACATTAGTCATGTTTCATAGAAGAATTATAATGAATGAGAGAAACCATGAGAAAGAAAAAAACAAAACAAAACAAAAGAGAAAGTTATCTTTGCTCTGCATCCCAACTCTGTACTTCTTTCTTTCTCATGGTTTTTCCTTTTTGTTCTGATTATTCTTTCACAACATGACTAATATGGAAATATGTTTAATATGATTGTACATGTATAACCTATATCAGATTACATGCTGTCTTGGGGAGGGAAAAAAGAAGGGGTGAAGAAAAGAATTTGTAACTCATAATCTTACAAAAATGAATGTTGAAAACTATCTTTACATGTAATTGAAAAAATAAAATACTTTTAAGGAAAAAAAAAGAATTATTCCCCTAGTCAAAACTAAGAAAGATATTTCATCCCATCTCTCATTTAAAAAAAAATTCTTTCTCTGGATGTGGATGACATTTTCTATCATGAGTCCTTTGGAATTGTTTTAGGTCCTTCCATTGCTGAGAAGGGCCAAGTCTATCAAAATCAGTCATCACACACTGTGAATGTTACTGTGTGCAGTGTTCTTCTGGTTCTGTTCGCTTCACTCAGCATCAGTTCATATAAGTCTTTCCAGGTTTTACTGAAGTTCAGCTGTTCATCATTTCTTTTTTTTTTAAGTTAATTTATTTTTAGCTTTCTACATTCACTTCCATAAGTTTTAAATTTTCCCCTTCTCCTTCCCTAAGACAGCAGACAATCTGATGTAGGCTTTACATATACATTCCTATTTTCACATTAGTCATGTTGTATAGAAGAGTTATAATGAATGGCAGAAACCACGAGAAAGGGAAAAATCAAAACAAAAAGAAAAAAGAAAATGGTGTGCTTTACTCTGCATTCAGAATCCATAGTTTTTTCTCTGGATGTGGATGGAATTTTTCATCATTATCCCTTTGGGATTGTTTTAGGTCCTTGCATTTCTGAGAAGGGCTAAGTCTATCAAAATCAGTCCTCACATACTGTAGCTGTTACTGTGTAAAGTATTCTCCTCCTTCTGCTCACTTCACTCGGCATCAGCTCATATAAGTCTTTCCAGGTCTTTTTCCTGAAGTCTGACTGTTCATCATTTCTTACAGCACAATAATATTCCATTACAATCATATACCACAGCTTGCTTACTCATACCCCAAATGATGGACATCCCCTCAAATTCTTGTTCTTGTCCACCAAAAAAAAAAAGCTGCTGTAAATATTTTTGTACAGATGGGTCTTTTTGCCATTTTTATGATGAATTTGGGATACAGTCCTAGAAATGGTATTTATTGCTGGAGCAAAAGGCATGTACATTTTTATAACCCTTTGGGCATAGTTCCAAATTGCTCTCCAGAATGGTTAGATCAGCTCAGAGCTCCACCAACAATGAATCAGTGTTACAACTTTCCCACATCCTCTCCAACATTTATCATTTTCCTGTTTTGTCATGTTAGACAATCTGATAGGTGTGATGTGGTACCTCAGAGTTGCTTTGATTTTCATCTTTCTAATCAATGGTGATTTAGAGCATTTTCTCACGTGACTATAGATAGTTTTCATTTCTTCCTCTGAAAACTTCCTGTTCATCTCCTTTGACCACTTATCAATTGGGGAATGACTTGCATTCTTGCAAATTTGACTCATTTCTCTATATATTTTAGAAATGAGAGCTTTATCAGACACATGATAAGAATTCATTCCCAGTTTTTTGTTTTCCTCCCAATCTTGGTTGCTTTGGCTTTGTTTGTGTAAAAACTTTTCAGTTTAACATAATCAAAATTATCCATTTTGCATTTCATAATCTTCTCTATCTCTTGTTTGGTCATAAATTCCTCCATTCTCCATAAATCTGACAGATAAACTATTCTTTGCTCCCATAATTTGTTTATAGTATTGTCCTTTATACCTAAACCATGTACCTATTTGGACTTTCTTCTGGTATGTGATGTCAGACATTGGTCTACGCCTAGTTTCTGCCATACTATTTTCCAGTTTTCCCAACAGTTCTGTCAAACAGTGAGTTCTTATCTTAGAAGCTGGGGTCTTTGGGTTCATCAAACAGTAGATTGCTATCATCATTGACTACTGTGTCTTGTGTACCTAACCTATTCCACTGATCTCCCCCTCTACTACTTAGCCAGTACCAAGTAGTTTTGATTATTGTTGCTACATAAAACAATTTAATATCTGGTATGTATAGTCCACCTTCCCTAGCATTTTTTTTTCCATTATTTCCTTTGATATTCTGGACCTTTTGTTCTTCCAGATGAATTTTGACATTATTTTCTCTAGTGCTATAAAATATGTTTTTTTGTAGTTTGATTGGTATGGCACTGAATAAGTAAATTAATTTAGGTAGAATTGTCATTTTTATTCTATTAGCTCGGACTACCCATGAGCAATTGATGTTTTTCCATAGGAGAATTCTTAAGAAATGGAGTGGGAATAACAAGACACGAAATGACTTTGCCATGAAATTAAGAAAACTTTTGTATGAATATAATCCATGAAATTTGGATAAGGGATAGTGTAGTGGTGAAAGAGGAAACAAAGTGTCAGAGAATATAACTTTCAATCAAGGGTCTCTCATAAACATTTAGCATACAAGATATATAGGATATTAAGACAAATATATAACATAAAGGATTCTTCCTCATTAGTCATGTGATTTAATGATACAGGGGAAACATTTCATAAGAGAATCTAAGTTAACTAAAAATTATGGTCTCATCACATAAGAGAAATGCAAATCAAAACAATTCTAATGTTTCTCCTCACTTATAACAAATGGGTAAAGAAGATAAAAGATAGAAATGGTCAGTATGTGAGGGGCTACAAGAAGACATAACTGCATTTTTGGTAGAATTGTGAACTTATATCTATTCTGTAAAATAATATGTAATTATGTTTGAATAAAGTACTAAAATGTCCATACATTTGACCAAGAGGTCTTAATAACAGGCATTTAGCCAAAAAAGCTATATTACACACCAAAATATTCATAATAACACTTTTTATAGAAGACAACTAGAATCAAGTAGTTCCCCATTGAGAGTGACTAAAGAAATAATGGTAGTGAAAATATTGGCTTATCAGTGTGTTGTATGAAATAATGACTGAAACATTCAAAGAAGTATGAGAAGATATGCATGAACCGATGCAAGGTGAAATCAGCAGAAGCAGAAAAATGACATATACAGTGACTATAACAATATAACAACAAATGCGACCACAACAATCCCAATTTCTATGTAATTATAAAGATTTCTGTTATACATAGACAGTTAAGAAAATATTCCTTCTTCCTTTAGTTAAAAATGTGGAATCTGCATATAGAATGCTGTATATACAGTTAGACAAAGATATGTTGGTTACTTTTTCTGAACTTTTTTTTCTTTAACCTTTGTTGAAAGGGATGGATCTTTGGGTAGGGGATTTAGAAATAAATTTGATGTAAAAATAAAGACTAACAATAAAATGTCAGTATAGATAGAACAAGTACAGGGTCTGTTATCAAAAGGCCTGGACCTGAATTCTGGCTCTGTCATTTACTGATTATATGATTTGGAAAATTCTTTTAACCTCTCTAGGCTTCTCTTTTTTCATCTATAGAGAGAATTAATTAGATGATCTCTAAAATTCCTCATAACTATGATTAATACCAGCAATAGCAGCTCCAAATAAATGAGATTAAAATTTGCAAAGTGCTTTCCTTATAAAGATAATTTCAACTTTCCCCCCAAGTCATGCACAATACCCTCGTCTTATAAGCCATTGTGTGCTCATCAACCACTATTTCCAAATAAAATATCAATCAAATCCCTGTCAGAATATAATCTAGATATTTTTGGTGCAGAAGGTAAGCCACAGAACTTGATAATGCTACTTTATAAGTAAATAAAGAGTAAGTCATACTTCAGGCATAGCAATCAAACCTCAGTGGTCTCATACTTTTTCTAGAAGTAGCAGCTATGTTTTAACCTCTAATTTAACTTTCTGGGAGAGCTAGTATAGGTAAAGATGAGTCAGTGAAAAAGGAAGTTACTCTCCCTTGGTACATAGCAGGGGGGTGCATCAGTCAGATGTAGCAGTGCCACATCAAATTTGAATGGAGGTCCATTGATTATAACAAAAGTCTGAGATATAGAATTCCTTGGAACAGTACCTCCTCATTGCCTGAAAAACAATTCATTTTATTCACATTGCATTTTGTTGTCCTTATATGAAAATGAGATATGTGGATGTGATAAACCCTAAGGTCCTTCTAACTTAAAGAAATAAAAAAAATATTTGCTATAAATCTTGTCATATATGGAAGGAACATGTAATGTAAGAAAGTGAAGGATGATGATCTGAGTTCAACTAAACAGATTTTCATATACATGATCTCTATTCTTACAACAATTCAGTGAGGTTGAAAGTGTCCATATTTTCTAGATAAGGATACATATTCATAAAAGTTAATTTTTCCACAGTGACTTGAATTCAAATTTTCTGACTCTAAATTCATGACATACTTGTTTCATTTAACAGGGCATGATTTTTTAAGGATATAAAGTGCCAATATGAAAAAAATGTCATATTGGGAAGGAATGATACAGGAAAGACGTATTAGTGAGCTCACAAGACTGCATGCTCAGGGAGAGCTATTGATATTCCATAGCAATCCTTTGCACAGAAAAGATGAAATGCATATATAAATATATAAGGACTTGTGTTGTATATGTATTTTATATGGTATTTTTATATATGTATATATTTACATATATGTAGGTAGAGAACAAGGTATATTTATGTGGATGCATGTGCATAGATATTGAACTAAGCTATATTCATATCTATATGGATATTGATTATATCTACCTGTCATATCTGAATATTTTCCTTAAGCATAGAATGTGGAGCAAGTGTCCTCATATACCCTAGGGCATTTGCATTGTCCCCTTCCCTTCAGGGACTTTCCATGTCAAGTCCAAAATCTTTTTTTTTAAGAAAACGTTTCTAAATTTCCTTCAGCTATTCGGATGATTCTGAAAAATGATGACAAAGCATTTGGTGCAAGGAAAATAAATCTATCAAGCCTGAGGAAAGAGAATGGAGAAAAAAATCAGTGATAATGACAAAAGTTGGGAAGGACAAACTTTCAAAGCCAAATAACATGCAGGACTACTTACTTTATTATAGTTTGCTACACATGTATACATTTTTTAACTTCCCCATCTATGTCTGTTTGCATGTAATGTGTAAATATACACAGCAATAATTAAAGAAGTTGTATAACATATGTAGATGGTAGTTATACATACATTTCAATATAAATACATATAATATATATTTGTATACATATATACAGGCACATATATGTGTAAAATTCAGTTACAGTGTGTAGTGCTTATATTTGTAGTATATTATCTAGTTTATGTTTTAATTAGTACAAAAAACTCTTAAGATGGAAACTTTATCCCCGAATTCAGATCAGTCCAAACCATCTGAAGGCTCTGACCTTCTTCAACAGGAATAAAAGTGGAGTTTCTAGGGAAAACTATGTTCCTGAAAGTCAAGGTCTTACTCAGCATGGACATCTTACCATTTTCTTGCCACTACTTCCCTTCTTCCTACAAGTAACAATGATCTTTAAGATTCATACCTCTCAAAACCATGCCCAGGGTGAGGAAACTCACTTAGCTTTGAGACTCCCTACTTGGGCAGCCTGCCTTAACTTCTACAATTCTTCTTTTACTTTTGTAAGGGATAGATTTCTCCACCCCTCGCCACCTCTCACCTCAACTAATATAATCAATGCAAGTCTAAATGAAGTTTTACATTTGTGAACAGAATAACAAGATAGTTTATTCCACATGATCCCTTAGGAGTTACTAATTTATTTGAATCAAGAAGGGAAGAATATTCATTGGCAAGAAAAGTGTTCACAACCAAATAAGCTGAATATAGGAGCTTGAAATAGGAAAGGAATTTCTGAAGAAGTAAGTGAGTTTTGGGGGCTTCCAGGCTTAGGAGTATCTTAAGGAGGTAGACTTGTGTGCATATACCAGAGGCTAGCAAGAAGGGAAGTGGAGTGGAGATCAGAGAGGAAGTGTTTTACTCCTCCAGACAAAGTGAGGATTAACAGGCACAGATGGTTGCAAAAAGATCTTCACCTAATGAAGGAAGCAGCTTAAAGGCCCTTGACCCCTTCAATCAGAAGAGAATGAAATGTAAAGTGCACTACTGGGTTCTTGTAATCAACAGTACTTGAGACCCCAGAAATTCTGCAAGTGACTTTTACTGAAGCTATGGAGAAACTTTGTAAGTACTCCTTTAGAGACTTAGTCTGCCCAAGGGAGTACAAGGTGAGGGAATGGTCTGAGGGGTGGGAGGGAGGAGGTAGTACATATTCCTCATGCTTAATTAAATCTTAGATTTTTATTTGACTCCCTGACTCACCCTTCCTTTTTTTCTTAGATATTTTTAGTTTCCAGCTCCTCCTAGTCTTTCTTTTAAAAAAAAAACTGGAGCATCAATTTATTTTCACTCATTATTGCATTTCTTACTTATTTTTCTTTGACCATTATATCCCACTTTATAATCTAAGAAATACGTGCCCAAATACCCTAATGGTTTTGTGATCTTTTGGTGTGGAAGGAAGAGTAGTGTCACAAAAATTCAGATTGAAGAAAGTATCCAGATGGAGAAAGGAGTCGATATTGTCAAATATTGTAGACACTTCAAGAAGGATGAGAATAGAGAAAATTCCTTCTGATATTTCAATTAAAACTCACTGGTAACTTTGCAGAGATCAGTTATTGTTCAGTGATAAAGTCTGAAGCCAGATTTCAGAAATTGTAAGAAAGAGGAAGCCTATTATATATATGTATATATAATGTATTTATATACATACATATATATGTATATATGTATATATAGACACACATGTGTGTGTACATACATACATATATATGTGTATATATATATATATATATGCATATATCTCACAAATGAGTTCATATTACAAGCCAGTGATGTCCTTGGTTGCCATACTTCTCTCCTACCAATAAGTCAAATGTTTGCTAACTAGGAAAAGCATTAAGAAAAATTTTTTGGAGACAGTTGTTATGGCAAATGACCTTTTTAAAAATTTTTGTTTTTAACTTATGGAATAATACAAGCATTTCCATAAAAAAGTACAATAAAAAAGATGACAGCAAGTGAAATTGTAAATCTGCTATGTACAGCTTGCTATTCCTTTCAAATACACAGCAAAATTATCATGTATATTTCTTTTTTCTTCCTCCATTCCCTAGAGATAGTTACCATTAGACACAAATATATATATGTATATATATATGAAATTATTCTATATATACTTCTATTTATCAGTTCTTTCTATGAATGCAGATACTGTCTTTCTTCAAAAGTCCTTTATAGATCATTTGAATATTTGTAATAGTCAAAATAACTTATTTGCTCAAAGTCATTTTTGAAAAATTGTTTTCAGTTTTCAACATTTACTTCCATAAGTTTGAAATTTTCTCCCCATCCCTCCTCTGTCCCTCCCAAGGCAGAATGCAATCTGATATGGGCTGTACACATACTTTCCTATTAACCACATTTCCACATTATTCATATTGCATAGAAGAATTATAATGGATGGGAGAAACCATAAGGAGAAAAAAAACAAAACAAAAGAGAAAGTAATCTGCTTTGCTCTTCATTCCAACTCCATGATTCTTTTTCTGGATGTGGATGGCATTTTCCATCATGAGTCCTTTGGAAATGTTTTAGGAACTTGCATTGCTGAGAAGGGCTAAGTCTATCAAAATCAGTCCTCACTTACTGGCTTAAAATGTTCTCCCACTTCTGCTCACTTCAGTCAGTATAAGTTCATATAAGTCTTTCCAGGTTTCTCTGAAGTCTGCCTGTTCATAATTTCTTATTGCACAGTGGTATTCCATTATATTCATATACCACAACTTACTCAGCAATTTCCCAATTGATGAGCATCCCCTGAATTTCCTGTTATTGGCCATCACACACACACAAAAAGCTGCTGTAAATATTTTTGTATGTAAAGATTCTTTTTCCATTTTTATGATCTCTTTAGAGAGATTTTAGAGCCCTAGAAGTGGTATTGCTGGGTCAAAGGGTATGCACATTTTTATAGCCCTTTGGGCATAGCTCACAGCTCCACCAACAATAAATCAGTGTTCTAGCTTTCCAATGTCTTCTCCAACATTTATCATTTTCCTGTTTTGTCATGTTAGTCAATCTGATAGGTGTGATATGGAACCTCAGAGTTGTTTTGATTTGCTTCTCTCTAATCAATAGTGAGTTAGAACATTTTTTCATGACTATAGATAGCTTTTATTTCTTCCTCTGAAAAATGCCTGTTCATCTCCTTTGACCATTTAGCAATTGCGGAATGATATGCATTCTTGCAAATTTGACTCAGTTCTCTATGTATTTTAGAAATAAGACCTTTATCAGAGACACTAGTTATAAATTTTTCCCCCAGTTTTCTGTTTCCCTCTTAATCTTGGTTGCATTGATTTTGTTTTTGCAAAACTTTTCAGTTTAACATAATCAAAATGATCCATTTTGCATTTCATAATGTTCTCTATCTCTTGTTTGGTCATAAATTCCTCCATTCTCCATAAATCTGACAGATAAACCAGTTCTTACTCCCCTAATTTGTTTATAGTATTGGCCTTTATCCCTAAATTGTGTACCCATTCAGACTTAATTCTGGTATATTGGTCTATGCCCGTTTTCTGCCATAGTATTTTCCAGTTTTCTCAGCAGTTTTTGTCAGTGAGTTCTTATCTCAGAAGCTGAGGATTTGGGGTTTATTAAACGGTAGATTATTGTCACCATTGACTATTGTGTCTTATGTACCTAACCTATTCCACTAATCTACCCCTCTTTTATTTCTTAGCCAGTACCAAGTGGTTTTGATAATTTCTGCTTTAT
Organism: Pseudochirops cupreus; assembly: GCA_028627135.1. Classification (NCBI taxonomy): domain Eukaryota; kingdom Metazoa; phylum Chordata; class Mammalia; order Diprotodontia; family Pseudocheiridae; genus Pseudochirops; species Pseudochirops cupreus. Next base: position 257,491,488 of record CM053580.1, read on the forward strand.
GATACAGTTTAAGACCTGGTATGTCTAGTCCACCTTCCCTAGCATTTCTTTTTATTATTTCCCTTGATATTCTGGAACTTTTGTTCTTCCAGATGAATTTTGTATTATTTTTTCTAGCTGTATAAAATAATTTATTGTAGTTTGATTGGTATGGCACTGAATAAGTAAATTAATTTAGATAGAATTGACATTTTTATTATATTAGCTTGGCCTACCCACAAGCAACTGATGTTTTCTAATTATTTAGATCTGACTTTATTTGTGTGAAAAGTGTTTTGTAATTGTGTTCATACACTCCCTGGGTTTGTTTTGGCAGGTTGAATCCCAGATATTTTATAATGTCTATAGTAACTTTAAATGGAATTTCTCTTTTGTCTCTTGCTTTTGGGCTTTGTTAGTAATATGTAGAAATGTAGATGATTTATGTTGGTTTATTTTATATCCTGCAACTTTGCTAAAATTGTTTATTACTTCAAGTAATTTGTTTCTTGATTCTCTAGGATTCTCTAAGTATATCATCATACCATCTGCAAAGAGTGATAACTTAGTTTGTTCTTTGACTACTGTAATTCCTTCAGTTTCTTTTTCTTCTCTTATTGCTAAAGCTAACATTTCTAGCACCATATTCAATAACAGTGGTGATACAGTTTAATGTGGTGATAATGTACATCCTTGTTTCACCCCCGATCTCATTGGAAATGTGTCTTGCTTATCACCATTACATATAATTCCTGCTGATGATTTTAGATAGATGCTACTTGTCATTTTATAAGGAAGGCTCCATTTATTCCTATGCTCTCCAGTGTTTTCAATAGAAATGGGTGTTGTATTTTGTCAAAAAGATTTTTCTGCACCTCTTGAAATAATCATATGATTTCTGTTAATTTTGTTGTTGATATGATCAATTATGGTAATAGTTTTCCTACTGTTTAACCAGTCTTGAATTCCTGGTATGAATCCTACCTGATCAAAATATATTATTCTTACGATAAGTTGCTGTAATCTTTTTGCTAATATTTTACTTAAAATTTTTGCGTATGTATTCATTAGGGAAATTGGAAGATGGAGAGCTAGCAGAGGTGTTGAGAAAGTGATAGATAAAAGGAGTGATAGCTGAGGCAGCTAGCTGGAGGTAGAGAGCCAGGTCTGGAATCAGGAAGACTTCAATTAGAATCTTCCCTCAGATCTTTACTAGCTGTGTGACCCCAGGCAAGCAACTTAACTTCTGTTTGCCTCAGATTCCTAAACTGTAAAATGAGAATAATAACAGTACCTAAATGTGTTCACTGAATTGTTGTGAGGAACAAGTCAGATAACATTCATAAAAAGTGCTTAGCACAGTGTCTGGCACATAGTAAGCACTGTAAAAATGCTTGCCCCCTTTTTAACAATGTACGGTGTCTCTGATGCTAAGGAAGAAGACGAAGGTATTCAATAGTATCAGAGCTATAGAAGGATTAAGGAGGATAACAATTTGACAACTGAGAAGAGGCCATTAGATTTGTCAATTAGTGCAACATTGATGAATTTTGAAGGATTTCATTAGAGTGATAGGAAGAATCAACCTTTTTGTTAGGGGGTGAGGAGAAAATGGATGATGTATAACTGGAGTCATATAGTGTAGACAACATTTTCTCTAATTTATGATGACAGGAAATAGAGGTATCATATTATTTCTGGGTAGACAGAGGGAACAAAGGAGAAAAATAAAGAGTTTAGGAAGAACTGAAAATGTGGGTAGATGGAGAAAAACCTAATGATGACAGAGAGACTGAAAATATATATTCATGGGCAAAGCAATATTCCTATGACCTGTGAAAATTGTAGTTAAATAAGTACATATTCTGCCCTTATCATAAGGCTGGCACTGTGATAGGCGCTAGACTGGAGAGAGATAAACATAGTATCAGGTATGGTGGAAATAAAAGGATTGAACAGGACATACTCTTTACATATACATTGACAAATATGTAAAGACTAAAATGAGATGACTTTTAACAAATGAAATCCTCAGGGACAACAAAAGGCTGTTCAGTTTGGGGAGAGAATTTATGCCTGCTTACCCTTTTCTACCCTTCCATTTTAGCATTACTTTCATACCCTTAGCCTTAACTGTCATGAATGTTGATTTTATATTTCTCAAGCATTGAAAGGATAGTTTCATAAAGTCTTTGCCCTGTGCTCTTGTTAACTGTAATGAAATCAGTGAAATGTGCCTAGATTTTCACCTCTCATAGGTCAGCCAATTTAATTGTAACAGACAACTTTTCCAACTAACTACCACCTAGCATACAAGCTATTATTAGCCAGTAACACTGTGCACTCTTTACTTTTGTAAAGATGTCCTTCAGAACTTTGTCAAGTCAGAAATTTGTTCTGCCTTTTCTTCCTGTAGCAATGGTCCACCCATTTCATAAGTGTTCTTTTATCAATATATAGTCATCCTAAAAGCTCCTCTTAAACTAGGAAGCTTGGATTTTTCTCAACAAAAATAAGGGAGATTTTAGATGAGTAATGAAAAGACACTTGCTTTTGACAGAACACTATAGTCATAAAACTGCTAACACTTTTATCCACTATTTTTGGTCATGCTTAGTTTTGTATTGAAGGTTTGAAAAAATGGAAGTATTTTGTTTCCACTTTGTATTGCTTCAACCCACATTTGGCATGATTCAAAATGATGTAAAGCCCTTATATCTCTTGAGATTCACTGTCATATTCTTCTGGTCATTCAGTCCAATGGCTGCCAAGGTTTGCTTTGGTATGACTTTGAATAGCTTTGATCAAGCTTCAAGTGAGCACCATGTGATTCAGACAGAAGGCGTGAAGGAAAGGTGACATTAAGCTCCACCTTTCCTACCCAATTTAAAAGACTCTGGACAGTAAACCCCATGAATTCCTTCCTGTAAGACTAGCCTTCAGATTCCCATGTGACCTGTTCCCATATTGACACTTTCTTGACTCTGATGGCCAAATATTTGCATTTCTGACAGCACCGTCTAACTGGTGATGTCCCCAAAATACTATTTCCCAGGGTTTAAGAGTGAAAACTTGCCTTTTCATGATGCTTCACACCAGATGGCTTCAGATGGTTTGTTCATCACACTGCTCTCTGGACATCTTCATGCCATGTCACTGTCTACTCATGTTTCACACCTTTCAAATAAAGGGAACTGGAATAAAATCAACACAACTATTCCTCAAGAGGAAGTGTCAATCAGTTATCCTATGAGTCCATTTACTATCCTGGTAATTTGCTGAAGTAAAACAAATCTTCCTGATGGCCACCTCTTCTCTCTATTTTTGATCTTATTAGTATTCAAGCTATTTGAGGATAATGTCTATCTTGCTTCTAGTAATTACTTTTCTAATACTTTTTATGTCACTGACCCTTAATAAACAATGAATATATTTTCTTGTATTGCTACTGCAACTTTCAGAAAGGAGCTAGGAGACATGTTAATGATGATTGGTGTAGATTATATGCCCTTTTCTGATCTTTTTGTTGCTTAAAATGATTATCATCTTTTCCAAGTTCTTTACATCAGAACAAAAGTGAAAAATCAAAAGTCATAACATATCTAGAACTATCATTGCTTGCCTTCTCAAGTAACTTCACAGTACCTCACTGTGAATATACTACAAGAATTTTCAACATTTATCTAGACTTTTTTAGCTGGATACTGGATTTTTATTTTTTATTCTGATCCTCAATTAATTTCTTCTTACTAATAACAGGAAATACAGTGTCTCCATCCTAGAAGGAAAACAGGTCAAGATTTGAAGTACTATTATTTACATTTTCAATCTCCATCCCTCCTCCCTAGTGTGGGCTGAAGTAATAGACTTCTTAATAGAAGTCAGTAGGGAAAGATCAGGTGGAACAATGGTTAGAGTTCTGAGTGCCAAGTCTGGAGTCAGGAACACTCATTTTCCTGATTTCAAATTTGGCCTCAGATATGTATTAGCTGGACAAGTCACTTTGCCCTATTTGCCTCAGTTTCTTCATCTGTAAAATGAACTGGAGAAGGAAATGGCAAACTACTCCAGTATCTTTGCTGAGAAAACCCTAAATGGGGATCACAAGGAGTCAGACATGACTGAAACTACTGAGCAGCAACAAGGGAAATATCAAGGGGAAGAAGAAAATGAAGGAGCTAAAGGAGAGAAGAAATCATTGGAAGAAGATAATTGAATAGTTGCATTTCCATTATGGCTTGGAGATTCAATCTTATCTATTTCTTACTGAATGAAATGAAGTATGTTCCTAGCAGGCAAACATCTACAAGGGACTCAGATGCATTTTTTCTTGCTTTTCATTTTAAAATTGGAAGTAATTTCTGCTAAAACAACAGATTTGAGCCCCTGAGGGCCACTTATAACCCAGGAAAGTTTTTAAAAGTCTTGAGTTTAAAATGAAAAAGATATCTTTTTGAGGCTGGGGAATTAAATGAAAATACTCAAAAGATCAATATATTTCAATTATTATTGCCAGTGATCTAATTGGTAGTAACAACAAAAATAATGGCTTATATCATCAAGTAACTTTTCACTTATATGATGTCATTTGGGGTTTTGTTCTGTATTGACAGCTTTGTTCCAACTAAATGATGTTTTTATTTAACTGATTATTGATAGTTATGTAAGCATTCATTTATACAAGTCATTGATAAAAAAATGTTAAAGATAGAGGCATCAAACATGGGCTTCTGGGAAAATCCGCCATTAGCCTTATTCCACAGTGATATCCACAGGCCCTCTTTGGAATTAGACATTCAACTAATTCACCGACTAGCTAATTACCCTATCAACTAGCCCTCATCTTTCTGTCTTTAAAAAAAAGGACGTGATAAGCCTTGCCAAATGCTGCACTTATATCTAAGTAAACCGTAGTGGTAGAAAGGAAAAGGACCTATTTGTATGAAAAAATATTTATAGCAGCTCTCTTTGTTGGCAAAGAATTAGAAACTCAGGGGATGCCCATCAAGTAAGAAATGGCTGAACAAGTTGTATTATGTGACTGCGATGGAATACCATTGGACTTTAAGAAATGATGAGCAGGGTGCTTTCAGAAAAGTCAGAGAGATATGTATGAACTGATACAGAATGAATTGAGCAGAAGCAGAACATTATACACAGTAACAGCAATATTATAGTGTGATCAACTGTGAATGACTTAGATTTTCTCAACAATATAATATTCCAAGACAATACCAAAGAACTCATGATGAAGAATAACACCCACCTCCAGAGAAAGAACTGATGGAGTCTGAATGCAGATCAAAGTATACTATTTTTCACTTCATTTTTGCTTTGTTTTGATCCCTGTTTTCTTTTACAACATGATGAATATTAAATTATGTTTTGCATCATTGCACATGTATAACCTGTATTAAATTGCTTGCTATTTCAAGGATGAAGGAGAAAAGGGAGTAAAGGAAAACATTAGATTGAAGGAGCGATTTTCTAGCAAATTGGTAGGTATAGCAAAGCAGACCTCGTGCATTCTCGTCTTCTCCCAAAGAGCCAGTATGTTGCTTGCAGAACTAAACTCCAAAGTCAATAGGTGAGGTCAGTTGTTTATGTATATGAAGGTTCTATAACGTAAGAGGGTGATAAAGGGTTTTCATTTCATCTGCTGCCACATGTCACTCTCTTCTTCCCTCTGGAGTTAAGCACGTTGCTGGCTACTAACATCAAACTCTGCTTCTGTCTATGGTTTCACTGCTCAGATAACACTATAATCTTTCATTCCGCTTACAGTGAGCATAGCACTCCATCTCTTGTCAGTCCCATTCATTCTTTGGCTTCCAGACTGGTTCCCTAACACAAAAACTCTTTTTGTTGCACATCATGTTCTTTATTACTCTTTCCCTTGTCCTTTTTTCTTTGTACCTTGTATTTCCCTAGCTACTTGTGATCACTGCTTAATGTCATGTGCTAGTGGCCTACTGCATTCTGAGAAAGTGTTTTATTTCATATTAGAACAACATTTGCTATATCAATTGCATGTGCATTCTTGCCATCCTCTCACTTTCCTTGAAAAGTTGGTGGGTAAGAATAAACACCAGAATTCCTCAGGAAGGGAAAGGATTGATTGGGGAAATCACTACCTCCTTTTCCTTTTCATGTTGTTAATATTCTGTAGCCTTACCTAGATCTAAGATGTTGATTACATGGAGACTGTAATATTCTGGGATACTACATCAAGGAACCATTTGAAAAATATTAACATTAAAAAATAGGCCTAGTATATCTGTTTCTATCTTCTTGTATCCACTGGGATCTAACACCCTTCTGATGATATAGCTTCCTTGGCCATCTGTATAGTTTCCCCTCATTGTACTTGGGCATTTATGTCCTGACTCATTAGTTGTAGCAGAGGAATAATTTTTCAAACCTCAAGGATCACTATCACCATCACTCATCTTCTCTTTTATTGGTGTGTGTTCAGTCAGTATTGATCCCATAATCAAAATTCTGATGGTTATAATCTACCAACCTCCAGGACACACTCCTTTCTTTCTCATTGAGTTCAATGGCTATCTTTTTCCATTCCTCAATTCCCACCTTCATACTAAGGGACTTCAGTACACATACTGATATTTTCTTGGACACTCTACAAATTTCTCAAATTACTCACTTCTAATAGCTATTATCCTAAACCACCTCCACTATACACAGAGAGGAGCCTACTCTTGATTTCAGTATGATCCACAAACGTTCCATTTCCATGTTTATGAAATCCAAAATGCTTTTATTTGATCATATCCTATTGTCATTGACATTGTCTTCTGCCTTGCTTTCCTTAATCCTGTTCTTTGTCCTCACTGGTACTGCTAATCCTTATATCTGTAATGGCAAGCACAGAAGTAGTTCACACCTTGTTGCAGCTATTGAATTAATACCTTGTTTCAGTCTGTTAAGAAACAGTATGTGTGAGCTCCACAACATGTGAACCCTAGAACTTGTGAACTCCTAGGGAGGAGCTAATGAATATATAAAGAGAGCCCCAGGGCTGGAAGCAGGAAGAATTGAGAAGAGGACTGTTGTGGTGGCAGAGTCAAAAAGGGGGAAAATTGTGGTATCCCAGCACTCCATTTGTCTACTCTGTCTGTGTTGATGTTTGTTGGTACAGAAGCCCTGGGACCTTACTGGAAGCCCTGAAAGAAGATTTTTCTGGTTGTATGTTTACCAAAGGACTGGAAGAGGGTTTTGGAGGTCTTGGGACTTTACTGATGATTTGTGCTGACCTCTTGGACCTTGTTTGTGGGTCTGTGTTGATTTCTATGTTGATGATTTGTGTTGAGTTCTCAGACCTTGTTGGTGGGTATGAGTTGACTTCACAGGCAGATAGTGAATTGGTGATGGTGCTGGCAATGTGTATCAATATTATTGTGGTTCTATCAAGCTTGCCTTCCCAGAAACAGGAACTGTGAAGGACTTGAAGTGGACTGGAAACTGTGAATTTCAATATGGAACAGGAACTGGATGAAGAACTGGCCAAGGAACTGGGATCTGCCTGCCTTTGAACCCTGGTGACAGTTAGAGCTGGAACCGTGGAAGAAGAACCATGGAAGCTGAGGGCCAGCCTAGAGTCAAGCTGAAAGAAGACTTTACTTGGATACTGTGTACCAACTGAGAAGATTATGATTTAATGTGACCTAGGAGTGGAGAACTTTTGACTTTTGTACTTTGTGATTGAATTAAGGATTTTGTGATTGACTAAATGATTGTACTTTGTTGAAAACTATTGTGACCACTTTGGTGAAAACTATGTGGCCATTTTAGTGATAAAATCATTGTGAATGCTGTATTTTGATTTTCTGTGATAAGTTGTAACATTGTGAATGCTGTATCTTTATTTTCTGTGAATGTTTTGCTCTGATTTGTTATGGAATAGAGTGTTCACTATACTGTGTAATCAGAACCTTAAAAGCTATTTACAGTAGCATTCTTCTGGAAAGCTGCTCATGCATGGCGTTGTAACACCCCCTCAGTTCTATCCAAGGAAATCATTTTTGCACTGGTAACATTTCTGTCCTTTCCCATGTTAATCCTTTGTTGAAGCAGTTAAACTATACGCTGTCCTCTCTCAAACCTTTTATTCTATCACCAACGTTGCCCTGGATGAGTCCCACCATCTGCTTAGTTTCTTTCTTACTTCTTTACCATATTCCTGTCCATATATTCTGGTACTAAGTGGCTTTGGCCTCCTCATCACTCCCCTGGACTATGATGCCCTATCTTTCAACTCAGGGCATTTTTACTATCTCTTCCACATACCTGAAATTCCTTCCTCATTTCAGCCTCCTGCCTCACTTCCTTGACACTGATGCTCAGCGAATTTTCTACTTTCCACAAAAAACCTTACTAGTTCCTATTAGTATCTTTTTTCCCTTTCTGACATGATTTGCAACTTATCTTGTATATATTTTGTTTGAACATGCTTGTTTTCACTTTGTTTTCCTCATTACTCTGTGAGCTCCTGAGAGAAGACTATTTTTTTAACTTTCATTATATCCCCAGAACATAGTAGAGTGCCTGCTGTCACACAGTAGGTGCTTAATTAATACTTGTTTACTTCACTATTAATATTCCTTCTGTCCCACCTACCTTTCTACCTACTTATCTATTATTTATCTGTCAGTTACCTCTGTATGTGACTATCTCTCCCTTCTACTTCCATTAGATTATCTTTTTTAGAAGGAAAGAAGGAAAAGAGGAATGAAGGAAAGAAGCAAGGAAGGAAGAAGGAAAAGATGGCATAAAGAAGAAAAATGAAGGAATAGAGGAAAAAGAAAGGAAGTAAAATAGGGAGGGAAGAATAGAGGGAGGAAGGAATGAAGAAAAAAGGAAGGAAGGAAATAATGGAGAAAGAAGAAAAGAAAGAATGACAAAAAGAAAAGGAGAGGAAAAAAGTAAGGGAGGGAAGAAAAAGGAGAAGGAGGGGGAAATCAACCTTTTATTATGTTCCTACTATATGTCAGGCACTGTGCTAAGTATTTCACAAATACTACTTCATTTTTTCCCCACAACAACACTGAGAAGTAAGGACTTTTATTCCTATTTTACACACGAAGAAACTGATGTAAAGGTAAAGTAACTTACTTACATCACACAGCTAGTAAGTGTCTGAAGCTGGATTTAAACTCAGGTTTTCTTGAGTCCAGGACCAAGGCTTTATCCACTGCATCACCTAGTTTTGTCTTTGCAGGCAAAAAAATGAGTCATTTTTTCTATTTGTATCCCCAGTACCTGTCATAGTTCCTCACACATAGTAGGTGCTTACTAAATCTTTAGCTGACGTGAGAAATTACTGCTGTACCATTGCCTGCTGTCTGGATTGTATCTTCCCTATTTGAGTGTAAATTTTCTGAAGTAAGGGACTGTGATTCACACTTTTTTGCTTGTCTGTTGTTTTTTTTTTTTATCCCGCTATAATTCACAAAGTATTGTTTGATTTATAAGAGCATTTAATAAATTATTTCTGATTACTTGATGGACTGATAAATTGGATTTTCTAATTTAGAGCTAGGGAATTCAGAGTTTTCCCCCATCCTTAATTAATTCTATTGTAGATTTTAAGAAAGGAATTTAATCACCTAGTAGTCTAAATAAAAACCATTCTATTTTAAATATGACTTATTTCTCCCTGATGCTTTAGTCTTATACAATAAACTATAGCCTGTGAAGCTATTATCATATTCATTTGTTATACAACATAATGTCTATACAAATGTACTTTTAATGTTGATATGTTCTACTGGAACATCTATACAAAGGACAACAGTTTATCTCCCCCATCCTTTTCTCTTTTCTTTCCACTCATCCATCTTTCTGAAATCTCAATGCTAATACCTGGCTCAGGTGTGGTATCTAATAACTGCTTTGGTTTATTCTTCCTTCTTTTGGCTCTGAGCATTATGTGATGTTGCCACAGATATCCAGAAAATTTTTCTTATGTTTCATTAGACTATCACCCTTTACTGTATCAAACAACACATAAATTGTAGTAGGGGGTCCTAGAGGTTGAAAATAATAACATTTTTAATGACAGAATTCAGTGAAGGCTTTCATGACACTTCCTAACATATCTGTGGGACTTTAAGTTTTAACATGGGACTATTTAAGGTGGGTTTATGTTCATATGGTTTATGAAAAAGTAAATATAATTGATCATAGTATGCATTTCTTTCTGTTTTATCAAGCATTGTATAATATCTTTTAAATGCTTGCAAAACAAATACTTGTGATAAAACATTTTCAAAAAATACATACACAGGCATACATTTTTAAAAACAATTCCATAGAGCACACACTACTGAGGAGAAGATTGTGATATCAGGATGGTTTTATTCCTTTGGATACTTATGAAAGTAGAAAAAAGGCCTTCTTGCATGTTATATTGTAAGTTGTCCGGAGGTGAGGAATGTTTTAGCCTTTGGCAGTGCCATTTCCAACCATTCATAGACTGACTGGTCATAATACCGATGCCTTATAAAACTGGCTCTGATCCTGCATCATGGAAATATTGCTGAAGTAATGTGAAGTCTCATTAAGGTAGGACTTCCCAGCCCAGTTCTGCTGACAATCCAATATGTCACCAGTAATCTCTAGATTTTGAAAGTTTTCCAATCACTTATTTCAAAATGCTGTGCTTTAGAATAGCTTCACCCGCATGCGACATTGAAATTTTTCATAAAGTCATTAGGGAATAATTAGGAACATAGGGAATAAAAAGTTATTATGGAATATGAAAGCAACCAAGTTTAACTAAATACATTTATGTCTAGTACTTAAAAGCAGGAAAAAGTGAACATCACAAAGTTTCTCTTGAAAGTTAGTGGCTGCATGGTTTAGTGGTTGCCATGGCACATGGGCAGATAAAGCTATGTCTGAGGGGTCTACTTGAAGGAAAGTTTGTTGCATGGGAACTTATTGGTAGAGCCCAATGAGAAAGGCATTTGTCTATTTGTTTCTTCTACAGATCTTATTGAAAGGTTTCTATTTATAAAACATTATGTTACTTCTCATTGTACCTTATTCAACTAGGTTCCATTTTTATATGAAAAATGTATTATTTCTTTTTTGTCAGAGTTACTTCAATATTTCAAACATTTATGATTTCATCTCTTTAGGTCCTCCCCTGCCCCATCACTGTAGCTCAAAGCCATGCCATAGAAGAAGTGATCTGTGATAGATAGATAGAGAGATAGATAGATAGATAGAAGATAGATGATGGATGGATGGATGGATGGATGGATGGATAGATGGATGGATGTTTGCATATTTGCCTGCTCACCAGTCTCCTGGAAATGAGCTTCTCTGAACTAACCCAAGTTATTCCATGGAAAGCAAATATATAAATTTGAATACAGTCTATTTTCAACTCATTTCCTGTTTGGTTGAACCACACAAACCTCATATCTTACACTGGCATAATCTTGGAAAATCTAAGATCACCTACATGATAAGATGAGACATTATAATAGGACTCTAGGAAAATTTACTTATTTCCAATACTGAAGCATACTGACAAAACTTCATCCTTTCCTACAGAAAAAATTTATAGGGAGGGGGGGAGTGGCTAGGTGGCACAGTGAATAGAGCACCAGCCCTGGAGTCAGGAGGACCTGAGTTCAAATCCAGCCTCAGATACTTAACACTTACTAGCCATGTGACATTGGGCAACTGTCCTGCCCTCCCCCCTCCAAAAAGAAAAAAAGAAAAAATTTATAGGGAAGGAGGGTGGTATATAGAGAAACAAGCCAGAATTAATAAATTCATAGTTATAATCACTGAACACTGAAAAAAATGGCCATTTTCCTTTCCAGTATATTACTGATGAGTATATTCATAGGTGAAAAGCAGGGTGTCCCAATCTGTACTTGTAGTGAATAACACCTGGTTGAATATACTATCATGTCAGTTAGGTGTATGGATAGTTGAGCGAATTGCTTAACTTCACTAGACTATAGTGATCCCTCTAGGACTGTAAGTTACAGGTGGGCTACAACCTGCATTGGTCGAGTGGTTTCCCACACCAGAAATTCCTACACCAAGGAAACCATAGGCCCTCAATATACCGATGTGTATTTATGGTACATGGAATATCCTTTCCCTGCATTAGTGCATTTTACAAATATACTGAAGTAGTTTGTTTACTCTGAAGTATAAAAGAATAATTCTACAAGAAGGGGACAAAATTTCCAATTGTACCTTTACCATGTTATGTTTGGCAACAGGAAAAAAAATGGGAGACAAAGAATGTTTATCACAGAAAATATATATGTTCTTAATGTCACCTTTGTTTTTATAATGGTAAATTATAGTTAGTCAACCTCCCTTGTGTGTGAGCCATATTTCTACTCATATGATTCTAAAATGCATTGTTTCAAAGTCTTCAAAGGATTCGTGGTTCCATTTAATTGAATACTCCTTCCCTCAAGGCAGGTGGTAAGCAAATCTGATGACTACTTTTCAGTTATCTTCCTTGACCTTTAGGCATAAGGCATTATATGAAATTATAACATCTCTGTGACAGCATTTTTAACATGTTTTTGAATCTGAAAAGTGTACAATCAGCAAACTCTGATTATTCTACTGCTAATAAAAGTGCAACTAATATAAACTAATCATCACAGTGAGAAACTAAACAAAGCCTCCAAAATATTCTTGCCAGAAAATACTTGATGTTCTTGATTATCAGAGAGACATGATAACCAAGATTAATTTTAGTGTAGAGCACAAAATAATGTACAAAATGTTACTGGGGAGAAGAGGAGATGATTTTTAGAAATATCATTTCATAAAGCAAAGGAGAAAAAGATGGAAATGAGCCTTCACAAGGTTTGTTAATGTGATCAGACAAGCCAGATAATCCCCAAAGCATCTATAGGTCAAATTGGAAAGATGACACCAAATAGGAAAGAAATGGGACAATTGGGTTAATCTTTCCAGGTGATCTAGTCACATCATCATAATGTTACCTAGGTGGTGCAGTGGAGTGTGAGGACAGGGGTCAGGAAAACTAAATTTCCTAAGTTCAAATAGCTGTGTTACCCTGGGCAAGTGATTTAACCTGGTTTGCCTTCGTTCCTCATCTACAAAATGAGCTCAAAGAGAAGATGGCAAACCACGCTAGTATCTTTGCTAAGAAAATCCCCAAATGGTGTCAGGAAGAGTGGGACATGACTGAAACAACTGAACAACATAAAAAGTTCCATTATCAATATAGTGGAAACATCTCATTGGTTAGCCACTACTATAGTATGCAATGTTTTGTGAGTTACTGACAATGGTACCCAAGATGAAGAAGTCATGGAGAGCAGCTAGATATCCCACAAAACATAAAGAAGAAATTAATTCAATAGTTAATGTACATTTAAAATAATTCGGTAAAAGTTTATACTATATTAATTATAATTTATTATTTTTAGAAGGGACATTTTTATGAAATTTAAAAAACATGTTATGGGAGTGTCACAATTTTGAAGGATGCAAAATTATTACTAATAACTCCATAAAATAATTATGTATTGCTTGAATGGGAAATTCATTATGGATCCTGGTACCTTGCATATGTTCCATTATATACAAATATATTGTGCTTATTTGGTTAACATGATTATGAAATTTTGATTGGTAGATTAATGAACTTTGAATATGCCTTCAAATTCTTATTTAGACTGTAGAATTTTCTTGAACCTTTCTTGTCTTTATTATCAGTGCTCTGATTGTTATGTTGCTATCTTTTTGCATTTTGCAAATAAACCAAGTTTAGCCAGTGATATAAAATCATAGGAGAAATGAACAAGAGGAGATTGATTGGAGTGGCAATGAGTTTGATATTTAAGGTCTTAGAGGCCTAATACTCAATTTATCTTAATCCTATACAGATTCTTTGTGGGCACTTTGCCTACATACCCTTGTGAATTTTCTTATGAAAGCTAGAAATATAAAACAGAACAAAAAATGTGTGTCATAGAAATTCAAACTAAAAAAGGCTTGTTAGGAACTAACAATTGTTTCATTTTAAATGATTAAAGGTAAATATTCCTGTCTCAATGACAACTAGTTGTTTAATTGACTTGAAAATTACTAGTTGTAGAGGAGATGAGAGTAAAGAGACAAGAGGCTTTTTCCAATTGGCCCTTCTTGGGTTCGTGATGGATACATTGTTCAGCATGCTTTCAGATTGACATGCTTTTAGTTCAGAGTGACATATTTTTCAGTGCTTCAATCCATTGTAGCTCTCTATGGCCAATAGCAGGATATAATTCCACTCAAGAATCCAATCCAATAAACATTTATTAAGTGTCTATGATATGGCAGTTATTATGATAAGTACTAGGCATATGATTAGTAAAAAGAAAGTCCCTGCCCTCAGTGAGCTTACAATATAAAGGGGAGATAACACACAAAATGAGTCAGAAAAGTGGGGCTAGAGGCAGGGATGGATTTTGATAAGACACCAAGGAGTACCCAGCACAAGAACATCTTATACTATGAAGTTGAAACTATTCAGGGCAGCAGATAAAAAGTAAAGGATTTTAAGAGTCTAGTTTCTGCCATTAGCTATAAAGGAAGTCATTGAAAGGAGTTTAATATTCCACCCTCCAAGCTCTTAAATAGAGGAGTAAGGAAGCTGAAGGAGGTCATCATTCAAGGTTTGAGTTAGCAATACAGTGGTAAGTTTAGAAGTGACAAGCTTTCTGGGGAATGGCATTTGTTCTAAGGAGCTGAAACCAGGCAGGCAGCAGATATGATGCCTACTAGCCCTAAGGCTTGTCTAGGCATCCAATTATTTTCAGTCACTAATTTGTTCTACTACTAATGTTTTACAAACTAGACGCCATCTTTCTTTTTCTTGATATACCTCATTATCTCAAATAGTCCCAAATATAAGGGGTTTTTTAATAGTTATGATTTCATAAAATATTGTAGCCTGAAGAAAAGCTGATCATCATCTTAGAACAGTGGTGTCAACTCAAATAGAAACTGAGCCCTGTGAACCACATATTAACTTAAAAAACCACAAATTATCATTATCTGTGTTGTATCTTTATTTTGTTAAATATTTCTCAATTATATTCTAATCTGCTTCTGGTAGCTGCAGAATTTTAGGGGCTTCATGCTTCTGCTGGGGGTTGGACACCTTTGATCTGAAATAAAGGTCTTAGTTTACTGAAAATATGTTAGTTTACAGAAAACTGAAATGAAAAGGAATATGTTGTTCAAAGTCACATAGGAAATTGATGGCAGTGCCAGAAGTAGAACCTTGGTTTTCAGAGACTCATTGTATTGTTCTGACACTGAAGTATCTATCAGAGGGTACATTTTTCTACTACGTTTCCACTGTCACATCTTCCAAGATCTTGGAACTCTGTTTGAGTTAGGTTGTAGATGGTCCTTCCTAGACTCCTTACCTTTTCCTGTGGTCTTATTGGCTGCATGAAGAATTGTCCTAGGAAGCATCCAATTCCTTTGAGTTCCTCTCTCTTATATTCCTTTCTTATGTTGGATTTATCCTTTTGGATCATCTAAGATGGTTGCAAAGAAGAAATAAAAGAATGAATGTGAACATTAGTCATAGTATCTAATTAAGGTTTCATTCTGTGGTATAGACTGTCCTGTATGAGTTCAGAAGTGATTGATGAAGGTTGGAACAGTAAGGGAATATTTTATAAACAGCACAGGATTTTAGATCTTGGAGGAAGGATAAAATTTAGATAGTCCAGAGTAGAGAGAGGAATGAGGGAAATGAAGGAAATTTGATTACTTAAAGTAGATCCAGAGGTGAGAAAGAACATGGCATGTTCATAGAAAAATTGAAGAGATGAGACAGACTAAAACTTGACAGCTATAGGAGTAAATTATCTTGGATAAACAAGAAGGAGGCCAGGTTAGGGAAGTCCATAGATTTATCTTGTGATTGCTTAGTACAATTTAAATATATACACATATGGTAAATATGGGAAAAATTATTAGACTTATACCTTGGTTAACAGAGAAATTAATTTTCTTTTTAAAAATGGCTCAGTATTGACTTTCTAAACTAAAGAATGGATATTTAACTGTGGACAGTAAGTTGACTGAATAAAATAGAAATAGAAACTCAGGAAGTAAACATGTACCTTTTTTCTTTGTTTTATTCTAAGGGTGGTCAGCACTCCAAGTAATTTTCTCTGCCTATGTGACAGCTCTGTCAAGACTGGATGTTGTTATTTGATGCCTTTCTTTTTTTTTCTTTCTCTTTTCTTTCTTTCTTTCCTTTTTTTTTTTTGAAACAGCATGACAGAAACCAAGAATTTCACACATGACAGTGAGGAAGTAAAAACAAGAAAAGTACATTTCTTTTGGTTACTGTTGGAAGATGTAAAATCAAGTTGGGGAAAAGGTTGAAAGCTATATTTTTCCTCCAATATATTCTAGGTGTGGAAATTGATTATTCAAAATGTAGTTAGTGTTAGATTATCTAGATAGAACTGACACATTTTTGCTGAGCTATGAGAATAACAAAGACCTCTGCTTTTTAGATCAAATAACAGAGTGTTGTTTTTTTTTAAGTGCAAGGTTAATAGAACTTGAGATAGATTTTAAATAACCTAGCTTTAGTTAAGTGCCAGGTTTTAAGTTAGTAGAATTATCTCTATTTTTAAAAATACTACTGATATACTATTTACACTTTGATAACTTTTCACAAAATGAAATCATTGTCTCCTTAGCAGTAGACTCTGTGGTGGACATATAGAATAGCTGACTCTTTTTCAGTTGATGATCCTTAAAATATTGATGTTATTATGTACTATGTTGTCCTGATTCTTCTCACTTCACTTTTCATAAGTTCATATAATTCTTCCTAGGTTTTTCTGAAAGTATCCTGCTTATGTTTTACAGCACAATAATATTCCATCACAATTATATATCACAACTTATTCAGTCATTTCCCAATTAATAGACATCCCCTCAATTTCCAATTCTTTGCCACCACAAAAAGAATTGCTACAAAAATTTTAGTGAAAATAGGTCCTTTTCCATTTTATTTTATTTCTTTGGGATACAGATAGTGGTGGTAAACAAAAGCTAAGTACAGTTTTATGGCTCTTTGTGAGTAGTTTCAAATTGTTCTTCAGAATGGTTGGATTAGTTCACAACTCAACTAAGAGTATATTAATACCCCAATTTTTCTACATCCCTCCAGCATTTATCATTTTTCTTTTCTCTCATGGTAGCTAATTGATAAGGGTGAGGTGGTTTCTGAGTTGTTCTAATCTACATTTCTCTCATCACCAGTGATTTAGAGCATTTTTAAAATTCATCTATTAATATCTTTAAATTGTTTATTCATACTAAGGCAAGATAAACCATATAATCTGATAGAACTGTCTTTTTAAATGATCTTTCCATTTACTTGGATTAGAATCAATGACTTCTGAGATTCTTTGTACCCCTAATAATCTATGAATCCACATTTCTACTGATATAGAATTAAGAAAAAGAAGGAATTATCCGAATATACCCAAGGCCAGAGATGGAACTCTATTTTATGGGTTGAATTTTAAAATTTATTTGAGGTAAAAGATAATGCTCTTTTCCTGTAACCATGGATGGGTAGATAATAACCAAATAGTAAGAATCAAACTTGTAGATTTGTAAATCTTCATTATAGAGAAAGGCCACAGAAAAGAGGCAGTTCTAATCTGTACCTGAAATAAACATTCTCTTTACAACATATTATATCCAGTCACTGGCCATCCAGCCTTTGCCAGAAGATCTCCAAAGAAGGGGGAGGGACAATGTCCTAACATAGATCATTTCATTTTCGGACAGATGTAAACAATAAGACAAGTTTCCTAAAATCAGGCCTAAATTGATCTTTTGCACTTTTAACTCACTATTATTGGTACTGCCCTCTGTGGCTAAAGAGTGCCATTTTAAATTCTTTTCTAAATGATGATGATTGTGATTTGCTTTTTACATAAATGGAAATTGTGTTGTATCAAAAGCTCTTTACTAAATTGTGATTTGTTTTTTTTATTATTTAAAACATTTTAACTTCTATCTTTCATGTTGGGTCACACAGATTTCTCAAAGTATCTCTTCTTCTCCCAGAGAATCATGCCTTATAATGAATAATATTTTAAAGATGAATAAAAAAGAAAGAAAAAGAAGATAAAAATGAAGAAAAACGTACTAATGTTATATATATGTATATACATTAATTACCAAAGTCCTTTATGAAAACTTGATTCAAAGATATACCATGTTCACCTACTTCCCTTCTTAATCCAGATGCCTTATTTTGTTTGTACAAAGCTTTTCAATTTCATATAATCAAAATCATCTATTTACATTTTGGTAATTTTTTTCCATCTTAATGTACACATTAATATTTTGGACTGATGCATTCCACTGTTCATTCACATTGGATTTATATTCCATTTAACCCTCCCAGATAAACCCTTAGGTATATTATAGTCATTTGATAGTTCAAATCACTAGGCCTAAATTAACTTAATTTATGTTAAATTAGCTATGATTTAAATTAATTTAAAATATAAACTAACTTAACTTAAAGTTAAATTAATTATAACCCAGGCTACTAAAATTAGTAAACATGCATTCTAAACAAGCAAAAGAAACAAAGTAAGCATTAAGCACCTGCTTTATGCCATATATTCTGGGCATAAAAAAGGTAAAAATTAAAGAATTTCTGTCCTCAAAGAACTTATTTTATTTTATCAGGTAATTTGATATATACATAAAATAATATATAAAGTAAATGAAAATAATTTATATGGAGAAGGTAATAGAAGCTGCTGAGATCAAGAAAATTTTCATGGTAGAATGAGATCACAGGCTAAGACTTCAGGGTAACATGATGAACAAAATGGAGAGCAAGATTTTTTTTTTTTTTGGTCTTCATCACCACTTGAACCATTCAAAAAATAGAATTATGAGTAAGAAATAAATTCAACATCCAAAATTGAGTTCATTATCTTTTCCCCACCCCACCTCAAGTCCTCTCTTCCTAATTTTCCAATTTATGTAAAGGGTACTACCAACCTCCTAAGCACCCGGACTCACAATCTGGTGTTATCCTCAACACATCTCTGTCTATGCCTCACCCACCCGATTAATATGAACAACAACACATACAAACAGGTTTGTGTATTTTTATTGTCAACTGAATATGAATATCAGTCAACAGTGTAACCAATAGCTCAAAAAAGCTAAGATCATCTTAGGTTTCTGTAGAGAAAATCCAGGTACCCAAATGAGCAAGGTGATAGTCCCAATGTATTTTGACCTTGTTAGCCCAGAGATTTTTGTGTTCAATTCTTCATACCACATCTTTTCCCACAATATAAAAGAATAATTGAAAGGACTTGAAATGTTCTAGCTATGAGGAAAGAAGATAGGAAAGAGAATGATAGCTGTCTTCAGCTGTTTGAAGGACTCATGTGGAAGAGACCAAGTATTTATTCTGTTTGTCCCCAGAGGACAGAACTGGTAGAAAATAGTGGAAATTAAGCAGTAGTAGGTTTTACCTTGAAACCAATTTTATTTAACAATAGCTCATATTTGTATCCCACTTTAAAGGTCTGCAAAATACTTTTTGTTCTGTCCTGTGAAGCAATTAATATACATATTATCACCTACATTTCACAGATGGACAAGCTGAGGGTCTAATAGGCAAAACCACTTATCTAGAACCATGCAGTAACTTGTATGAGGGAGAAATTAAAGCCATGTTTCTGGACTACATGTTCTGCATTTTTTCCTTGTGCCAAACCAGCTCTCCCATTCAATTAGTGCTATTCACAAATGGAATAGATTGCTTCAGAAACTAGATATTTCCAATAATTAGGGGATCTTCAGGGTAGGATGAAAACTTGCCTGTCCTCTTATATAGGGATTCAGATATCAATTAGACTGAAACACCCCCTAGCTTCATTACTACTCTGAGACTCTAGGACTCTATGGTACTATTTGTTAGTTTCTATGTGAAATAAAATCATCTAAGTGATATAGCTAAGGTTATCTAAGCCTTTGCAGAAACAAATAGTCTAAAAATGGGTCCATGGACTGGACCTGTGACTTCAATGATGCAGGGAACTCAGTGAGGACACTTAGTCCAACATCAGAAATCAATTCCTGCTTTGCTATATATAGTCTTAGAGAGGTGCCTAAGGTCTTCTTAGATGATGTTATTTACCCAGGGTTAAACAGAGGCATGTCAGAGGAAGCACTTGAGCCCAGATCTTTCTTATGCTAGGCCATCCCTGTATCCTCTACTATTTCTTAAAGTATTATAATATAGAATAGTTATATTCCATTTGGCTTGTTACTAATTAAGATAATGATTCCCATATTCTTTCTTAATTATCTATAGGATACATCTAATAGGAAATTTGCAAAGGTTCTAAGTCCTAGGTTCATTGGAATGAACCAGCTTTGACATACCCCCCAAAAGTGGGCTAATCATTGTGATTATAATGTTAAACCTTAGCAGGATTCTTATTTGTCTGCATTTTCAAAATGTGACTACTAAAATTAATTACATTCAAGAAGAGTTTATCAGAATGAAAGTCTCACAAGTTATATTTTTAGGCTCTAGAATTAAAGTGGCACCCATAGGCCAATAGATCACAGCAAAAACAGCCAAGCTTGCCGTTTAGAGTTCTTTAAACAGACTTATTCTGATTGTAACAAAAACACCCATAAATCTATGCACATATATATTGATCCTGGCTTCCCCTTAAAAATGACTCTGTCCCAAGAAGTTGGCATATTTCATAAACAAACCAACAAATTATTGATCCATCATAGACTCTAAAAGTCTTATGAAGAATCTAGGTTGCTTTTAAGTTCATGCTGTACCTACGGGAATGAGAAACTCGGAAATGAAAAATAGATATTTTAAAGAGAAGCACAAATAACAGAAAATGTAGAACTGTCTCCCTCTCCTCTTTAAGCTCCTATTGTGATTCAATCTCTGTACATCACATCAGTGTGTTGTATCTACTGATATGACACTTTGTACATTAGTCTGATTCCTTCCAACATGCATCAGTAATTAAGTTAGTTATATCCCTGTAGATAATTGTCCCTTTGTGAAAGGGGCTTTGATGAGAGTTGCTTTCTTTAAACAAATGGTGTGCAAATTAAAATTTCTGCATCATGTTTCTATTACATTTTTACTGTGACAATAAATGAAAAGTAATATAGCTTTCTATTCATTTGGTCTAAAAGGGCTATTACTTTGATTTTTATAAAAAAAATTAAAAGGCACCTAACAAAAGAATCTTTGTACTAAATAGAAGAGGAACACACTTCACATGATTTAAACAGCTGGATTTTTCCAGGGAATGAATAATATAAGCAATTTTAGAGATAAATTGTGTCCTTCAGGAGATTAAAATATTATTTCCTAAATTAATCCCAGTGTTTCTGTTTTCTTCCAAAAGAGTTATTTTGATACCCACAGATTACAGCTGCATAGGATCAGTTGTATAGGATGTCAGGTATAATTACAAAAAAAGCATGTTTTAAAAATACACTTCCTACTCCTTTCCAATACCACACAAAAAATTATTTGTCAGTCTTTTCTTCACTTTTCCCCTCTAAGTACACTTTTTGCCACCAACTAGAGAATGCAGTCTGATCTTGGCCAGATGTCATACTACACATTCTTCTGACCTATAGTGTCCTGAATGAGATGTCACATTTGAGTTATCACTTTAAATGACTTAGAAAAACACTAGTTCATTTCATCACAAGAAATTACACTACCAGCTTTTGTTTCACTTGATCAGAATTTTCTTACCTTCAATTTTCTTTTAATTCATTCATGTGGAAGAACAATTAACAAATTATTAATATTCTCTTGTATGAGCACATAGAGAGGCAAAGTTGCAAGGTGAGAGAGTTGGCCTCAGAGTCAGAAAGACCTAAGTAACAGTACTCCCTTTAACACCTGCTAGTTCTTTGATCCTCAGCAGGTCACCTATCTGTTGAGTTCCCTAGGCAATTCTATAAGACTAGAAGGTTCAAAGAACCTACATCTCTATAGAGAGTTCCCTCATCTGGGGAGATCCATATGGCAACGAAATCACAGGTCCATTCTCTCTATATCAAATAATGTATTTTTGCTTCGTTAAAGTCATTAGTGCTCGGTAGTGACAATATGTTTGAAATTCTATAATTATCTTTAAACTTTAGTTTTTAAAAGCGATTTGCAAATACTATCTCACTCCATCCCCACAACAGCCCTGGGAGTTATCTTATTTTTTTCCTCTATATTACAGTTGAGAAAACTGAGGTAGAGGTTAAATGACTTGTTATGGGTCACACAGCTACTGTTTATGGCAAATTTTGAACTCAAGGTCTTATGCTTTATACACCGTACAAACTAGTGTCCACATGAATAAGGCTGAGCTATCTTTATAAGTATTAATAAAATAATTTAGCTAACCACGTAACAACTATATTACGATTGGTTACATCGATGAGACCCTATATAAAACAAACAACACACCTATCGTAACAATTGCTGCTCTTCTTTTAGACTTATTACTATGCCCTTTATTATGTTTGGTTACTTATCACCTGAAAGTTTTATCTCCTTCTTTCTACCTTGTTAATGAAGTACAATTGCATGTATTTTGAAAGTAGTGAGAAGAGGTAAAAATATCCCTTATCTAAAATATTCATTTTTATTGTGAAAAGTTTTGTGTTCTGGGTGTTTCCACTATGTTCTCTGCAAATGGATGGGTTTTACATCACAAAAGCCTTAGGAGACATTGTCATAACCTTTACACCTTAGTTTCTATTTATTACTTCTTGGAGGAATATTTCTTAAGTGCTTTTTGAACTTAAGTTTTTGAACTTAAGTACTGATTGAACATTCCTACTCTATCTGGGCCTATGAATTGACTAACACAGTGATTTGTATATTGGTGTAATTTACCCACCACCAAAATTCTTGGATCAATTTCTCATTCTATATAAACTCTCAAGAGATTCCATAAAGGGTTTTATAAGATGAAAATCTGATCTTATTTTCCTGAGAAAAGATCAAGGTATTGACTGAATGGTATATTCAGAAGTTACCTTTGAGCTAACTATAGGACAAACCTTTATAGCATCTTTTTACTCTCTATTAAGAAGAAAAAAAGAAAAAAACTGATGAAAATATCATAAATAAAATATTATTATAATTATTATTAAATATAATTTATAATATAAATATAATTTATAATATAAATAATATTATTATAGTTATAATAAATTTTTTTATAAAATAAAATATTACCCTATTTCCATAGAAATGACTCTGTAAGCATACATATAAATTATTTCAGTGTTTTAGGCTACCATGCAGGTTAAATTACATACAGAAATCTCTCATAATGCAACACAGAAAGCCCACAATGCCAATATTTTCTTTGTCCCCAGATATTGGTGTTAAAACATGGTTTTACCTGTCATGCAAATTAAATGTCATACTGTCTTTCAGGCTAATTAATTTCTTTCTTTGTATTTCAGTAAGAAGTAACCAGAACAGAAACTTACTTATGAGTTAGTTTTCCTCAGTGCTCTGTCACTGATATTAAACTGTTACTTCTGTTGACCAGAATATTCTGCCATGATCTCTCTCATGAAGATGACCATCAGTTCTTGAAAGCAATGCTGGCAGGAGACACATTCTGGTGGCTTCTGCCATGCTGGAAAGGCTTCAAATACTGACCCAACTACAGTTCATTTCTGTAATCTAAAGATCAACCCATGTTTAGAAATGGTCGTCATCAGGTGATATTTTTCCCCAGCCAAACAATGGTGTAAGCCTATTCATTAAAATGTACATGGGTTATAATCTGTCCATGGGAGGAAAGAATGAAAGAGCATTTATTTAATACCTACTATGGTGCAATCACTGGGCATACAAATACCAGAGTGAGGAAGTTACTGTCATAAAGGAACTTAATATTCCAAATTTGGGGATGGAAGGAGAATAACACACACATACAAGGAGGCGTGGGCCAGGGAAGGGAATTTTGTCTCAGGCAATCAAAGTGATGAGTGGAGCCATGGGCCATTCAGTCGTCTCATTATTGATTTGATTATTGTCTCTAAAGCCAAAGAAAAAACCAGAAAGTGAGTATGCATGTTTGTGCATACATGCGTATGTCATTGACCTTGTATTGTTCAACATTTTCTATTGGTTTTAAGTTAATATTTTATTATAATATAATATATAATAATTTAATATAATAGCAACAGTATATTATGTTATTATCTGTGAATGAGTAAATGACCCAAAATCATTTATCACTTATTATTTACCAGATACTGTAATTAAGAGCCAGGAATACAGAGCAGTACCTGTGCTCAAGGAGCTGACATTCTAGAGTGGAAGAAAATATATAACTAGGGGTTAGAGGTGAAAATTGGGGTAAAGAATAAGAGGGTAGAAAAAGCAACATAGCGTAGAGATGCTCAGGAAGGACATAGACTGAGACTGGTCTAGTTGAGATAAAGGATAATTAAATAAGACCTCAGGGCTCCAGGCTCATAATGGCTAGAAGGTAAGGTAACACAGCCTGGAGAAAGCCAGTAATGATGTCAGAAATGATAGCTAATATTCTAGAAAGGACTCAGATGAGAGATGCTATTCAAGCTGAGCCTTGAGAAAAAAGTAGGGATTTCAAGAAGTAGAGGTGAGGAGCTTTTCCAAGAGCTGAGGAGAGCATTCCAGTCATGAGGAGCAGCCTGTATAAAAAGGTAGAGAAGCAGAAGAATGACCATGTGAGCAATTATAAGGAGGCCAGTTTGGCTAGACTGTAGAAAATTTGAAAGGAAGTACTGTGAAATCAGTCTAGAAACATAGGGTGGTGGCAATTTGTAAAGGGTTTTAAAAGTCAAACAGAAGATTTTGGACTTGAGTCTAGAATAAAATGGACTTTATTGAGTGGGAAAATAAAATGATCAGATCTATGCCTTAGTAATGTCTCTTTGGTAGTAGAATTTAACATGGGCAAGAGCAACTTGAATCAGGGAGACCAATTAAAATTCTATTGTAATAGCCCAAGGAAGAGGTCATGAAGGTTAGAAAAAATGAGCGATAACATTTACTATGAGATTAATGTTTTATATCAAAATGTCTTATAAGCTTAACAAGCCAATGATGAACTCGTTCACCTATTATTTTGAAAGCCATGAAAATTATGTCATGGCAGAGTGGTACACTTGTACCCAGATGTTATGACTTTCCTGTCTTAACTTTCAAGACACTTATTTATGCTTTCAAAAGATTGGTGTTAAGTTTTTGGGTTAATGGGACAGAACATCATTCCTAAATGGTAGACATCATTAAATAACATCAAAATGAAAATTTCTAGTTTACTTTTAACATTAACATAGATTTTAAAGAATCAACTGAGGAATAATTTGACATCTTCCTTATAAATGTTCAACTGTTATAAATAATTCTGATTTTATTTCCTGAACTGAATTAGGGCACAGTTTTAAAACTTTAGCTCAATGTAATCAGAAGGAAAACTTTTTTTTTTCTAATCTACTTCAACATAAATATATTCAGATCTGACTTCTAAGAGCTCTGGCATCCATATCACATAATGTTAAATTTTGTTGTTCAGTGGTTTTAATTGTTTCTGACTCTTTGTGATCCCTTTTGGGGGTTTTCTTGGAAAAGATACTGGAGTGGTTTGCCTTTTCTTTCTCCAGCTCTTATAGATGAGGAACTGAGGCAAACAAGGTTAAGCGACTCATTCAGGGTCACACGGCTAGTAAGTATCTGAGGATATATTTGAACTCAGAAAGATGATTTCCTCCCTCCAGGCCCACTATTGTAGAACACTGTGCCACCTGGATTTTTCAGAATATTATGTGTCCTTGATAATACCTTGTAAAACCAAGCACAAGCTTGGCCATTACTTACCTGTAAATAATTGTGGAAATTAGTGTTTTCATTATACTTTGTAATGAGATATAAAATGGTTTCATTAGAAATGCTGGTTGCAACTGTATATTAGTTTATAACTTATATATATACGTGTATATATATATATATGTATATATATATATATATATATGTATATACTCACGTAAGTAATCTGTAAGACAAAGGAGAGGTACAGCGGGCTTAGAGATGTTAAGAAAAAAATTCATTATCTATCATCAAAACCTCCCACTACTTCATAGTAGTAAATTTTGAAAATTTTTTGTATTCATTGAACTGAATTGAATGTGTATTTATTAAACTACAAGGTTCACATAGGCATATTAAAATTTATAGTTAATGTCCTTCACATCTAAGGTAGGTGGCATCTATATTAAGACGCAGATTTATTTTGATCATGGCGATTTTAGACAACCGTGTCTTTCTTTTACAAATTTAGGAACATTTATTTCATTTTAGCTATCATGAATTTGTCTCTTCTACTTTCTCCATTCATTCCTTCATGGAGTAATGAGTATATTTCGGGTAGGAAACTTTTCAGTGTAACATCAATTTCCCTGGCATTGAGTTCTTGATTTATCCATGAAATGAAGACTTTTGCTCCCTCAGAATAGCTTTAAGATTTCTTGACTTTGCCCGTAGTGCTTTGATTGTTTCAAAAAACCTCCTGTGGGCCTTTACTAAAACCCTCTCTCTTGTCTGAGAATACTTCAAAGCTATGCGGTGTTTTTAAAAGTGTTCAGTTGTATGGTCTGAAACCCACATATTGCCTTCTTTGGAGCCCCAAGCGTGTCTTAGGTACCTTAGCAAAACCTTTCTGTGTGGGGACGTAACACTCTCAAAGTTTAACTCATTGTCACAAATAATGAATTAGATAGCTTTTCAAAAACACAAAAGTATTCCCTTCTGTCCTGTTAGATCCCCATTCTGTTTCTACAGTGTGACAGTCAACAAAATGTTCCTCCTAAAAACGTATCATTTTTGGTGGCTACTTTAAGGATTCAAGCAGTGAAATACCCACCTCTGACAATTTAAAAAAAACAAAGAGAATACATCTGTTGCTACTAGGCCCTTTAAATTTGTCAGTGGCTTTATATATTATTAATAAATGTATAATATTTATTCATTTTTTTCCAAAATTCAACAAAGTTTTATAAAGACTCATCACAGTAAGGTATCGCTACTGGGAGCTGAGAAAGAGAGTGAGATTATGTGAGATTTGTATCCTACCCTCATAAGGCTAATAGTCTAATCTGGAGATGAGACAGACAGTTATTTTACAATATTATATAATAAGGGCATTAGGGAGGTGAAAAAAAATGCTGTGTGAGATCTGAGGATGAAAGATCATAATGGAACAAGGTGGAATGAGAGAATGTGGAAACATTTTGGGGGAAATAACAGCTGAATAGCATATGGTCTCCAGTTGAACATCCCAAGAATCTAAACTTGGTGCTATGCCATTTAATACTTTTATCATTTACTTAGATAAAGGATTATAGATAACATGTTCATCAAGTCTGTAGATGACACTAAGCTGGGAGTGATAGCTAAAACATACGATGAGAATCAGGATCCAAAGAGATCTTTAGAGATTAGAACATTGGGATGAACATAAGAAGACAAAATTAAATAGGGTTAAAAGTAAGTCTGACCTGAAATAAAAAAGAAAATCAGCTTCTATAGTCAAAAAAGAAGGCATGGTTATAGAGTAGCTTGTCCTAAGAAGATCTAAGGGGTTTAGTGGACTATAAGGTCAAGATAAATCTGCCATCTTGTAATGGATCCGTCAAAAGCAGCAAGAAAATAAAAAGGAAATACATGCTAATTCAATCATGGGCTGCATTGAGAGAGGTAGAGTGATAGGCAGTAAGCAGATGAGAGTCATGTATAAGATGTCCTGATCTCCCTGTAGTCTGTCCTGGTCAGAACGTATCTGGAGTATTGTGTTCAGTTCTGGGCACCAGAGTTTAAGAAAGACAGTAATAAGCAGCATAGAAGTGAGAAGATTTCAACCAGAATGGTGAAGAGCCTTGAATCTATGTTATTTGAAAATTGTTGAAGGATCAGGAGTTGCTTGTCCTGGAGAAGAACATTCTCAGGGAGACATGATAGCTGCCTTCAAGTGTATGAAAGGCTGAATGTAAAAGGCAGATGAATAATTTTATGTAATTATGTAATTGTGTATGTACACAATATTTTGCACACTTTTAAGCTTGTTCTTTGTAGAGCTCACCTGAGTGCCATTCTTTGATGAAGTTCTTTGCTATAGCCAGTAGCAAACATTTATAAAATACTTAATCCTAGGAGCAATGGGTAGAAGTTGTAGAGAGGTAAATTTAGCCTTAAAGTGAGCCAAATCTTCTTAATCCTTTGAAGTGCCCATAACAGAATGGGGTACCTCAAGAAGTGATAAGTTCCCTCTCCTTGGATGTCTTTAAATAGAAGTTACAAAACCAACTTTTTGTGGGTTTTGGTAGGGAATTCATGGAATTAGAGGAGATGACCACTGAGGTCCCATCCAGCTCTCAAAATTCTGTGGTTCTTTAAGTTAGGTTTTAAAGCATAGGTAGGAATTTAATTAAGAGGCAACATGGATAGAGTAGCCTCAGAGTGAGGAAGACCAGAATTTGAGTGCTATGCCTGCTACATTCTGGCTTGGTGAAGATGAGAAAATTGCTTAACCTCTCAGAGTCCCAGGCATCATTGTGTTCAGGGGCTCCCTGAACTTGTCCTCTTGAGTTGCCATATTTTCCAGACATACTTAACCTGGAATATGCAGGAGGCTCTGAGCATGTCAAGGACAAAGCCCTATCCTGAGCTGACATAATCTGTCATTTACACTCCAAGTTGGACTCCTTGTGTGTCCTTGGGAGTGAAGACAGGTGCCAGTTAACTCAGATAAGACTGAGAAACTGTGCAGCTGGGACCATTATAGATAAGCAAGCCATCCTATCTTCATAATCTAGCAGTTCCCTAGGGAAAAGAATGCCAACTTACTTATTGATAATTTTCTCTCCCTTTCCTTTGTCTTTTTCTTCCCCTTTGAGAGGGAATTAGTCATCTCTCCACCCTTAACTGTTCTTTCTCTCCTCCCATTCAGGAGGAGATTGCTGTTCCTCCTCCTCCCTTTGTTGAAATTTCATAAATATGCATGTTTCTGTTTGGATTGCAAACCCATTGCACTTAGAGTTCTACATGCATGCTCATTTCTTTTGTAATAAATCCAGTTGCATTATATGTCTCATGGACTTCTGCTATTTTTTTTGGGGGGTCAACAATTACCAATCACCAAATAGCTGAAAAATTGCCAATCAACAATGGTAGAGGAAGTTCCTTACCAAGATCTCCATCTACTGATGAAATCATTCCTATCCAAATTATAGGTCAGCTGTATGTCACAGTGGATAGATTGCTGGCCTTGGAGTTGACAATACTTATCTTCATAAGTTCAAATCCAGCTTCACACACTTACTTATTGTGTGACCCTGGACAAATCGCTCAACCCTATTTGCCTCAGTTCCTTATCTGTATAAATGAACTGGAGAACAAAACAGCAAACCACTCCAGTTTTTTTGCCATGAAAAGTCCAAATAGGGTCATGAAAAGTTGAATGTGACTGAATCAACCTAACAAAAATCCAAATTATAAAATAAGGTGGGGGGAAGAGCAAGTTTTATAGATAAAGACAAGGAAGGAAGTCTTTTGATGATAAGGAACAGAATGAAAAAAGATGGTAATGAAATTTGAAGATCCTTTTGTATTGCTAAGCTAAGAGGTATTTAGCACCTAGTTTCAAATTAACCCTTTGTTAAAGAAACAGAAGGTATGAACCCCTGTTGCTGACATAACAGGAAGCAGGTGAACAAGGAGGAGCTATACCATATTTAAGGAAGAGCGCAAGCTGGACAGTCAGAACTTCTTGGGATAAGCTTTGAGGATGCAGAGCAGCTGCTTCCAGAGAGAGAGAGAGAGAGAGAGAGAGAGAGAGAGAGAGAGAGAGAGAGAGAATTTTTCTCAGTGAGCATGTGGAGGCTGGGCTGCCACTGCTGGACTGGAGACTGAACTGAGAATTGAGAAAAATTGAGAAGAGAAATGAGAATTGAAAACTGAGACAGTATTCCTTGGAACAAGCTGCATGGAGGCTGGATAAAGTGATTTTGATTTTGAGAATGGAGCTTATGGTGCTGAGGACTTCTGAGGGCCAGCTGGAGATGATGAGGCTGCCGAGAATTTCCAAGGACCACCCAGAGCTGCCAGAGTAAGTATGACTGTGGTGTCAATACTTTGTCTGTGGCTCTGTTAAATTTTCTCTTCCCAAGAACAAAAACTATGAAGGACTTGAGGTGGACTGGACACTGTGAGCTTCAATACAGAGCAGCAACTGCCCAGACAGCTGGACAAGGAACTGGGACCTGTCTGCCTTTGAACTCAGCTGACAGTTGGTTAGATTCAGACAGGAGCTAGGACCATGGAAGAGGAACCATGGAAGCTGAAAACCTGCCCTGAGTCAAGATGGAAAGACCTCTCTGTGGGTACTGAGTAGAGACTGATGAAATTGACTGAGTAGTGACTGATGAAATAGAAGACTGAATAGTGACTGATTAAATTGTAGCTTACTAGTGACCTAGGGGTAGATGGCTTCTGTACTTCTCACTACCCCTTAAGAGGGTACTGAGTAGTGTCTGTTGAAGTTGTAACTTGATTGCATCCCATGGGTGGTCAACTTTGACTTTTGTACTTAATTGAGTTAAGGATTAAGGAGGCTTGCCTCCTTAAGACTGATCGAATTAAGGACTTAACTAAATGATTGATTGACTAAATGATTGTACTTTGTTTAAACTATGTGACCACTTTGGTGAAAACTATACAGCCATTTTAGTGATAGGTTGTTGAGTTATTATGTCATTGTGAATGCTGTATTTTGATTTTCTATGATAAGTTGTAACATTGTGAATGCTATACCTTGATTTTCTGTGAATGTTTTGTTATTTATTATTGAATAAATAGAGAGTCTGCTGTACTATGTAATCAGAACCTTGAAAGCTGGTCACAGCAGAAGTCCTCTGGAAAGCTGCTCATGCTTGACTTTACATACATATATCAGTATGTGTGTGCCATATGTGTGTGGCACATATTTGCTACATATGTGTAAACATGTAACAAACATGAGTTGCTATTATTTATATATATATATATGGATGTATGCCTGTGTTCTTTATAGGTACATATTATATTCATTTAAATCTGTATATAAACACACATGCATACATATGTGCATATATGTTCATATATATGTGCATACATACATATGTGTGTGTCTATCAATCTTTCTATTTATCTCTATTTTTTATTCTCCAAAATTAAAAAGAAATTGTTCCCAAGAGGAAGAAAGAATAAAGCCTTTTACATCTCCCTTACCTTTGGACTCCAGTAGATTAATTGAATATAATGGTTATTTTTTTAGCTGGGTGCAGTCTTAAAACCAATTTATCTTGTTTTTTATGATGAACACAATAAATTTCAGCCTCTCTCTAGCTTTTTGAATCATCTGTAGCCTGTGTTTGACACCTACAAATTCATCTTTTCATCCTTGGAGTTCTTTAGAGCAATTTAATCACCTGCATTTTTACCTTTAGTCAATATTAATGTACTTGGGAACTCCACCCATATGACAAAACTAGATAAAGGGTTTTTTCTTTTCATTTATTTGCTGTCTCAGGAACAGCTTTTGTCAGAAGAATAGGAGAGGGGGGAATTAAGAGGAGGTTTCTGATGATATTTCCAGGATTGGAAAAAGTTCAGGTTTGGGCTCTGAACCATAGGAACTATGGAAGAAATATGGCCTTTTTTAAAATTACAACTTCAAACAATAACCTTTGGTCAATAAACAGAAACTGATTGGAGTATAATGAAGCATGCCTTTATTCTTGAACAAATACAAAGGAAAAATATCTGGGAATGTAGGTATGTCAAATAATCATTTTGCAAAATGTTGGGACTTTTAGCAAAAACTGCAGCAGCTGAGGTTTCAGGTGTCCAACAAATATGTCACTACACAGAGTGAGTGACCAGTGGTCAATTGTGAGTGACCAATGGTCAATCTAAAAATCTTTATCCATTAACTACCATTCTCAGTTAAGGTCAACCAAAACCAAATTAGTGAACTCCTTTTAAATGAATGTAATTCAACAAACGTTTATTAATCCCAAACAAACATTCTCTGTTCTTCCAAATAGCTTAACACAAAAAGGTAAATACAAGATAAATTGAGGAAAAGAAGACTACCAATGAAGGGCATTGTGGAAGACTTTATAGAGATGGTAGCATCTGAATTATGGGAGGAAGATGGAGATTTTTGAAGGTAGAGATGAACAGAGAATATATTCTAGATATACAGTTCAGCTTGTGTGAATGCTTGAAAGCTGGAGAAAGAATGCCAAGTTCAGGGAACAGATAATGAACCAGCCTACCTAGAACATAGATTTTGTAGAAGTATGCTATATTTAAAAGGCTGGAAGTTTAAGTTGGCACCATATTGTGGATTGTCCTAAATGGAATACTGAATGAAGAGTTTGTATTTGATCATAGATATAATAGAGAGTCATTGATGGTTTTTGATCAGTAGGTGGCAGAATTATAACTATGCCTTTGGAAGAATATTTGGTCAGTTATATGAATAACTGAAGAGCAGAGACCAGGAGAAGCAAAGCCAAATAGGAGCTTGTTAAAGTATTCTGAGAAAGAGATGATGAGAACCAGAGTTAGAGTGGGAGATGTATGTGAGTAGGAAAAAAAAATGAACAGATGTGATATTTGGAATAAAACAAATATTTTGAACATTTAATCAAGAACAGTAGATGTCAGGCTATGAAGAATGAATGAGAGAAGAAAGTTGAAGATGACTTTTTTGTTAAGAACATGAGTAACAAAGAGGATTATAGATCCTTAAATAGGAATAGAAAAGTTTTGGGAAGGGACAAGCTTAGGTGAGATAAAATTAATTTCATTTAGATATATTTAATTCAAGATGCCAATAAAGCATTTAGGTTGATGTACCCAACACTGTTGGCATAAGATTAAAACTCTTGAGAGATTTAAAAGGTGAATTTGTAAATTTGGGGATAATGTGTATAGAGAAGGTTCTGAAAGCAATGGGATCTGATATGATCACCAAGGAAGCGAGTTTAGGCATGGAGGAGAACCAAAGACAGAACTTAGTGTACACCAAAGGGGTGAGAGGGAATTACACTGGGAGAAAGGGAAAGGGAAAAGTAGAATGTGGTAAATTATTTCACATAAATGAGAAAGAAAAAGCTTTTACAGTGAAGGGGAAGAGAGTAGAGGTGAGGGGAACTGACTGAACCTTATTCTTATCAGATTTGGCTAAAAGAGAGAATAAGATACACACTCAATCAGGTATAGAAATCTATCTTACCCTACAGGAAAGTAGGATGGGAATGGAATAATAGAAGGGGGATTGGGTGATAGAAGGGAAGGCAGATTGGGCAAGGGGCAGTCAGAAGCAAAACACTTTTGAGGAAAGACAGGGTAAAAGGAGAGAGAATGGAATAAATGGGAGTGATAGGTTGGAGAAAAATACAGTTAGCAATAGTAATTGTGAAAAAAAGTTTGAAGCAAGTTTCTCTGAAAAAAGTCTAATTTCTCATATAGAGAACTGAGTCAAATTTGTAAAAATAAAAGCCATTACCCAGCTGATAAAACATCAAAAGATATGGACAGTTTTTAGATGAAGTTATCTATAGCCATATGAAAGAAAAAAATGCTCTAACTCACTATTAATTAGAGAAATAAAAATTAAAACAATTCTGAGGTGCTGCCTCATGCCTATTAGATTGGCTATTAGGACAGAAAGGGAAAATGACAAATGTTGGGGAGGAATGTGGGAAGAAAATGAGACATTAATGCATTGTTGGTGAAGTGAAATGATCAACCATTCTGTAGAGCAATTTGAAACTATGCCAAAAGGCCTATAAAATCCTGCATTACGCTTTGACCTAGCAATATCACTACTAAGTCTGTATCCCAAAAGAGATTTAAAAAACAGTTAAGGAAAAAGACCTATATGTACAAAAACATTTATGGCAACTCTTTTCTAGTGGCAAAGAGCTGGAAATTGAGGGGATGCCCATCAAGTGGGGAATGGCTGAACAAATTTTGGTATGTTATTGTGATGGAATGCTATTGTGCTATAAGAAATCATGAGCAGGATGCGCTCAGAGAAATCTCAAGACTTACATGAGTTTCTGCAAAGTGAAATGTACTGTGTACAAAGTAACAGCAGTATTGTGTGATGATCAGCTGTGAAGGACTTAGCTATCCTCAACTATGCAATGATCCAAGACAACTCTGAAGGACTTACGATGAAAAATACTATCCATCCCTAAAGAAAAAAATAATGGTGTCTGAATACAGATTGAAGCATACTTTTTTAACTTTATTTTTTTTGAGTTGTTATTTTTATGTCTATGTTTTCTTTCACAACATGATTAATATGGAAATATTTGCATGACTACACATGTATAATATATATCGAATCGCTTGCCTTCTCAATGAGGGAGATTGGGTAGGGAAGAAGGGAGAAAATTTGGAAATCAAAGTTTTAAAAATGAATGTTAAAAATTCTTTTACATGTAACTGGGGAAATATAAAATTCTAAATAAAATTTTAATAAAAAGATTTATCATGTTAAAATAAATGTACTAAAGGGAAAGACTATAAAAGTGAGAGTTTCATTTAGGTTGCTACTTTATATGATTCAATTATTGGATTTCATGTTTTTCTCTGAAATAAGTGATGGTTGCTACATATATCCATATAAATCATATACATGTGGGTGTGTGTATATGTGAATATATTTGTAAGAACACACACCTATATGTATAATCACATGTATACGTTTGCATATGTATATAAATGTGTATGTGTGTATGTATACACACATGCACACCATATAGCTACCTGAAAAATCAATTGGTAATATATTCTGTATTAGAATATAATGTATAAATTGCAATTATGTTTCAATTCAATATTATCTATCAATGATCAGTAATTATATTTCTGTTGACTCCCTAGGAGATCAAAGAGGGGTGTTATGGGAATCTGAAGATCTTCCCTGCCCCTAGGCCCTTTGCTTAAGTGACTTAAGTGGCTCTGTGAACCTTCCCCTATTTGAAAGTATACTCTGCCCCCTAATAGGCTGAATGTGTGATGAGAGGCTTGTTTTTCAGGAATGCCCGCGCCTTGTTGCTTTGTGATTGGGCAGTGGGTCAAGAGGGCTGTGACATTCTCTGATCCAGGAGAAGGCTATATATACGCCCTGATGTGAGGTTTTGCTTTTGGGCTTTACTTTGAGAAGAGTTGTGTGATTTGGCCAGACGAGACACTGAGAAGCCATGGAGCCCCCTGGCTTTGAAAAACCCAGATGTTGGTGCTTCCCTCTCTGGTAACTGAATAGGTATGGATGTAATGGTCAGATGGTTGGAAGCCCATCTGCTGATCTGTTTCTTTGTCTGCTTGTAACTTCTGCTTGTATTCTGTTTGCATTCTCTGAAGTTCAGGGTGCTGACTTTTTTCCCCCGAACTAGGTGAATGATATATGTTTGATTGATTAAAGTAAGGTTGTTAACCCATTTTGAGTTGCTTTCCTTTAGAAAAGCAGATCTAAGAACCTGTGCTAGCAGCCACCCTGGGTATGCTAGGGTGCTTGCTGATACAAGGGGTAGAGGGTAACAAGAATTATACTATTTTGAAATAGAAGGAAAAATATTATTTAATGGGGGAAAAAAGAAGCAGAAAAGTCAAACTTTTGAAAGGTCATTGAATTTATCGATTGAAAAATGATTGGTCAACTTGCTAATGTGATGCAATGAGAAGTTAGATTAAAAGTAGTTGAAAAATGAATAAATAAATGAACAAGTGGAAACAGCAAATGTATACTGCTTTCTAAGGACCTCATAGTAATAGGAAGGAAAAATATAGAATAATATATTTGAAGAATGCTAGAACAAAGTGAAGACAAGTTTAATGCAGGAAGAAAATAGGCACATTTTTAGGAAAGAGAAAGGGAAAGTGGGAGGGAGACAGAGAGACAGACAAAGAAAAGAGAGAGAGAAGAGAAAGAGAGAAAATATATGATATGATATGATATGATATGATATGATATGATATGATTGATATGATATGATAGGCAAAGTCCAGAGGAAATAATGGGGAAGAGAGATTGTTCTTAATTAGGAGATCAAAAAGCTTCACTTACTCATGTTATGGGAATCTGAAGATCTTCCCTGCCCCTAGGCCCTTTGCTAAAGTGTCTACGTGACTGAGGACCCTTGGATATTTGAAAGTATACTCTGTTCCCTAATAGGCTGAATGTGGTCACGTGGAGCCTGTGGCGCCAGGCTTGTTTTCCAGGAATGCCCGTGCCTTGTAGCTTTGTGATTGGGCAGTGGGTCTAGA
>CM053580.1:257528459-257558441 GCA_028627135.1 Pseudochirops cupreus
TCTGGTATTTAAATGAATGCACTATCTATATTTCTTATGTAGAGAGCCTGTTCCATTTTGTGATTAATAACTATATCAGCATATTTATAGTTACTGTAGGCATTGTGAATACTGCATTGCTGATACAACAGCACAGGCACAGACTTCACTGGGGTGTGTGAGGAGAGAGATTGTGCAACAGCTGCTATAGGGAGTATGTCAGAAACTTAGGGAACAATAAAAGGATTACCATGGGACATGTGAAGGGCCAGTTAAGATTGGGCAAGAAATCAGTAATAGACTTAACTAGCACGGTTGCATTTTCAACTTCTTCTAGCAGTGTTCAACAAGATGTGATAAGTGGAGATAGCATGTGTGGGAATATTGTTGTTGTTTAGTCATTTAGTCATATCTGACTCTTTGTGACCCCATGGACCATGTTTTCCATGGTGTTTTCTTGGCAAAGATACTGGTTTGCCATTTCCATCTTCAGTCTTTTAAGGTAAACAGAAGTTGAGTGATTTGCCCAGAGTCACACTAATGAGCGTGAGGCCAGATTTGAACTCAGACTTTCCTGACTCAAGGCCCAGTCATCTATCCAATGAGAAATCTAGCTGTCCTATTTGTGGGCATGATCCAAGGTTCATTTCCAATATTTGAACTATGGCACAATATGGAGACAAAGAATACAGTAGAAATATATTTGACCTGGACAACTACAAGGTCAAAACTTTGAAGGGAAGAAGTTGAGACCAGAACAAATAAATAGTTAACATTTAAATCATGCTTTGAAATTTGCAAAGTGCCTTACAAATATTATCTCATTTCATCCTAACAATAACCTTATTAGGCACCATTATCACCATTACAGTTGAAAAAACTAAGGCAGAGATCAAGTGAATTGCTCAGGGTCACGCAGCTGGGAAGTGATTGAGGCCAGATTTGAGTTCAGTTATTCCTGTCTATTATCCTAGCTCTCTATACATTGTACTACCTAGCTCCCTGGAACTGATAAAGGTTTAGAAAACCAGAAAGATTCCAGAAACTTAAAGTTAAAATGAACATGAAGACCAAGGTGATGAGGAACAAGACAAGAAGGAGTGTAAAGACATCAGATTTTTATTCAGACAAGGAATTAAAGATTTGAATATCATAAAGTAAGTAGCCTTAGTTATAAGAAATGGTAAGATGTAAAGTATGACCATCTATCCCTTTGTGTAATAAAGTTGGGGTGAAGATGTAGCTCTTGGGAACTGAGGATATTGATGAAGTAGGAGGCTAGAATGTTTGAGCAAACATCCATATGTGTACTGAAGATTCCTAAGTTTTTTAGCAATAATTGGATGCAGGGGAAGGCTGTGAGCCAGGTCCAGGATGTGAGAAAGGAGGGTTGCCTGGAAGTCAGATAATGACAGCAAGATTTTGCACCAGGCAATATAGTGAACCTCAAAGGAAGAGACGCTACTGAGTCAAAATAGCAGAGAGGGTTTACAAGTGGCAGCAATATGATTTTTCCTTTTCCCCATTGTCTGAAGAATGAAGCAAGGCACAACTCTCCTTGAAAGGCTGGACAATGATAAAATGTATTAAGAAGAGTGAGGCTTCCATGATGGGGAGAAGATGAATTTCACA
Source organism: Pseudochirops cupreus (assembly GCA_028627135.1). Lineage (NCBI taxonomy): Eukaryota > Metazoa > Chordata > Mammalia > Diprotodontia > Pseudocheiridae > Pseudochirops > Pseudochirops cupreus. Next base: position 257,530,071 of record CM053580.1, read on the forward strand.
ATTTAATTCAATCACAGAAGTAAAATTCAAACAGTTGAATGAGTTTGAGCAAATAACTCATTTTGACTATTATAATACCCAGATTAACTATAAAGGACGTATGAAGAAAGATGCTATCTGCATCTGGAGAAAGAACTGATAAACAGAAACATCTATAGAATAATTTTACACACACACACACACACACACACACACACACACACACACACACAACTGTGGTTTGTTGTTAAAGAGGACCATGACATAAGAAAGATGATGACAGATTTGCAATTGAATTGTATTTGAGTGAAGGAGGGCTGCACAAAATTACCAGCCTCACTTTCTCCTCCAGAGCCATCTGGGTCAGGGGCCAGACATAGGGCAGGATGACTGGAGATGGCCAAGGATACAATAGGAAATCTTGGCCTTTTTAAGCTAAGATTTTTCTGAGTTCTCACTTTGAATGAAGCAACACCCATTCAGTGAATAGACATCTAAGAAGTGAGTCAAGGGATGGCCCCTTGCCTATTTGTGTCTAATGGTAGCCATCTCTGAGGGTGGGGGGGAGAGAGAGAAAAAAAAGGATACAAAGAAAAAGAAATTTACATGATAACTATATCATATTTTTAAAAGAATAGCAAGTTGTATATAATTGATTTGCAGTTTCATATTCAATTATTTTTTTTTATTATACTACATTTTGGAAATGCTTGTTTTATTCCATAAATTAAAAATGAAACAAATTAAAATTAAAACAGAAAAAGGAAATTAAACAGGTTTGCCTTTGTTGAATTGTTGCAATCTATCAAATAATATTCTTTCTGTTAGTAAAACAGTGTCCAAATGAAGATCTAAGATGCTGGAAAAAAAAAAGTGAAGATTTTGCCAGCAAAGGCATGGCCTCATGCTGCCTTTCTAACACAAGTCCTAAGGCAAGAGCCATTGCTGTGGGCTTCATTGTGTTACGGAAAATATTTGTTACAGTCTTACCATTCAATAAATATTGAACAAGGACCTATCCTATGCAAGTCAGTGAGTGAAAAGCCGTGAATATTTTTTTAAAATGACAAAATAACGCAATCCCTCCTTTCAAGGACCATACAGACTATTAGAGTCCTCATGTCATGTTTATATAGATAGACAGACAAACAGATAGAGATATATAGATATATGTCATACAAAGACATGTGATACAAAGTTGTGTTGGGTCTAGAAGAGATCAACAGAAAGTGTTTCTAGAATATAGGAGGAGTGAATACTCACAAGGAAAATAGGAGAGAAGACTTCCTAGAGGCAGTGACACATGAGTGGGAAAGAAAATGAAATATTTTAACACACTGTAAGGAGAAGTACTGGATTATAGTCACAGGGATGTTCTATGTGAATACAAAGTCATGAGAGGTAAAGATAGACTCAGAGAAGATCTAGTAATTGAGTTTAACTGAAACAGAGTCTTTGAATGTAGGTTGCATGAAATATGATTGAAGGACAGAGTAGAGCAAAATTATTGAGCGTCTTTAATGTAAAGGGATTTCTATTTTAACCTATAGACAACAGACAGTCCCTGAGAGATGTTGAGTCCCAGAGGGACATAGCATTATAAATTTTAAATTATTAAATATATAAAGAATCAGAAAGTACTTTAGAAGTCATATTAATCATCCCACTCTTTCTGTAGATGAGTTGTCAGTCTTTCCCTTTTATGAAAGTTAGTTGAACATCTGTGTGAATAATGATGAAAGAAAAACTGGAAGGAGGGGTATTAATCTTGATAGTATTACAAGAGAGTTGGTATGGTTTAGAAACAAGTCCTTGGAATTTCAAGTCCTACAGCCTAGTTTTGGATCCTTCTACCTTTGTGACCTTGAACCTCTTTGAATCACATTTCCTTCGTTTGTAAGATAACGTTACTGGGCCAGATGATTTCTAAGATCCCATTCAGTTCTCAATCCTGTGGGCAGGAGATGATGAAAATGAAGTATAGTGGTATCTATATGAGTAAGTATAGAGGAAAGAAAAAAAAGTGAAGTGTAAAAAAAATATCTGTAGGATTGGATGGCTAATTAAAAATGAGAATAAATGAAAAGTAAGAGCAATAGATTTTGAGTCAACATGATTAAGAGTAGGGTGATGTTATCAATAGAAATAAGATTTGAAGCAAGGTAAGGATTTTTTGTGAGGATAAAGGAGAATAAGAACATGAGTTTAATTATGAACATGTTGAGTTTGAGGAGTCAATGTGACATCTAAGTAGAGATAAGGAGCAGGACATTATAGATGTAACTTTGGCACTCAGGGAAGAGACTTAGGCTGTGCACTTCTGTGTATTAACATGTATTTATAAACATGTATGATGTGTTTTATATACAGAAACATATATGTCATCTGTATAAAGTTGATCATTTAAATCTTTCTAGTGGGCAAAATTTTCAAGGGAAGTTATAGAGGGTAAAGAGAAGAGGACTAAAGGCAGAGGAGGGAGACTCACAGCATGCAAATAAGAGAAAGGTAAAGGAAAATGAATAGTTTACAAGGCTGATAAAAAATGACACCAATAGGATTAGAAACTGAAGAGAGCAACATCAAGAAAATCAAGAAGCCTGTATCTCAAAGTGCAAAAGCATCATTCTGTCCATCCTTGTCAAATGCGTAATTAAGACCTTTTTATTTGCAAATAAGAAGTAATTAGGCCCTCTTAGACAAAACAGTTTCAGTAATGGGATAAGAATCCAAATTGTAAAAGGTTTGAGGATTATTTAGGTGGTGAGGAAGTAGAGTTACAAGTATAGGTTTTCTTTTTGTGGAAGTTTAGAAGTGAAAATCAGGAGATAATATGAGATTAAAAAAAATAATATGAGGATATTACAGGGTCAATGAAGTTTTTTTTTGTTTGTTTTTGGTTTTGTTTTTTTTTGTTTTAGTAAAAGGTAGTCCTAAAAATGTAAACAGCAATAGAGAGAGATATTAAGGATTAGAGAGAGAATGGTCCACTAAAAATCTTCCTAGAAAAGATGGGAAGGGACGGGATCAAGGGCACAAGGGATTAGCCTTGCCAAGATCAATTGTCACCTCATCCTCTGAGACTGAAGCAAAGGAGAAGGAAGCTAAGGACATCAGTTTTGAAGTCTAGAGGATAGGATTTGTGAGAGTTCAGGATGGATGCCCTCAATTTCAAGAAAGTAGTATTAGGGTAGTAGTACATTACTGAGAGAGCAGAGTGAAAGTAGAGTTCAGGGTTTCAGGACAGAAAGGTTAAGGACAGCTGATTTGGGGAACTAGAATAACCCTTCTATCAGCTATGGCATCATGCTGCTGTACTTGGACACCTCTGAAAATGTACAGTGATGACAACCAGAAAATCTTTTGTGTTCACTATGTGTATAACACTGTTATATATACACTGTTATTGTTTCATTTCAAGTAAATTCTGAATGAATTTCTTTAGGGATAGAGGGACTAGATATTCTTCTTACATGATTTTTTTAAAAAAGTTTTTTGATCTAAATTCTTTAGTAGTGATGTCAAGTTCCTTCTTTTATTGTATACATTTGGTTGGGGGTGAGGTGAATGGAAAGGTTTTGAAAGAAAAGCTCTAGATAAAGGAACTGACATAACATTAGGAAAGGAAGATAAAGAAAAAGTTCCAGTTCTTCAGTTTGGCTAACTAGGTGCTACCATTTTCCTTGGAGGCCTAGCCTTAGACTTGCCCCACAGTTGGTCATTTTTCCTATTCTGGCGTCAGCCTCCCTTTACTAATATCCTTATTCCCATTTACCTAGACAGCAGACACAACTCTAGCATCAGACATCGTGCTGCTCTGCTTTAAGACTTGGTCAGGTTCCTCTTATTAATACTGACCAAAACTTATTTATATTGTATCATAACCAGTAGGTGGTGCTACACGTCATTAACCTGATCCTGCTCTACCAAAGAAGAAGCCCCTGGGAATAGCTCAGCTTGGTAGTAATGACCTCCAATCAACACCAGAGGAAGCTCTATGGAATTACACAGGATCTCAGTAGCTCTCATAGAGAATGTGACCTTCTAACTCCCAACTCTTTCTTACTCTGTGTGGTAGTGTTTTTCTTGTTAGACTAAGGGTTACAGTCGGTGCACAATTATCTAATCAGCATACCTCTGAGACCTTACTGCACTAAGAAAACCATACCACTCTTCACTGAAACTTCTCTATAACAGCGAGGAACATTAATGTAATAAACATAATGAACTAGTATCTCAATGAAAGCCAAAGGACAAGAATGGATAATATATACAGTGGTTTCTACTTTTAGGCAGAGAATCAATGAAAGGGATAAAACATAAAATATATTTCTATAACTCTTTTACTATCTCATAACAAAATTGTTATGGCATAAATCTAATGTTATCCTCATGTTGCTTATGGTTTTATGTATACATATGTGTATATATATATACATATACATATATATATATATAATTTATAGAAAAAGTTGAGGTACTTCAAATCCTTTTGGAAGTGGGAAGGGTAAATTTTGAAATACATAAATGAATAGACATAACATCCAATATTTCTGTGGTGCTTGAAGTTTGCTATGGGCTTTCATGTATTATATCATATGATAAAATCAAGAATAACACATATATATGCACCTAAATGCATACAATGATGCTTATCTTGTGTATACAAAACACACATACACACACAGATGATATATTATATTGAGGTACTTTTTTCCATGAAAGTATAGGTGACGTTACTAATGCATTTCTTTTCCCTTAATCTCTGCAAGTCTATGTAAAAGATATTTTGATTTGCCACATCATTTTATCTTTGCACCATCTTGTTATTTTAATCCAGAGATGGTTATTGCATTTTATCCCAGAGTCAGCATTGTACTTTGAAGGGAAACATAATTACCAAATGAGCACATTGGGAATGGAACTGAGTAAGAATCTGGTACCTGAATAGGAAATTTATTGCAAACCAAAGAGAAAATGGCATCAGAATCATAGACACCTGGCATATTTGTCAAATACGAAAGAATAATTAATAAAGTCTCTAAATAATTAAGAATATTTACTTTCATACCCTTTGAGTAGCCTGTAAAGATGAATAAGAAGTAAAGTGTGTCCTGGGAATCATGACATCTGTTTTTAAGCACATATCCTTAAAGCACGTGTAACATGTCCCTAGTACCTAGGACTCTGTCTGGCCCATAGTAGCTACGTAATAAGTGACTTTCATTACTCACTGACAGATATCGTCATGGAACATGGCAACTTCACAGAATCTGTTCCATTTTGTTCCCCTATGTCTGCACATGTGCCCCAGGTACCTGCCTGCCTCTCCAACTTTAGACCTCTACTCCCAATCTGTACTAGAATACAAAATTACTGGAAACATTGACTCAATTGGCAGGTGAGCCATCCTGGCACTTCCCTGGGGTGAACTGGAGGACTAAGAGCCCTTGAAGATAGGTGCTATCATTATCTCCATTTAACAGATGAGAAAACTGAGACAAAGTTTAAGAGACTTGCTTAGCATCACACAGGTAGTGAGTGTCTAAAGCAGGATTCAAACTCAGGTTTTTCTAACTCTGATTTCAGGGCATTCACTGTGCCACCTAGTAGATATTACTTTATAAATTAAAAAGTGAGTCTCTAGGGCTTTTAGGGGATATTTTACTGTTGTTTTAGGGTTTATGGGCATTTTTAGGGTTTTAACTTTTTTAATGTGTATTATAGTCTCCTCAGATTTGATTTGTGTCTGAAGGGGGTTTAAGACTTAACAATTTCACCGGGAAGGTGGCCACATGCAACCTATCTGTAATTTTCAGTGTCTAGAAGGTATCTTGGGCACAAGAGGTCAAAGACTTTCTCAGGGTCGCACAAGCTATGTATGATGGAGTCAAGACTGCAATCCTGGTCTTACTGATTTCAAGCCTGACTTTATGTTTATTACTCCATACAACCTCTCTTTGTGATGCACAGTGGTATATAACTTGAATGTGACTCTGAAAATAGAACACTAATATTCTTTTCTACTTTAAAAAAAATTTATGAAGAGACAAATGTAAAGCAGATGCAAGACGAATCATCAAGGATTGGGAGTAGGGGAAACATGCATTGTATACTTGCCATACATGACCAGACCAAGATATTCTCAACTAAAGGACACCTCAGGATACTTGAGACTCTTGAAAATTTGAGAAATTAACTTTAAAAATGATATTTGAGGATCTTTGGCCTCCTATGTAGTTCAAATGTCATTAATCTGGCAGAAATTTCCATCTTATCTACCCAATGAAATTATTGAGTGAACATTTATAACCTGGGCTTCCCATTTCTCTCTAGCAACCTTGCACCTTTATAACAATAAAATATTGATATGAGGAAGAATTGAGGAACAAAGTAATAAAGCACTGAAACTACGATAAGCATGTCCCATTTTAAGAAGGCCCATTATAGGAAATTCTGATCTTAGAAAGCAAATAAAATAATGGGGCAGAAGCTAATTCAAGTAGCACTTTTTTTTCTTTCATAAGCAGTTACTGCAGACTTCCCTTAAATTGCAACCTCCACTGATGAATTCAAAGTGGCATTTTAATTTTTTTTAAGTATTTAACCCATTAATTCAGGAAACTATGAATTTTATAAATCAAAAGGCCCTTTTAATTCCCATTGTGACACTTATGATTACTTTGCATGCTTAAGGTCTTAAGACAAGCCTTCTTGAGAGAGGACATTATTTTCTTCTAGGTTTATTCCATGCACATGAGGACACATGCCCAGGATGGCTGCCCAGTTTCCTTAAGTAAGCATTCCAGAAAGAAAAGCCCAAATATGATGAAAAGTAACACTGCCAATTTGGATTCATTCACGCTTGCCCACAGTATCTAGACAGAAATAGAACTATCACTGATGCTAAATTTAATGGCACATTTCTGAGATACCTTTCAGAGAATAGAAACTATTTATGTGTGTATATAGTGTTTATATATATATTTATATATATATATATATATATATATATGTATGTATGTATATAGCTTATGTATATATATTTATCTGTGTATATGTAGTTTCTGTGTATATATGGACTTACTATTTTGGGGAAAACACTTTAATAAGGTGGTAGCTTTATATTTCATTAGCATTTCATTTTATTCATTCATTTAAATATACCTTTTCTTAAAATATCCATTTGGGGTAGAGGATAGAGGCTTGAAAAGAATGAGGAAAATTAAAAATAAATGAGGAAAAGAAATTTACCTTACTAGGACAGCAAAAGGGACAATGTGATCCACTTGGTAGGAGTACCTCAAATCAGTCATTTGGACCAAAAATGTATAAAGTTCCTGTAACCTCTCTTTAATCTGAAGTAGGAACTGTATTTTCCCTCCAAATTTTATCAGTGAGATTCTAATTAACTTATAATTTATCTATAGCCATGTAAGGTACTTTTATGAATGATAATACATATTTTAAAATTTAGCTCATCATAGCAGTAACATGAAAAGATTGTTGTTGATGTTACTCTTTTGCCTAATGTATTATATATTCTCTTTCACTAATGGACATGGATACAAATCATCTTTTCTAAAAGTAAAAAGTTCTAAAAACATGAAAATACTCAAAAAGAATATGAAATATGCCAGAATTCATATCAATTGCAAATTAAAATATTATGAGTAAATGTTATAAGTATGTCAATGACATTAGCTTTTAATTTATGAGTTTATGACCAATGTCACACATAGTTATGCACACTTCCATTTTCAATAAGGAAATATAGATCTTTTTTTTCTTTTCCTGAAACCTAGAGTAGTTTCTCTTAGAACCCTTTTCTATGGTTCATTCTTTAGGTTTTGATGGCTTAGAATGAGTGCAAATAGCGATTATTTTCTGTTCTGGCCAGAAATTTTGAGGGTCTTTCCCCCCAAGATTGATATTTTTGTGATGGTAAGTTAGGCCATCTTTTGTCTCAGTTTTTACCTAGTCCTTACTCTTTGAATGGACATTGCCCCCAGACAAACAGAGACTTGGAAAAGACCTCATTCTGAAAAGCCATGGTCATCCATTGCATCCCAGGCTATGACTTCTGTCTTGCCACTAGACTTCTCTGACTCTGGAAGAAAGAGAGAGGCTTATGACTTTGTGCAGTTCCACCTCATTTGAATTCAATTCACTTCCAAGTCAAGACATCACCCTCATAATGTCATTGGTCCTCTCTGAGGCCAAAGAACAAACGACAACAACAACTTTTATGTTGGGTCTTTTAAGTAATTTATAAATCTTGAAGTCAAAAGATTCAAGACGAACTTCAATTTGTTTCTTTTGAATACATATAATTCTTCTGCGAGATGTTTTAAGTAACTAACGCCCACCAACTTTCTACATCATACCAGGTAAATCAAGCACTCATTTCTGAGAGCCCTTTTCCACTGGAGGAAAGTATGGCAGCCAAATACAAGATTGCCAGTATTAGGGAATGAGTGAGCTAGGGAGAAGAATTTGCAAGTGGCACTTTCATATCAGCTCATATAGATTCTTTGGAAATCAACCACCTCCCCCCCCTCCCCATTCCCTCTGAATACCACTCACAAATGAATAACATAAACCACAACCACATAATTCTTTCCAAGTATTTTAGCCATTGTTGTTAGCTATTGTTGTTTAGCCATTTCGGTCACATTCATCCTTCATGACCCCATTTAGGGTTTTCTTGGCAAAGATACTGCAATGGTTTGCTCTTTCCTTCTCCAGCTCATTTCACAGATCAACTGAAGCTTGTCCAGGGTCACATAGCTAGTAAGTGTCTGAAGCTGGATTTGAACTCAAGTCTTCCTGACTCCAGGTCCAAGTGCACCACCTAGGTGCCTCATGGCTGTTAGTATCCTTACTTTCTGTCAATGCTATGCTTTAAAGAATGCACAATGATTAATTCCAATTCTTAAAATGGTGAATGATGCATTCCAAACAAATAGGTCAACACTATGTATTTATACACTTGAATAATTGTAGATAGAGTATACACTTAGATGTATAAACATTAATGCTACTCCAAGGACATCAAGGAGATGTGAGAAGAGTCCTCAGAGAGGGGTTCTAGCCTGACTACAAAACTAGCTGGGTAAACTTAGATTTTACACAAACTCAGGGCTCCAGTTTGTTTACCTAAAATGGACAATTTTGTGGAAGTTGCTTTTCTGCTCTACAATTTGAATTCAAGCTACATAATGCACACAGTATATACTTTAGCCTACTGTGTGCTTATGATATAGTTAGTAAGAAAAATCCATTAAGAAAACAAAACCTTGTTCTAATTCCTTTAATTGTAGCTCTGTCTGGGAATTCTTTACAGCTTCTTTTGCTCTTACTGTAAGGGTTTAACTTGAAAGAGTTTGTGTGATTCATTGGGTAAAAATTGCAATATTTTCCATGGCCTATTTCAGAGTGATCTCTGTTGGCTTCGATGTGCCTTTCTGAATGTTTTTCTTTTCTAGTTCGCTTTCCTTCCTTTAATCTTCCTTTGAATGACATGATATCCTCACATTTCAGTAGAGAAAGTGGAACTAACATTTAACATGAAATAAGTCCAGAGCATCTCCTGTACTGTTTATTTCAACAACCTTAATTAAAGGAAAATCTAATTCTACAATAGACTTGTGATTTGCTATTTCTTTGAAGGACGATTAGTTTACACTTACATCCCTTAATGTAGTGAGGAAAAGCTATTGGTGAGCCCATCACTGCTTAGGGGGCTCAATTAAAACATCTCTTCTGAAATTTATCTGACAGTAAAACACACAGGCTCACACTGAGCCCTGTATTCTCTCTTCCTGGCTGCAACGCTTTTGCCGTTTACAGTGTAAATCTAACTTGGCTCCTGGCCAAAGGCTCTAAAAACCCATTAAGGCTATTAGAGAAATTATTTCTCTTCCTTTGTGAGCTGGGTAAATTTCACAGTTATCATTGCAGGAGGAAATGAATTGGGAGTGTATCTGTCTGGGGATGTCTGGTCCTTCAGCAGGAATTAAGCTAAGTGGGAGTTAAGCAGCAGTTAGATGTTACTAAGTGAACCTTACAAAAACCAGTCAGTGGATGGCAGTATAATATAACTATTGTACCATCAAAGTCTGGGGCTTTTGCCTAGTCTGACTGGTGGTGTGTATAATATCAGATCTTCCCTTGCAATTACTGCCTATTGAAAATCAGCTATCCCTCTCAATTATGAGTAAACTAATATTTCCCCTGTGTTAGACTTACCAGATGTAGAAGTCAGATACTGGGCCAGATTAAGGTGAGGCATTCTTTTATTATGACATTGCTTAGTGACCTTGTCGGCATTATTTTCCTATAGAAATGCATTTGAGAGGAAACATGCTTTTAAAAAAAATACTTGCACACCAAATGAATTTCATGGTCACAATTCTTATACTGTCAAGCAATGCGAGTAAAATGAACAATTTCTGAGATGAGACCATTCTTCCATGGGGCCCCAGGGTGCTCCAGACAAGGCTAATTACCTGGAAAGAGGAACAGAAGGACAATCAAGAATTCTCCATATGCAAAAGGATTGTTGTTGCTGCTTTGAGTGGAATCAGACTTGCTCAAACTCTAAGAGGGTTCTCTGGATTCAGAATCTTCAGAATCAAACTATTGATCTTAAAAAAAAAATTAAAACAACAACAACAAAACTCAAGGGCCTAAGTGTCTTGAACATCCTTTGGCCCAGGGATGTTATCCAATATCTTTCTGGTTACTGCTAAATGAAAAACTTCATCGCCATAAAATGTTATCCTACTGTGAGAAAGATAGGTGTGGAGGAAGTATTAATTGGGGAAACTCCTTGATAAACTCAGTACATGTACGTGTGTGCATTGTGAGCACATACATGTATTTATGTGTGTGGGCATAGGCCCATGCCTGTACCTATGAACATATGTGTACAGACATATACGCACAACAAGATAAATAATATTTGTAAAAGGTGCTTAAAACAGTGCCTGGCACATTGTAGGTGCCACATAAAAGATTATATACAGGCATATATAATAGATATACATACACATATTATATGTGTGTGAATATTATATTAAATATTACAAATACAAGATATTGCAACATATATTAGAACATAACAATACTAAATGTATTTATGGTATCAAGAATTATACAATACACAAATATGTCTGTGTTACAGATTATACATTTTATGCATATTTCATAAATGTACATACATTCCAAAAGGCACAATTTTAACATGTTTGCCTATGACAAGTATTAAACAAGTCTAATAAAACTAAATAAATTTGCTCTTATAATATGTTCAACTACCCCAAATTGTTAATAAAATCTCATCACCCATACCACCTTAGAATAAACCATAGCCCCTCATCCCAGACAAAGAATCCCCACTTTCCAATATAACATAAAACTCTGACACTAGTAGGTGAGAATGAAGTAACACATGCTCAATCTGTAGTAGCCTTTTTTTCCCCCTTAATTTAGATTTAAGAGTTCTCTTAGTTTGTGCACTATAGAAACTCCCTATGCTAACCTAGGTCCTTAACTAGTCTCTGACTTCTAACAGTGTTGCCTGAGGCACTGACAGGTTAAGTGGTTTGCCAAAGGTCACACAGTATGCATTGTAGGGAAGATCTGAACCCAAGTCCTTTTTGACCTGGGCACTCTATCCATTATGCCAAATTATCTATCAATAGACTTTAATGTAGTATCTATGGAATTACAGTAGAATGTTATCTTTAGGTCAGGGAATGATTCATTTTTCTCTTTGCAGCCTTAGTGTACAATAGTGTCATTCATGCATTAGTTGCTTCAGAAATACTTGTTAAATAGAATGGGATTAATTAGAATTTGATGGTGTAACATAGAAAACTTGTCTGTGTAACAAAAAACTCGAATTCCCAGGGCTTAAGCTACCAGCTGAGAGAATCCACTCCTTGAACCTAGAAAAGAAAAAGGTAAAGGAAAAGTCCAAAGCTGTTTCTCAAAGCCACCTAAAGGTCAAATGGAAAGAGGTAACAATCAGGCCCTCACCTCAGCTTATCAAATAACTTTGGTGAAGGAGTCTTTCAGCCTGAGAGAGGAATGTAAAAAAACTCCCCACCATGCTGTAAGGTAGTTTTCAAGATGCTGAGTGTTTCTACTATATAACTGGTATCAAGCAACTACTAGGACCAGATAGAAAGTCCACAAATACCTACAATGTTTATTTGTTTCAGTTAATTGAACTCAGTGGAACTGTTTGTTTTGCTTTGGTTTGGGTTGGCGGTAGAGGTAGTCAAGAACTGTGATTTCAGTCATATAGGAGAGTCTCCATGCCAACTACTTTTCAATTAATAATCTTCGTGGCCTGTAGCTCTAAAACATTAAGCTATGGGCATATAAAGGAATGAATCAATGAATGAATGAAAAATCTGTTGACCATTTACAATTTGCCATGAACAATGCTAATCACTGTGGATATAAGTACAAAAATTAGGCAGGCTCTCCCTTCAAAGAAAATACATTCAAATGGGGAAGATAACACTTAGAGGGTCTTGTATTATCAAAGCTTATAATAAAGTCCAAGTTTTTCAGAGGACAAGATAATAACACCCAAGACTGACAGGAATCTGTAAACTGTAACCATCTGGCAGAAGATATGTATAAAAGGTGGAACTCGAACCCAAGTCTTCTTGAATTAAAGGCAGGCTCTCTGTCTGCTAGGTCACTTGTCATATTGTATTATTTTGTTTAGGTATCAGTCTATGCTTTGGCTCTTTGATTCGGGAGCAGGAAGAAGAAGGTTTTTGCTCATAGCATTTCATTTGACATGCTCTGTTTGGGTATGGAAGCATATAATTTTTTTTAACAGACAGTTCAAGTACGTTTTATTTTTTTAATTTTACTAAAGAGTATCAAATATTTTTCAATAACATGTAAAGATAATTGTAACATTCTTTTAAAAAGTTGAATTCCAAATTTTCTCCCTCCCTCACATTTCTCCCTCCTTAAGACAGTAAGCAATTTGATACAGGTTATATATGTGCAATCACATAAAACATATTTCCTTGTTAGTCATTTTATGAGAGAAGAAGCAAACCAAAAACAAACACAAAAAGAAAGAAAGTAAAACTAGTATGCTTTCATCGGCATTCAAACAACATCAATTCTTTTACTCGAGGTAGATAGCATTTTTCATCATGAGTCCTTTGGAATTGTCTTGGGTCATTGTGTTACTTAGAAGAGCTAAGTTATTCACAGCTGATCATTGCACAACGTTGCTGCTACTGTGTTCAATGTTCTCCTGGTTCTGCTCGCTTAATTCTGCATTGGTCATGTAAGTCCTTTCAGGTTCTTCTGAAATCCACCTGCTGATCATTTCTTAGAGCACAGTAACATGCATTACACATTAGATTCACATACTACAAATTGTTCAGCCATTCCCCAATTGAGAGATACCCTTCAATATCCAATTCTTTGCCAGCACAAAAATAGCTACTGTACGTATTTTTGTAATGTAGGTCTTTTTCTCTTTTATATGGTTTCTTTGGGTACAGACCTACTAGTGGTATTGCTTGATCAAAGGGTATGCACAGTTTTATAGTCCTTTGGGCATAATTGCAAATTGTTCTTTAGAATGGTTGGATCAGTTCACAACTCCACCAAGAGTGCAGTAGTGTCCCAATTTTCCCATATCCCCTCCATCATTTATCGTTTTCCTTTTCTGTCATATTAGCCAGTCTGCCAACATGTAATTATAAGGAAGTGAGAGAGAGCTTGATGGGTTTCAGGATATATTTGTATAACACTGGGTAAGTCACCTCCCTTTTTGGGGTCTCAGCTTCTTCATGTGTAGAATGGAGATAATAGCAGTGTCACTGATCTCACATAGCTGTGATGATTAAACAAGCCATGCCTGAATGGTCTTTCCTAACTGTTAGTGCTTCCTCTTTCCTTTCATTGCCTTCTGTTTGCTTATCTGTGTTCATGCTGTATCCCCACAGCACAGTGAAAGATTCTTGAGAATGGGACCTTTTTTGTTTTATAACCCCAGTGCCAAGCACAGTGTTTTTCCACTTAGTTATCACTTAATAAATATGTATTAAACTGAACTGAATGCATAGAGAACATTTTGTAAGCTAAGGAGCTCTATGTAAATCTATTATTATTAATGTATTGAAATACTTTTAAGATAGCTTTCATATTTCCCTTATGTCTTCTCTTTAGAAAGCTAAATATTTTCATTTCCTTCAATGAGTCTTCATATAACAGGGAATCAAGGCACTTCACTATCCTGGTTGCCCTTCTCTTCATATATTCTCTATAGTTTATCAATACCATTATTCAGCTGTGGCACTATGAAGCAAAGTTGATCTTTGTGATGAGATCTGGTGAAGACAATGTATAATGAGACAATGACCTGCTTATTCCTGAAAGCTGGCCTCTTCTAATGTTCCCAAGATCACATTGGTTTTGTTACTGTTGTTTGATTGGCTGGTTTGGTACTATGATATCTCACTCCTACTTTATATTGAGTTTTCAGTCCCCTGAAGTCCCTAGGTCCATTATCAATATATTACTGACACCTCCCCTCCCCAATCTTGGACCAAGGATGATGGTTTCTTGCACCCAAATGTAACACTTTACACTAATTCTCATTAAAATTCATGTCATTATATTCAGCCTAAAGCTCTAGCCCAACTCTTGGATCCTGACTCTTTTCATTCAGTGACTCAAACATTTATTTAAAACTTCTATGCAGACCTCTTGTTGGCTGAGTTCATACAGCAGTTGTCCTTGGATGACCTATTGATTCTTCTATTTGATTTTAGCTGTTTTATAGGTTCTACAAATAGAAACTATCCTTCATTACCTTCACCAATTCCAATGGTGTATACCAGTTATTGGCGTTTAAGTTAAGTGATACCTTCTTTTTTTTTTTCTAAAAGTATTTTTATTGGTTTCTGATGTCTTTCTCATGTGCTCTAAGAATGTTTTACACTCCTTTTCCTTTTTGACCAAGTGTTAATTTTTCTGTATCTGCTTTAGGATGAAATGTGTTTATTTAACTCCATTTATACATATCACTTTATATAATATTGTGACCAAAAAAAGCTTCTTTACTTATTTTTTCTTCAATCTCTGGTGGTTCATTTGTGGACTCATAGAACAGAAAAATATAGCTATATGTTCAGTCAAAAAGCATTTATTAAGCAGACGGAGGATAGAATTCCATGTAGATAGTATATACAAATAGGCTGCTTTCAGTGAAATAAATAGGTTGTAAAGGGAAATCACGTGAAGTAATCCTGGAAAGGCAATTGAGCCAAATTGTTGTGTAGTTAAAAGAAATATGGCAGATAATCCATTTTTCAAACCTTGACTTTTTCTTTAAACGTCAATTGACTTATTATTATCATTTCTCAGTCTTCAGTTTCCTCATACATCAAATAGGTATCATAATACCCATTGTACCTACTAAAGAGGATCACCGTGAGTATCACCTTTATTGAGCCCTGCTTTAAAAAATGTAAGACATCATTGTCATAATGCAAGTGGGTATATTGCTTGATGGCTCTTCAATATGACCTTAAGAACAAACTGGTGATTCTGTTCTCTGCATAAAATCTTCTGTCCAGTTTCATCCTGTACTTGTCCAAAGTTTCAAAATAGACTGAGTCATTCACATACTCTACCTGGCACTAGTGTAGACCTGGCTGACCTGTAGTACCTCTGACATTAATAACCAAAAATTAGCAATAAACTTGGGTTAGTGAAGCTAGTAGCAAAGTGTCCTTTTTATAAGAACTATAGCTAACTCTTATTTTTAGCTTCTGAATGAATTAAGGCCATCCTTAGTAAGAGAAAATGCAATAGTTATTTTAGTGACAATGTGTTTAGCAAGTTGGTTATTTAAGTGCCTATATTCATGTGCTGGGGCCATTGACAGTGTCACAATCCATTTTCTTCATTCCCTGAATGTCATACGCCCCTTTCATACTCCAGAAAGAGGGATCTCCTCGTTCTTATCTTCATGTTAGATCCTTTCAGTTATTTTAAAATGATCTATGCCTTTTTCTTATTCAGCTATCTAGGCATTGACTCAAATATGGGTTTTAGAAACAATAGTTTAAAATCAGCTGTAATAAAATAATGGATGAGGTTGAAATCATGAAGAATTAGGATTCCTAGGTGCTTGATATTTGAGAAGCTATGTAATCTTTTCTTTTCTCCATTATCAGGCTCAGATTATCTGTTAAGTGAATCAGCCATGATGTCAATGTCACATCCATTCTTTTCTCCTCTGTCTCCCTCCTGTGAGTAGTGTGGCGGTTTGTTCATATTTACCTCTCTCAATATTTCAACATACCTTTTAGTGTCTACTATGTGTATGAAATGCAAAGGAAATAATACTTATTTTCTGCTTTCAAAAAGGTTTGAATCTAGTTATACAAGAAACTGTACCATATACACATACAACAGAACACAATGATATGCCAAAGAGAGAGAGATAGATCATTGCTTCTAAGTAGGAAAATTGAGAAGTGATCAGATGGAGAAGTCATCTTCTGAACTTGGTATTGAGGGGTGTCATTTTCAAAATAAATAAGGAATGTTTGGTATATAAAAACAGTATATTGTACAACAAGAGAAGTTGTCAAAATCTAAAGCATTACCGAATAGTCTCATTTATACCAAAATATTTGCAGTAGATCCTTTTTTGGGAGCAAGAAAAAAAAATGAACAAAAAGAAAAATAAAACTTGTAAAAAATAGTATCCACTGATGGGGAAATGTTTTGACAACTGGTGATATATGAACCTAATAAAATATTATACCGTAAAAAAAAAATTAACATAAGGAATTTTTTTTAAAACATGAGAAGATTTGTATGAACTGACACAAAGACAAAGGAGGAAGAATCAGAAAAACAATATACAAAATGACTATGATTAATATAAATTAAAATGCATTTAATTACAGTGCAGCAACAAATTTTGTTTACAGAGGAACTATTCTGGGACACATTTTTTCCTTTTGGAATATAGGTTGGGGTACCCCAGGTACAGACTGCTGTATGTGCTGTAAGATTTAGAAATATACTCATATATTTATAAATATGCATGCATATATATGTATATATGTATATGTGTGTGCACATGTGTGTGTGTGTATATATGTGTATATACGTCTGTATACATGTATATATGTGTGTATATACATGTAAGTATTCCTTAGCAGCAGAGAACTAAGGTAGTGTGAAGTAGTGGCATGAGCCACCGGGTTGGATTAAACAATATAGGTTTGAATCCCAGTCTGGAATGGGAATAGGAATTTGAAGATCTTCCCTGCCCATTGATAGACCTAAGGGGGAATTTAAAGACCTTCCCTGCTTTGAAAGCAAACTCTGCCCCCTAATAGGCCAAATGTAATCGCATGGAACCTGTGATGGAGGGAATTTGCTGAAGGATGGAGGAGAGCCCACAGGAAACTTCCCTGCTGTGAAGATAAACTGTGGCCCTAATAGGCTGAATGTGATCACATGGAGCCTGTGCTGGGAGGAGTTTGCTGAAGGGAAGCAGAGCCCACAGGAAGCTGGGAGTCAGAGCCAGAGAGACAGCGGGAGAGAGAGGTGCTCAGACAAGGATAGAGAGAGGTTTGTGAGTAAATATTGATCTTGTATTAGTTTGTGGGAAGGCTGAAGGATGCTGTGGCTCTCAGTGTTATTATGGCTTCTTAATATCTTTGGTACTATGATGGAATTTGCTTACTGGTTTTGAGATTTGGTTTTCTGGTGTCTAAATAAATGCTTCAGTTCTGTCCTCTATATGGAGAGTTTGGTATATTTTGCAATGGAATATCATGCAATATTTATAGTCATGGTCTTCATCATGATCATGGATTCTGTAAATATTGCATTAGTGCTACACAGTCCTATCACTTAAGACCTGGGTGGCTTTGGACAAAACACTTAATCTCTCTGAGTTTCCCTCATCTGTCAATTGAAAGGAATGAGATAATCTTTAAAATCTTTTCAATCTAAATTTACAAAAATAATATGTAATTTCCCATATGGAATTCAATCAACTTTCCTTTTTCTATTCAATTCTAGGCCCAGCTTATTGTCCAACCTATCTAAAAATCTGTGTTGTGGACTAACTCTGAATTTTCCATTCAATCAAAACTCATCATTTGGCCAATATACATTCTTCATCTACTTCACTTTCCTGTGTAGACTAATATGCTGGTCTTTTTTGAGAGGTCATGGATGTAATTGACAATGGCCTTCAGTGTTATAGGATTTGACACAATCAATAAGCATTTATTAAGTTCCTATTATGTGTCAAGTACTGTGCTAGGCAAAGTAAAAAAAAAATATATATATATATACATATATATACATATATATGTATATATATTAGCCCTGTTCCTTTAGAAGCTAAGGTAGACAAACATAGTAATAACTACATGTAAACAAGCTATATCTAGGTTAATTTGGAAATCATCAACAGAGAGCAGACACTAGAATTAAGAGGGATCGGGAAAGCCTCCCTATAGAAGGTAATGTTTTAGCTAGGACTTGAAGGAAGCCAGGAAAGCCAGGAATTATGGTAGACGACTAGTAAAAAATGCCTGCAGCCAAGAGATGGAACTTCTTCTTCAAGGAACAGCAAAGAGGCCAACATCATTGGATTAAAGGGTATGGGGAGGAGAGGTTCTGAGGTAGGCGGAAATTGTAAAGGTAGAGGAAGTAGGTAATGAAATGCTTTGAATGCCAAAGGACTTTTGTCTTAAAGGCAATAGGCAACCACTCTACTTTCTTGCTAGTAGGGAAACAGTCAGACCTGTACTTTAGGAAAATTGCTTTGGTGGCTATATGGAGAATACATTCCATGGGTAAATGGGGAGAGAACTGTAGCAAGCAGAATCACCAGGTGATTATTGCAACAGTCCAGGCATGGAGTTGTGAAGGCTTGTATTAGGGCAGTGGCAATATCAGAGGAGAGAATGGGTTATATTTGATACATGCTACACAGGTGAAATGGACATGCTTTAGCAAAATATTGCAGTACATTAACTATAAGCATGAGTATTTTGAGAATATTACCATCCATAGAGTTGTTATCTTCCATTTAGAAGTCAACATCATCCTTTCAATCACCAAGTTTGCAACCTGAAGTAATTCACAATACTTCCCATTTCTTCATCTTTCATTAATTCATTACCAAATTGTGTCACTTCTACTTCTTTAATAGATCTCCATCAGTCTCTTTTTCTTCTCTCCTATGGCCACCACCTATTTCAGACTCTCTTCTCCTCCTGCCTATATTATTTTAATTCTTTCCTAATTGGTTTCCTTGTATCCATCCTCTTCCCTTTCCTATCAATCCTTCATAGAACTGCCAAAGTCACATAAAAGTGGAAGGAAACATAGAGATCCATTAGCCCAACATCCTCATTTTAAAAATGGGGAAACAGACTAACAAAGTACGTCTAATACTAATGGATTCTCAGCAGCAGTTTGAAGACTTCTCAAGCCTTTTACAGAGTATCCCCTTTTGCTCACCCACCTTACCACCTACTTCACAGGAAAAAAAAATGGACTTTTGCTTAGATTTTCTTTTCCCCTTTTTTTCATTCCACATCTCTCTAACATCATTCTCTACTCTCTCCCCTTTCACTGCAGTATTAAATAAAGAGATGGCCTTTCTCCTGCCAAACCTAAACCCTATATATGCACCCTTGATTCATTCCTCTGCCATCGTCCTCTTTAGGAGATTGTCCCCCACAATCATACCCACACTCTTTATAATTTTCAATCTTTTCCTTATCTATTGAATGCTTTCTGTTGTTGTTCAGCTGTTTTTCGGTTGTGTCAGACTCTTTGTGACCCCATTCGGGGTTTTCTTGGCAAAGATGCTGAAGTGGTTTTTCATTTCCTTTCCAGCCCATTTTAGACTTGGGGAAATGGAGACTAATAGGGCTAAAGTGACTTGCCTAGCAGTACACAGCTAGTAAGATATGAACTTCACAGATTTGAACTCAGAGTGAGTCTTCCTGACTCCAAGCCCAGCACTCTATCCACTGAGCCACCTAGCTGTTCAACTTTAATAAGTGCTAAATAAACAAATCCATGTTGATTGGATTAATAGAGCAAAATATAGCCTTAAGGTCTATATTGTAACAAGTATTTCCCATGTTCTTTATCCAAAAGATTCTTTAATATATGCAGTTACAGAGAGAACTTTGGTCAACAGTGCCCCAATTAACAATATCAAATGAGACATAAAAGACATGGTCACCAGAGTCCAAAGAAATTTCTGTGCAAAGTCAAAATGGAAAAGAGCTTTGATATGGATAATGAGGTACTGCAAATGCTCTTGCTTATGGATTATATCATGCTGACGTATAAAGCCTCAGAGTAGCATGGGCCTTCATCTGTAAGACCCATAATACTTACAAAAGAAATTCAATTCATATATATGTGTGTATGTATGTGTGTGCACATACATACACACATATATATATATGCCTGTTATGTCCTGGGTGCTAAGTGTTACCATCTAGTGGAGGAAGACAATGAACAAAAGGAACTGGAAAGAGTGGGGGAATACCAAGAAGTACCTGGTACAGGGTCACCTTGTTCACCTTGTGGAATGAGTTGGAAAGTCCATTTTATAGCTTTTTCAAGGAAAGCTTTGGGAGGGGTTACATGCTCCACCTTCCAGCCCTTTAATCAGAAAGGAAAAGAAGCTGAGGAAGATGAGAAAGGGTCTGAGTGTCCAAGGCTGAGTCACATCAGGTCAATAAGGTATAATTGATATTGGATTAGACAAATACATTTAAAATGCCTCTCGTCAAAGCCCAACATGGAGTTAAAACAGACATCCACTGACTTAGAACACCCATAAATATACTTTGAAAAAGCCTGGCAAGTAGACAATGATTGTGAATTAGAAATAAATAAACAGAATAAAGAGGATTATATTGCATTTGCAAAATTGTGCAGTCCTTTCAGTGATCCCAACTGCGACCATCTTTTCATCATCAACATTCTTCTTCCATTGTCATAGAATATTCTCATAAAAGTGTCATAGGAGTGAGAAAGTAGAAATATAGGTTAACATGTATTGAAATTATTTGCCTTTTGATAGTATTATTATTATATATGTTTTCTTAGCAACAATTTCCTGTTTTTCCCCCCTTTCCTGATTTCATCAATTTCTCAATGTGATCAAAATTCTGTCACCCCTGACATTAATTCCTTCTATATGCATAGAACTTATTTAGTCTAGTTTGTTGTTTTCATTTTTTTTTCCTATCTTTTATCTTCATCAGTGCCATTTCTCCTTCCTTATCTGGCACATTGGTTAAAGAGATGTTTGAGTCCAAATATGGTGGTCCCACTTTCATTGATGAAAAATAATGTTATGAAAATTATGATAAGTCTCTTATTGTTCATTTTTTTGCCCCATCAGTTATTCCTAAGTTGATCAGATTTCATTGTGTTCTGAGACAAATTATTGTAAGCTTTTTTTTCTCTTCTTCTCACTCTTTTATGAGATGATATGTACATAATCTTTTGCCATCTTTTTCCATAAAATTTTGCAAAATGGTTTATGTTCTAAACCAATGTTGTCTTTGACTTCCACTGCATTTTGCTTGGAAAAGAAGTAAAGTATTTGACAGGCCTATGTTTCTATGTTCTTTTGGCCTTCTCATTCTGATGACTGACTTTCACTGGGTAAATTTCCATAGGAAATGATTGCATGCCATGCCAATATCTTTTTGTTATTCCATTTATCAGATTGGAGGATGTTTTATTGACCATGTCTTTCCTCATCTTTGTCTTTTCTTCTAATATAGTGTTGCTTTTTATTTTAATTTTAACAGGTTTATGGCCTAATACTATAAAGATTCAGAATTACTCCAACATTGATATTCTTCTGTTTCCTGTCTGACTAATTATAATCAATTCAATTTCATTCTGAGGTGATGATTTTCTGTGACTTCAGTTTGATCTATCTTTTCCAAACTCTTAGGAAAAAAAAAGCTTTATTTATGTCTTTTGATTTATATCACAGTCATTTATATATATTCCTTCTCACCCTCCCTTGAATTAATCCTTAAAACAAGTTGGGAAAGCAGTTATACAAAACAAACAAAAACCACAGTGACCACCTTTGATAACATGAAACCTTCTTCACCCAGTATCCCTACCTTTCCACTTAAAGAAGGAAATTGAGTTTCATGATCTAATTTCTGGGGCTGACTGCTTATAATAATTAATGAGAGTGGCAACCATCCATTCAGAGACTGCTTTATTTGCATTATTGTATCCATTTTGTATATTGTTATTAAAAGGAAAATTCTTTGTTCAAGCTTTCTCTCTGATTAAAGAAACAAATTTCAGGACAAAGAGAATTAAAAAGTTCATTAAAGTAAGTCAATCTATCTACACATCGATGGGCCGATCTTTGGACATCAGCATTTGCTTCACAATGGAGCTACTTTTTAATGAAAGACAGTTTGGACAGGTCCACATCTGTAAAAGGGGATGGGCCATTGCTTCTCAGCTCATCCCCAAGGTAGCTAGTAGGTGACAATGTATCAAATAAAAACAGGTAGAGGGTGACTTGCTACATGACAAGAAGCAGATAATATGAAGCTGCAGACAAAGCTACACCTCCTCCCAAACCCCGATTGACAAGTTTATCTAGAAACAAAGGGTCACTGAGTCAGCATGACTTTCAATATTACCTTTGTACTGCCTACTCCTCACTGCATCAGTACATAAAAGTATGGTCAGTCCTTTCAGTAATGTCTGACCTCTTCATGGTCCCATTTTTGGGATTTCTTGGCAAAGATATTAAGGATTTTGTCAATTCCCTCTCCAGTTTATTGTACAATTGAGGAACTGAAGCAGACAGAAGTAAGTGACTTTCTCAAAGTCACACAGCTAATAAGTTTCTGAGGCCTTATTTGAACTCAGGTCTTCCTTGCTTCAGGCCTGGCTCTCTATCCATTGCACTACCTAGCTGCCCAAACTAAAGATATTCCCAACCTTATCTGAGTACCTTATATTCATGGTTGATTATAAACTCATGATATGCTATTGTATCCCTATTTCACAAATTGTAATCAAGCAGTAACTATTTGGCCTCAGGTAATTAATTCTGCTTTCTTTTTAATTCCACTGACTCAATATTTCTGACCATATTTTTCCAGTTTATAGATGTATCTTTTAGCTTTGACATCCTTCTTTGGGTCTATATTTTCTAATCTGAGAAATGATTCTTCGCTTCTGGCCCTTTGTGAAACCCATAGCACTTGCACTATTCTATGTGAGTATGCCATCATGGCTTATCTTGACTCTAATTTCACTGAGCCCCACTAAACCTTATAGATCATCATGGAAGACTGCTGGCTATACTATACCACTGGTCCTACATCTGGCCTCCAAACAATAGCCAAAGGCCATGGGCCAAAGACCACATTTAAAAAAAACAACCCTTATCAATTCAACTAACAATTACTAAGTGACTATCATGTTCAAGGCTCTGTGTACTTAGTAGGAACTGGGAACAGAAAGACAAAGAAGAAATAATTTCCTTCCCTTAAAGAGCCTCCATTGCAATTGTTATCAGTAACATTCACCTAAATAAGTAAACAAAAAGTACATAGAAAGTAATGTGAAGTACTTTCATTAAGTAGAGAATGTCTGATCTGTGCTGTGAAGGAAGCTAGAGATTATGGAAGGAACAGCTAACAAGGGAATATGTCTCAGATATGGTGGGCTCCCTGTACAAAGGCATGGAGGCAAGGAATGGAAGGTCACATGTAGAGTGCATCTAAAGAGCCAATTTGACCAGAATAGAGAGTAAGTAAATGACAGTCACATCAGATAAGAGTGGAAAGATAGATGGGAGCCGGATGATAGGAACTTAAAATTCTAGGCTAAGGATTTGGCATTTTTTTTCCATTGAGACAATAGAATTTAAGAAACAATCAAAGCACTGCAAAAATAAAGCCCCCCCAAAAAATGTATATGTGTGCTTAATGCAAACTCTGAATAAAGCACCTTCTTTGTCATTTAAAGAATGACCCATAAAACTGTACTTATTCCAGGAGAAACTAGTAATAAAGGTCACAATATCCCTTGACAACGATTTGCTTTTTGTATCAAATAAGATATGTCATCAAAACAGACAACTGTCACAGGCAAATCTTATTGAATAGGGCTAGGCCTGAAGTAAACTGAAAGTAGTCAAAGGTCAAAACAGAGAACAAATGAATGAATGAATGAAAAAAGTTTTTATTAAATATTTCATTCAACAAATATTTATTAATTTTAAGGTAAAGGGCTAGGTGATGAGTATTTACAGTTATGTATTACCTGACATCACAAGAGTTTACAGTGTGGTTAGAGTTGGGATTGGAGTAGAGAAATGTGAAACAGACACCCCAAAGCATAAACATTTTACCATTAACCAAGATCACAATCTTTCTAGAATGTAATACATGATGAGGTTTACTGAACCAAACTAAGTTGGCCCTTGGATGACAAATGCACATTCTTTCACTGGACTTTTATTCAGAATCTTTCCAGACTGATAAGACCAAAAAAGAGTTTATTTCCTAGTAGCAAATATCCTTCTAACCACAACCAAGCATGGTAAGCTGCTTGTGGGTATGAAACGTTTTCAGTTTTATCACTGTACCCCTAGAACTAAAACCCAATGCCTTACACACAGTAAAGACTTAACGCTTCTTGAGTTATTGAACGACTGGAGAAACATGCACATAGATGTAAGTTTATTTTTGAACTTGTTATATATACATATATATGTGTTTGTGTGTGTACATAAACACATATGTATACAAATATATATGTATACAAATAAGTACAATATAATGTATGTAATGGAGAAAAGGAGAGGTCCAGACAAAGTACTTCAGGAAAATTTGAGTAGGAAGTGGCCTCTTTCATCTGATGAGTAACCTTGGAAGGCTTCGTGAAGGAAGTGAGATACTCATGGAAACATTATGACAGAAAGATGAAGAAGGAATATTCTGGGAAGATGATGACCTGTGAGATTGCAGGAGAGGGTTCCATGAAACTAGTCACTGACTAATAATCAAATTGACTGAAATAAAGAGGAGTAAGGCAACAACAGAAATCTCTATTTAATACTTAACTACTATTTATCCCAGGCACCGTGTTAGGTTTGGGGAATTTAAAAATAAACAAAACAGCAGGCAGCAGCAGCAGCAACAATAATAGCAACAAACAGTAATCCCTCTCCAAAAAGGACATTCCCCACCTGGGAATACATCTACACAGATAAGCAAAAGGAAAGAAAGAAAGAAACAATTTGTGAAAGAGCAGAGGACTGACAAAGGGCTGGGGTAGGCATACTTCACAAAGGGAGGTGTCACTGAACTGAACCTGGAAAAATGCTAAGAATTCTGACAGGAAGAGGTGATGAAGTTGTGCCTTCCAGGCACCAGATGCTACATGAGTGAATCCATGTAGGCAGGACTTTGGGGAATTACTAGGAGGCCATTTTTGATGACTCATAATTCAATTTAATTCAGTAAATATTTATTAAGCACCTATTATGAGCCAGGCATTGTGCTAAGCTGGGGATACAAAAAGAGGCAAAAAAAAAGATCTTTGCCCTTAAGAAGGTCACTGTCAGGGGAAAACAACAGACAAAAGGAAGTTAAAAAGGGATCATGGTGGGGTGCAGGCAAAAGAGGGTATGATGTATAATGGAGTCAAAGCCAAGAAGAGCTGCTGATAGAAAATGTAGAGTTGTAGAACTTGGAAAGTTCTGAAAGTTCAGAGCCCTCAATAAAGGAAGACTTTTGTTGTTCAGTCTTGTCTCTGTGACCCCTTTTGGGGGGTTTTCTTGGCAAAGACACTGGAGTAGTTTACTATTTCCTTCTCCAGCTCATATTATAGATGAGGAAACTTGCAGGTGAAGAAACTGAGGCAAACAGGGTTAAGTGACTTCCCCAGGGTCACACAGCTAGTAAGTGTATGAGGCTGCATTTGAACTCATGTCTGACTATAGGTTGCCTCTCTATCAACTGGGTCACCTAAATGCCCTGTAAAGGAAGGCTTTAGGAAGAATTTATTACTCCACCCTTCAGTCTTCCAATCCAAGGGGATAAGCAACTAAGGGAGTTGAGAAAGAATTGAATAACAAAAACTAAATCAATCAGCATAGTGATGAGATTTCAGGTGATTAGCACATCCTGAGTGAAATAAGATGTTCAATGAAGTTGAAACTAAGGAGACTTGTTCATGGAAAATGAGCATTTTAGTGTGAGATGCAGATAGAGACAGACATGGAATTTCCTTGGTTCCTTGGATAAAGAAACTCCCTTCACCCATAAAGGTGATAATATTATAAATCAACATCACCCTTCACTTTGTAATCTTGGAGATTTACCTAAAGCATTGGAAGGTGAAGTCTCATGCTCTGGGTGACAGACACAGTATTTGTCAAAGCCAAATTTGAACACATCTCCCTGGCTCAAAAGATAATGCCATTATGTAACACTGTGAAGGCGTCTAATGTGACATAAGACTGGAAAGGCTCAAATAACCAGAAATATTAGAGAGTCCTATTCAGGGAATAAAGGCTGAGGAAGATGTTTATTCCGCTGTCACATGAATAGTCATTATTTTGAGATGTTAATTTTCATTGTTTAAATCTTGATTACTAGAACTTACTAAGAAACAAGACCTACATATTCCAATGTAGCTTCTGAGATCATTATAAATTGGAACTGAAGGAAAGTAGAGATTAACCGTTAAAGAAATGCAGAAAGTATTCATCAGGCCAGCCAATTATACTTGGACTATATGTATGTATGTATGTATGTATTTATGCATGTGTGTATGCATGTATGTATGTGTGTATAATGTGTATTTTTTTTCCTCTTACTTTAATATAATGACTCATTTATAAAGCATTTCAATTTGCCAACTCTCTTACAAATATAATTTCATTGGATTCTCACAACTCTGGGACACAGTTGCTATTATATCCATTTTATAGATGAAGAATTTGTAACAGACAGAAGTTAAGTGACTTGTCCAGCCTGACTCCAGACTTAGTGTGATATCTCACATGTTACATAATTGCTACTTGAAGCACAAATTTATACTCAAAATCTTCTTGTCGTCTAATCCAGTACATTATTTTATAGATAAGGAAGCTGAGGCCCAGAGCAGTTAAAAAAATGAAAACAAAACAAACAAAAAACTTACCTAGTGTCCTACAGCTAATTAGTGTTGAAAATAAAAGAGAGAATCCAAGTTTGTTGCATCATATGACACTCCCTCAAACATCTTCACAAAAATTCTGGGAGGTAGGTGCTATTATCCCCATTTCATAAATGAGCAAACTGAGGCAGACAAAGGCCAAGTGATATGCCCAGAATAGCACAACTGGTAGGTATCTCAGATGAAAGGCATCTGGGATCAGGATTTTCTGATTCCAGGTCCAGTACTCTATTCATTGTGCTGCATAGGAGCATGTAATTTTTCTGGTCAGCACCTTCGCAACAACTTTTAGTTTTAAAGAATTGCCTGTCTTTGACTGTACAAAAATCTTGAAAAAAATCTTTCATTATAATAATACATCAAAGAAGAAAGTCTTAAAGTACAAACACTATTTTTTGCTAAGCTTGCTTTAGCAAAGAAAGCTTTGAAAGGGCTATTGTGTTACTATGATCAAAAGTGTGTATCTGAAATCATAAGATAACAAAATTTGTAATGGACTAGCTTTCCCACTAGCTTTTACTTGGGTAGAAACAAAGTTGTCTCTTCTATTCCCAATTATCTGATGAAGTTATAGAAATGCTAGCTATAGCAAAAAGACCAGAGACATAATAAGCTGGGATAAAGGGGAAAATAATCTATTTTTGAAGATGAGATGTTGGTTTATTAAGAAAATCATAGAGAATCAGAAAAGAAATTGAGACAATTACTAACTTTCAGCAAAGCAACAGGATTCCACATAAATCTATAAAAATCATCAACATTTTTATATCAATAACAAAATTCAGGAGGAAATGATGGGAATAGTAATGCTATTCAAAATAAGTGCACAAATATATAAAATGTGTGGGAGCATATCAACTAAGACAAAATTAAGGTTTTTAAAATGAAATTATAAAATAGCATTTATATAAATAAGGAAGAATTAGAAAGATTTATTTTTTGTGATTCAGTCATGCCTACATATAAAAAATTACAATATCTGAATGTATAGATTTAGTTTTGTATCACCATAGCTAGTAAGTATCTAAGGCCAGATTTGAACTCATAAAGATGAGTCTTCCTGACTCTTAGATGCCTTTTTCTTCTTTACCTCCACTA